>MU224217.1:6137727-6176216 GCA_018584345.1 Thuja plicata
TGTTTGAAGGATAAATTTTTGAGGCCACTGATTCCCCCCCCCCCCCCCTCAGTTATTACTAACAATGTGTGTTACCTTCTGAGGATTTAGCATATTCAATTGTAATTAAATGTGTATCTCTTTAGGATTTAGCAACTTATGTGCGTTACCTTCAGAGGATTTAGCATGTTGCAAAACAAAAGGTTACAAAAAAAATTCATAATATAGAATGAGGGAGGCCATATATATGCCGCCCTCCTTAAGATGGAAAAGTACATACTATTTTGACATGTTAAGGAAAGAAAATAACAAGGATAAATCCTTCTTCAACATCAAGACAATATCCATAGACAACACCCAGTCCAAGCCAAGAAGGTCATATCTCCTATGAGTCCATGGAAGGGATGAATGCAAAGAGATATCATGCAAGAAGTGAAAAAGTAACCCTTGTGAGGGATAGCATAGTATTTAGTTTCTAAAGTAAGATATTTATCAACCATGGAAACCCAATGTCAAACAACAAAATAGGGTATAGTCAAGGACATAGATCCTTAATGCAAACCAAAATTTTCATGTATGATTGGATATCACATAATAGATAGATATTGCTTAACCAAGGGAAGAATGAATCCCGAAAAGACAGAAAAGAAGGAGATGACATCCTTGCCCTCCAAGCGTAGGAACAAGGATGAAATGGGACCTATTATATCGCTCACAATAATATGCAAGACAAAAATCCCCCAAGGATTAGGATAACATTGTTTACATAATGTAGAGTTCCATAATAGGAACATAAATGTTATTTAGATAAAATAGGATTGAAATACAACTCATTGCCACATGATATATAAATAACTTTACTATCAATGAGTTTCCTAATCTTATAATGTAAAGCTTGACATTCATTAGTAGAGTGATCATGAAATCTATGATACAAACAAAAGGAAGAGGCTTCAAGTGTGGACTACATTTCTTTTTGCGTTTAGGTCTAGTAATCACCTTAGCACAAAGGAGTTTAGTAAAGAGAACTTCTTGGTGAAATTCCTTCATAGGGTCATCATTTTTTAAAGTGTTATTTGAGATGTTGGTAACATTGATATGTTATTGAGGATTAAATCTCAATCCATAAGAATTCTCATGCCCCCCATTTTGTAAGGGCATTTGAATTCCCTGTTTATGCTTACCACATCCTTGACCATGGAATCCTTGTTTAACTAGTAAATGATAACCATGACCATAATGAGAAGCCATATCAAAAGGATTCAATGGAACTTCAGTAGTCACTATGTCATCATTAGTAGGTTTGACAGATTCATAGTGGGTAGAAGCAGTGACAAATTTATTACGAAGGTCATTAGAAGTAGAAGCAAAAGCTCGTTGTTCAAACTCTCTTTGTTGCTTCATAAAATCAAGATTAGAAACCTTATACTCTCCAATAAAGGTAGGATTAAAATCGAAGGTTCCTTAATCATCTCCAAGAAGAGAATTAGAGGAAGAAGGATTACTATTAGGAATATGATTATTTTGGGTTTGAATATTCAAACAAGGATTTGGCTCATCATTCGCATTAAGTGTATACACCATGTTGTTGTGAATAAACTTGACTTTAAAGTAAAGGGTGGAAGGAACAACATGCATCTCATGCAACCAAGGTCTACCCAAAAGGAGCTTATAATTAAGAGGTCCGGGCATAACATGAAAAGGAGTATTCGGGATGACCGGGCCTACTTTGATAGGTAAGGTAATGATGCCCAAAGTGTTATTATCAATGTTATCAAAGCCATGTATAGGAGCATTATCAAGTTGAATAGTTGAAAGATCGGCTTTAATTGCGTTGAGCATGTCCATGCTACAAATATTAAGCCCAGATCCATTATCAATCAAGGTCCTATGAATGATACTCTTATTGATAGTAACAACAACCATAAGAGCATCATATTGATTTTGTATTTATTTAGAAGGTAAATCTTTTTGAGTAAATACAATGTCAGGAGGACCCACGGTAGCATGCATGCACTGTAAGAGGGCATTGATGTTATCTTGATTAGGAGGTGGAGTGGTAAGTGTTTCTAGAGCTTTTTTCAAGGCTTCATGGTAAGTAGGTGAAGTTTGAAGAAGCTCCCATAAAGAAATCTTGGCAGGGGTATTGCACAATTGGTTTATCAAATCATACTCTATGCTAGGAAGACAAGGTGGAGGAGGAAGAATGGGTTGAGAAGGTGGTAAAGAAGTAGGAACCACCAGATTAGGTTGAGGGTTATTCCTTGTATGGTAGGTTTGAGCTATCGAATCTTGATCATTGAAAGATTCTAAAGATTCCATAGGTTTACCTTTGATAGTAATGTGAGGACAACCTTTAATAGTCAACAAGAGTTTTGGATAAACCATGTTAGTTGGCTCAACACTACAAACATGTTCATAAGAAGAAAGCAGAGAATAAATCCTAGGAGGAGATGAGATAGGATCTTGATTCTCCACCGAATGATCACTAACAGGGAGAGCATTAAGGGAATTCATATCATTCTCTGCTAATGCCTCATTACTAGAAGGAATCCCAAATGGAGGTAAAGCATCTATAATTTTTTCTTCTTTCTCTAAAATGTCTGCATAAGGGGAGTGTATTTTAGAAAAAGAGTCACCATCATGTATGAATATGTCATCCATTAATAAATCACCCTCTTGTATCAAAGCATCTTCACGAGGAGGGGATAAATAAATGTCTTTATCCAAGGGCTCCTCCCAAATAGGAGGATCGTCCACAATGGCTTCATGAGGAAGAGAGTAATCAACATCCAAATCCAAAGGTTCATCCCAAATGGGAGGATTATCATCCCTATTAGTAAAGAACCTTGTACGAGCGCCATAAATCACAAAAGATTGATCCCTAAAGGGGAAAGAATTATATTCTAAAGTAGGATCATAGAAAAGACATATATTAGGAGAAGAATTAACAGCAATCCCCAACTCATCTCTATAAAGAGAGAGATTAAAGTCATCTTCTTGCTCTAATATATCCGTACATGGTAATACAAGAGAGAAAAAAGCAACATCACACGCACTAAATGAAGTCTTTCTAGGTGTATCAATGTTGTAAATAGTGGAACATGAAGGTAATCATGCACACACCCTATGGTAAAGGTCAATTGAAGAGGTTGTAGAGGAGGGTGAAATAGGAATAGGATCAATGGAGATTGTATTCGAACAATTTTCATCCTCACTTCCATGTACCTCATTAGGGGATCTATCCTCTTTTGCAACAAAGTCCTCATCAAAGTATTCAAAACAAAAATCATACATGTTGAACACAAAGTAACATTACAAGCATGAAAAATGTAAATGTTTTTGTATTTTTAAAGAAATTTGTGATTTTTTATTTTTTACATATAAATGAAAGAGAATAAAAGGAATCTACTTTTAAATGGATGTACGATCTAACATAAGATGCAAATCACACCAAAAAGAAAGAGTTGTCTATTGCGGGTTCACCAAAATGTAAGGTAAGAAAATAGAGATGATGTTTGTTTGAGGGTTTGTTATTATCTTATCTTACATTTAAAAGAATGAATGTTTATTGAAATGTAGGGGGTAAATAAAATGCTCTCCTTTTATCCTTAGATATACAAATGAAGGATCCAAATTGATTAATCCAAAATGGAAGGATCAATGCATAAATGAATCAATCATTTGGAAATAAGAACAAAAAAAGGAAGAGCTTAAGTACCCATTTATTTATTTGAAATGTGTGATAGGTTTAGATAGATTAAGAACTTTAATTGAAATGAATAGGAGAAAAGTATTAACCTTGAAATGTTGTAGATCTGAAGAATGTTTTTTTCGAGGGTATGCACTCAATTTATGGAAAAGCTGAGACTTGATCTGGAATAGAAACGCAAAGATGAACAAAACCTAGAAATATTTTTCCGTTCTGAGACAGTTCAAATTTGTACTTTCAAGTCAATGTCACCATTGACCCATAATTTTTTATTTTGACCTAGGGAAGAATCAACCTAAAAAGTCTCAGACTAAAATTCTATTTTTGGATCCTGAAAGTTTGCCAAAAAGGGTATCCAAATCTACACTCTGATCTGCTGTTCCAAACCTGTACCTATAAGAAAAATGGTTTGTTTGTTGGGGGGAGGGGTTTGACTTGGTCAAACCCCAGTTTTGGAATTAACCTTATAATCAAATTGAAATTACATAAGTAAACAAAGTAAATAAAAAAATTCACCTTGCTTGTATATAAGCTCTTGTGGTGGATTCGAATCCTTGGATCCACAAGTATGTATGCACCAAATGGATGTAGAATGTATAATGTAGAATGTAGGATGCCTCAAATAAATTGCATGTAGATCTTCAACAAAAATCTTGAATGGATCTTGGAATAGGAAGAAGCTTGGAGGAATGTGGATGGAGAAATCTTCAACAAGAGAGCTCCATAGAGATTTGAATCCTTCAATGGCTACCAATGGATCTCCTTGATGAATTGGATGCTTGAATGCTTTAATGCTTGAGAGTAGATGCTTGCTTCAAATCTTGCTCCTTAGATTTCACTTAGTTGATGGTTATCAAGTCTTAGAGAAAATGAGAGGAGAAAGCTTCCTTATATATGAATCTAGGGAACAATCTTCTAGAGAGGCCTACATAGGAGAATTAAATTCCCATTAGACCTATATCCATAGAAGAGGACCTATATTAAATATAATTTTAAGAATCATTGCTTCAAAGACCGAAACAAGTGACCCAGAAGCGGTAATTAAACTTTTTCCAAAGACCGACATTCGGAAACCCTAAAATTCTAGAATTTTAACCTGGGGCCTAAAAAAGGTCGATTGTGACCTAGGTCAAGCTAGAGGTTGACCTTGACCTTGAGGTCAAAGTCCCCGTTTTTCAGTTTAGGATGCCTAAAATAGGTTGGAAAAAGTGGGAAATGGGGCAAAATAGGGGGAAAAGCCAGATCCAAGTCAGAGACCCATTCAATGTGCTTGACATGACCCTAAACCACTTATGTGGAAGGCTAAACTAGTCTACAATGGAAGTGTTTCCATTTTCCGACTATACATTTAGCCCCCATTTTAGCAAGAGTATGGACTCAATGCAAACTCTTAGTAAAGGAGATCATAAAGAAAAGATAATATTATCGGAATTAAAAGGGACAAAGGAATCCTAAAGTCCCAAGGGAATTTAATTCTTTATCAACCCTAAGATCACGATAAGAGAGACATCACAGGTCAAAGAGAAAAAAAAAGAAAGGGTGTGATTATCTCTCCCAGTACGATGTGTGTATCTCACTATGAACCACAAAAAGAATAGGATGGCCCACCAAGAAAGCACTTGATAGTCACCCCATAAATTTGTGCACCTTTTGGTAGCTTTGTGCATGTATGTAGTGCATCTTCTAACAGCTTTTATGAAGTACCCATGGATCCATATCTTCATTTCACCATGGAATACATTTGTAAAATGTGTATCTCTTCAGGATTTAGCAACTTATGTGCATTACCTTCCGAGGATTTAGCATATTGAATTGTAATTGAATGTGTATCTCTTTAGGATTTAGCAACTTATGTGCATTACCTTCAAAGGATTTAGCATCCTGCAAAACAAAAGGTTACAACAAAAATGCATAATATAGAACGAGGGAGGTTGTATATATGCCCCCCTCCTTAAGATGTAAAAGTACATACTATTTTGACATAATAAGGAAAGAAAAGAACAAGGATAAAGCCTTCTTAAACATCAAGACAATATCCATAGACAACACCCAGTCCAAGGCAAGAAGGTCACAGCTCCTATGAGGCCATAGAAGGGATGAATGCAAAGAGATATCATGCAAAAAGTGAAAAAGTAATCCTTGTGAGGGATAACACAATATTTAGTTTCCAAAGTAAGAGATTTATCAACCATGGAAACCCAATGTCAAACAATGAAATAGGGTATAAACAAGGACATAGATCGTTAATGAAAAAAAAAAAATCATGTATGATTGGATATCACATAATAGATATATACTACTTAACCAAGGGAAGAATGAATCCCAAAAAGACAGAAAAGGAGATGAAATCCTTGCCCCCCAGGCGTAGGAACAAGGATGAAAGGGGACCTATTATATCGCTCACAACACTATACAAGACAATGAGCCCCCAAGGATTAGGATAACATTGTTTACATCATGTAGAGTTCCATAATAGGAACATAAATGTTATTTAGAGAAAATAGGATTGAAATACAACTCATTGCCACATGATATATAAATATCTTTACTATCAATGAGCTGCCTAATCTTATAATGTAAAGCTTGATATTCATTAGTAGAGTGATCATGAAATCTATGATACAAACAAAAAGGAAGAGGATTCAAGTGTGGACTGTGTTTCTTTTTTCATTTAGGTCTAGCAATCACCTTAGCACGAAGGAGTTTAGGCAAGAGAACTTCTTGGTCAAATTCCTTCATAGGGTCATCATGTTTTAAAGTGTTATTTGAGATGTTCATAACATTGATATGTTGTTGAGGATTAAATCCCAATCCATAAGAATGCTCATGCCCCCCATTCTATAAGGGCATTTGAATTCCTTGTTTGTGCTTACCACATCCTTGACCATGGAATCCTTTTTTAACTAGTAAATGATAACCAGGACCATAATGAGAAGCCATATCAGAAGGATTCGATGGAACTTCAATAGTCACTATGTCATCATTAGTAGGTTTGATAGATTCATAGTGGGAAGAAGCAGGGACAAATTTATTACAAAGGGCATTAGAAGAAGAAGCAAAATCTCATTGTTCAAACTCTCTTTGTTGCTTTATACAATCAAGATTAGAAACCTTATACTCTCCAATAAAGGTAGCATTAAAATCAAAGGTTCCCCAATCATCTCCAGGAAGAAAATTAGAGGAAGAATTATTACTATTAGGAATATGATTATTTTGGGTTTGAATATTCAAATAAGGATTTGGTGCATCATCCGCATGAAGTGTATACACCATGTTGTTGTGAATAAACTTGACTTTATGGTGAAGGGTGGAAGGCACGACATGCATCTCATGCAACCAAGGTCTACCCAAAAGGAGGATATAATTAAGAGTTCCAGGCATAACATGAAAAGGAGTATTCAGGATGACCGGACCTACTTTGATAGGTAAGGTAATGATGCCCAAAGTTTTCTTATCAATGTTATCAAAGCCACGTATAGGAGCATTATCAGGTTTAATAGTTGAAAGATCAGCTTTAATTGCGTTGAGCATGTCCATGCTACAAATATTAAGCCTAGATCCATTATCAATAAAGGTCCTACAGATGATACTCTTATTGAAAGTAATAGCAACCATAAGAGCATCATATTGATTTTTTATTTCTTTAAAAGGTAAATCTTTTTGAGTAAATACAATGTCAGGAGGACCCACGGTAGCATGCATGCACTGTAAGAAGGAATTGATGTTCTCTTTATTAGGAGGTGGAGTGGGAAGAGTTTCTAGAGATTTTTTCAAGGCTTCATGGTAAGTAGGTGAAGTTTGAAGAAGCTCCCATAAAGAAATATTGGCAGGGGTATTTTTCAATTGGTTTATCAAATCATACTCCATGCTAGGAAGATGGGGTGGAGGAGGAAGAATGGGTTGAGAAGGTGGTAAATAATTAGGAACCACCATATTAGGTTGAGGGTTATTCCTTGTATGGTAGGTGTGAGCTATCAAATCTTGATCATTGAAAGATTCTAAAGATTTCATAGGTTTACCTTTGATAGTAATGTGAGGACAACCTTCAATAGTCAACAAGGGTTTTGGATAAACCATGTTAGTTGGCTCAACACTACAAACAAGTTCATAAGAAGAAAGAAAAGAATACATCCTAGGAGGAGATGAGATAGGATCTTGATTCTCCACTGAATTATCACTAAGAGGGAGAGGATTAAGGGAATTCATATCATTCTCCGCTAATGCCTCATTACTAGAAGGAATCCCAAGTGGAGGTAAAGAATCTATAATGTTTTCTTATTTCTCTAAAATGTCTACATAAGGGGAATGTGTTTTAGAAAAAGAGTCACCATAATGTATGAATATGTCATCCATTAAGAAATCACCCTCTTGTATCAAAGAATCTTCACGAGGAGGGGATAAATAAATATCTTTATCCAAGGGCTCATCCCAAATAGGAGGATCATCCACAATGGCTTCATGAGGAAGAGAGTAATCAACATCCAAATCCAAAGGTTCATCCCAAATGGGAGGATTATCATCCCTATTAGTAAAGCACCTTGTAGGAGCGCCATAAATCACTAAAGATTAATCCCTAAAGGAAAAAGAATTATATTCTAAAGTAGGCTCATAGAAAAGACATATATTAGGAGAAGAATTAGTAGAAATCCCCAACTCATCTCTATAAAGAGAGAGATTAAAGTCATCTGCTTGCTCTAATATATCTGTACAAGGTAATACAAGAGAAGAAAAATCAACATCACACACACTAAATGAAGTCTTTCTAGGGGTATCAATGTTGTAAATAGTGAAACATGAAGGTAACCATGCACACACCCTATGGTAAAGGTCAATTAAAGAGGTTGTAGAGGAGGATGAAATAGGAATAGGATCAATGGAGATCGTATTCAAACAATTTTCATCCTCACTTCCATGTACCTCATTAGGGGATCTATCCTCTTTCGCAAAAAAATCCTCATCAAAGTATTCAAAACAAAAATCATACATGTTGAACACAAAGTAACATTACAAGCATGAAAAACGTAAATGTTTTTGTATTTTTAAAGAAATTTTTTATTTTTTATTTTTGACATATAAATGAAAGAGCATAAAATGAATCTACTTTTAAATGCATGTATGATCTAACATAAGATGCAAATCTAACACCAAAAGAAAGAGTTGTCTATCATGGGTTCACCAAAATGTAAGGTAAGAAAATAGAGATGATGTTTGTTTGAGGGTTTGTTATTATCTTATCTTACATTTAAAAGAATGGATGTTTATTGAAATGTAGGAGGTAAATAAAATGCTCTCCTTTTATCCTTAGATATACAAATGAAGGATCCAAATTGATTAATCCAAAATGGAAGGATCAATGCATAAATGAATCAATCATTTGGAAATAAGAACAAAAAAAAAGGAAGATCTTAAGTACTTGTTTATTTATTTGAAATGTGTGATAGGTTTAGATAGATTAAGAACTTTAATTGAATTGAATAAGAGAAAAGCACTAACCTTGAAATGTTACAAATCTGAAGAATGTTATTTTGGGGTGTCTGCACTCAGTTTCTGGAAAATCTGAGACTGGATCTGGAATAGAAACACAGAGATGAACAAAACCCAGAAATATTTTTCTATTCTAAGATAGTTCCAATTTGTACCCTCAAGTCAATGTCTCCATTGACCTAGAATTTCTGATTCTGACCTAGGGCAGAGTCAACCTAAAAAGTCTCAGACTGAAATTCTATTTTTGAATCCCGAAAGTTTGCCAAAAAGGGTATCCAAATCTGCACTCTAATCTGCTATTCCAAACCTGTACCTACAAAAAAAAATGGTTTGTTTGTTGGGGGGAGGGGTTTTCCTTGGTCAAACCCCAATTTTGGAATTAACCTTATAATTGAATTGAAATTGCATACGTAAACAGAGTAAATAAACAAATTCACCTTGCTTGTATAGAAGCCCTTGTGGTGGATTCGAATCCTTGGATCCACAAGTATGTATGTACCAAATGGATGTAGAGTGTAGAATTTAGAATGTAGGATGCCTCAAATCAATAGCATGTAGATCTTCAACACCAATCTTGAATGGATCTTGGAATATGAAGAAGCTTGGAGGAATGTGGATGGAGAAATCTTCAACAAGAGAGCTCCATAGAGCTTTGGATCCTTCAATGGCTACCAATGGATCTCCTTGATAAATTTGATGCTTGAAGAGGACCTATATTACCAATAGAAGAGGACCTATATTAAATATAATATAAGAATCATTGCTTCCAAGACCAAAACAGGTGACCCTGAAGCGAGAATTAAACTTTTTCCAAAGACCAACATCTAGAAACCATGAAATACTAAAATTTTAACCCTGAGCCTAAAAAAGGTCGATTGTGACCTAGGTCAAGGTCAAGGTTGACCTTGAGCTAGGTCAAGGTTGAGGTCAACCTTGAACCAAAAAGTTCGACCTTGACCCTGAGGTCAAAGTCCCAATTTTTCAGTTTAGGATGCCTGAAACAGGCTGGAAAAAATGGGAAATGGGGCAGAATAGGGGAAAAATCTAGATCCAATTCAGAGACCCATTCAAGGCACTTGACATGACCCCAAACCACTTACTTGGAGGGCTAAACCAGTCTATAATGGAAGTCCTTCCATTTTCAGACTATACAATAATTAATGTGAGTTAGTGATGAAATCACTTTGATTTTTAGGAGATTAAATTGATTTTAATGAATTATGCCAATATTTGAGTAATTGTCTTGACATAATTAGGGGTATGATCACACTTAGGGAAAATAGGCTCTTTGGTTAGAGTTGACCAAACTAGGGTGGTTACAATTATTATTACCTATTGTGGGGTTGTTCAATGGTCCTAGCCAAATAGCTTCTCAGAGTAGGATACTACTAGCCCACAATGGAACACGATGCCTATGAATTTGTAAAGAAATTCCTACCCTGCCAACAACATGCTAATTTGATTCATGCTCCTGCACAAAATCTGCATCCCATTGCGCCTCCATAGTTGTTCTCTTATTGGGGTTTCAAATTGGTTGGTAAGATCACCCCCTATCCTCTTAAGGACACAAGTACATCATCATAGAAATTAAATACTTCACAGAGTGGGCTGAAGCAATTCCGCTCACCCTTACTACAGGTGTCCAAATATCCAAATTCATCCTCTACCACATCGTCTGTCACTTTGACATCTGTTCCACCATCTTTACAGATCATGGTACCCCATTTGAGAACCAACATATGACCCATTTGTGTGAACACCTCCATATCCATCATTTCTTCTGCAATCCATAATTTCAACAAGGTAACGGCCAAGCTGAGGCAACTAACAAAACACTTTTAAAAATCCTCAAGAAAGTTGTCAATGATACTGGTCATGAATGGCACCTCCAAATCAATCCCACTCTCTAGGAATACCACACTTCCTACTACACTCCCACATGCACCACTCCCTATTCACTTGTATATGGTGCAGAAGTCATCTTACCAATTGAGTTCGAACTACCATTGCTACATGTGTCACTCAAGAACCTGATCACTGATGAAGATTATTGCGTGGCATGACTCACGTAGCTTGATCTTCTAGATGAAAAGGGACAAAAATCCTATGACCACCTCGTTGTCTACCAAAATAGGCTTAAGAGAAGCTACAGCAAGAAAATCCACCCACGAAAATTCCAGGTGAGATGTCTAGTCCTCAAAGAGAATCAGAAGGTAGGCGTAGATAGAGAAAAGAAAGGTAAGTTCGAGGTTACCTGGTTGGGTCCATATGTTGTCACAACAAACTTTGGGCCAGGGGCATATCAATTATCAACACCATAAGGAGAACCTTTGAATAATCCCATCAACATCAATTCACCTCAAACGGTTCTATACCTAGTCTGTACGATGTACCCCACTCATATGAAAAAATGCATTAAAAAGTATAAAAAAAGTCCTAAAAAAATAATTGTCTTGGTGAAACCCTGGTAAACAGACACCTAGATAAAAATTAAAAATTAAAAAAAAAAAAAAGAAAAAGAAAAAGAAAAGAGAAATAAATTGTCCAATGGTGAAAACTTGGCAATCAGGTGCCTTGGACAAGTATGTGTGGTGAAAACTTGGCAATCAGGTGCCTTGGACAAGTATGTGTGGTGAAAACCTGGCAAACATGGCATCACATATACTGGGTCGTATCATTATCTATCAAACTCTTATCTCCCTCTATCTCATCCATCACATTCATCCACCTAACCCCCATCACATCTCCATCACAACCCACATTCCCTGGGTGTTCCATCATCCCACGCACCACTTACAGAATTGCTCTCCCCGTCTCGGTCCTTGAGCTTTTGTACATATCACTTGTATATAACCACATGTTCTAATCCCATTTAGCTATGCATCATATCCTATCCCAATTCCTAAACTTTACCATCGTTCATGTATATTGTTTCCATAACAATCCCTTTGTACAACCAAAATGCCTATTAATTTCAAAAAAGAAAAAAATCATAAACCATAAAAATTGAAAAAATTGAAAAATTGCAATAAAACCAGCAACCAGCCTCATCTTGCACATACGCTTCACATCACTCATTACTTCAATTCTTCCACCTCTTAACACGTCCATCTTCCCCTCACCCATCATCACCTTCTCANCCCCCCCCCCCCCATTTTTTTCCATCCCCGTCAACTTGCACTTAATCCCATCACTCTAAGATTTTGCCCAAACACAGTGACTGCAATAACCTTTTTCATGAAATCAGCTTTGAGATCAACTTTCCTAGCTCCTTGTTCTATCCACATCCTTTTGCCAGTGAATACCCACTTTGACCAACAATTCCATCTTGGCCCATTAGGGTGCATCCTCCCTATGTTGCCTTATCAAATCCTCATCATGTTCATGGAAAGAACTTTGGACTGGATGACTTCTTGTTCATGAGGCCTTCTTTGTTGATTTTATCTTTTTCATCAATCAAAACATCCTCATAACCACCTGGATCTCCTATATATGGGTGTATCATGAATGTTTTCTATTTATACATGTGTCTTTTGCAGTATGATCTATTTGTTGGTGTTTTAGTGCATCTTTGTTGTTTACACGGTTATGATAATGATTGGCTTCCTAGGGGAAAGGTCTCGTACACTTTCCCCCAAGTCTTTCAAGGTCTTGGGTGTACTCGGTCTCCTTATGGGTGCTACTACATTAGTTCCATCATCTCCGTGCAATCTACATTTATGTTCCTAAATCTACTTATTTTGTTTGTGTGTCTAGTCCACACAAAGGAACTAGACCATCTATACACTTGATGCATACCTCCTCTTGCAATATCAAACTAGGGTGTGCTCTCCAACATTTAACACAATTTAATCCCCAAGTTTCGTTAGCTGCATTTAGTATCATGATTACATTCTCATGCTTCATAAAGGCTTCTATTTATTCACTATTCCCTTCTCTTCTTTCCACCCATTCTTGCCCTTCTCTCCCCTATTTGTGTCCTTTTTCAAGAAAATTCCACAACACTCTACTTGTTGCATTCTTTTCTCAAGGGGGCACAACCTTATACCGTTGTCACTTTAGCATGACTCCTAGAAACCCAACTTCTTCTGGGGCAACTTATTTTTTCTTTTCTTTGACGCAATGCCACTTGCGGCACCACATCAAAGAGGGGCAAAATGTAGATGTCCAAAAATATTAATTAAATTAATATTTCTTATTCATTCATCCATCTATTTAATTAAATTAATTAAATATTTTTTTCCTGCTAGTATTTAAATACAATCTAAATATTATCCTAATGTATTTAATTTAATACATTTTCCTTAAAACCCCTTTTAATAAATTCATATTCATTAAAAATCCAGCACCCTCTTAATTCTTCTAAACTATGGTTAATTAAAATCTAATTTGGATATAATCTAAACCCTACCTAGAAACCTACTAATCCAATCTAGAATCCTACCCTAAGCCTACTCTACTCCTACCCTACCCCTACCTATCCCACATTCTAAACCTACTCTCCCCACTTAATAACCCAATAATCTTAATTAAAAGGTGATTCTTAACCTTTTTAGTCCCAATGGAGTGCTCACACATGTGTGAGAAACTCATCCCAACAGATCCACCCAACTCTCTTAAATGCTCTTACAACCTTGTCTCCCACTCCTTTCTCCAAGGTTACTCACACATGTGTGAGAAACCTTGAGCCTTGCAAAGCATTTAATGCTAAATTTGACCTCTCCTCCAAGCTTGTGTGTCCCTTATGTGGCTCCTATGTGGATGCCACATAGGTGACACCTCATCCAAGCCTTTCTCCTTCCTCCAAAAATCTATAAATAGAGGCCTTCTCCTCTTGCATTTCATCTCTTATTTTTATGCATTGTTATCATGTTATTTTATCTCTAGAATCTCATAGTTTTCTTTCATGTTCTTAGTTGTTTTGTTAATCCATTTAGATATCATATGCTAGGGTAACTTGGTAAATGAATCTTGTTTTCATCTTGCATACTATCTTAGTTTAGCATTGCATTTCCATTTCATCATTATGGAAAGCTCGAGACTAGCTTCTTCATGCTAGTTCTTGAGATATTTAATTATCCATTATCTTTGCATTCTAGTTTTTCATCCACAATCAAACAAGCATTATCATTTGGGGATTTTCCTTTTGTTTTTTTGAAAGAGAGCACATCCACATTTCCTTTTATAAGAAAATCAAATAAGTCTAAATAGGGTGCAAAAACTTTTCTTATGCGTAATCCGATGTTATGTAGGATTTCTTGTTGTTTTCAAGTTATTACATATTTTGATATCTTCATGTGTTAGCCCACTAATGTTTGCATGTTTACGCTTGATCCCAATAGACTTTGAAGAATTCCTCTTACATAATGATATTATCACAAAAGATAAGAAAATTTGGATCCACAAATACATTTGGTGGAACCTCAAACACAAGGACATGCCTTTGGCCTTATTGCAAGGTTGTTTAACTAGATTTTGGATAGTAAAAGGTATACAAGTGTTTGAAAACATTTTTTAGAATGGATGTCCTGATCCATTTGTGCAACAACTGGAATTTGAATCTCTACCTTGATGCTTGGTAGAAGCTTTTTTAGCTCTTATGGAACAAACTCATTGAACCCAATAAATATTTCTTCCTTTGGAAACTGTTGTTACATAATCTCCCAATTAAGAATCGTGATGGTGATGCTAATATCTTCTCTATTTGTAGACTTCTTGAGAATCTTTATCATCTTTTATTTGGTTGTCTTTTTACAAAAGAAGTATGGGGCATGTTTGGTTTTTATATTGGTGGCAATATTTATGTCTCTAATATCCTATTTGGTTGTATAGATAACCTCGAGAAAGATTACAATTACTTTTGGTCTATTATCTCAACATAGATTCTTTGGATGATATGAAAATTTAGGAATGATTGTGTTTTTAATGCTAATAGTAGGATTCTTACTGAGTCTCCGAGGATACTCGTTATTTATGATGTTTCCTTGTAGGTTATAGTTGTAATGAGGATCCCTAAAAGGATGTTTGAAGACCTTATGAAGGATGACACCATTAGGGTCTTTAAATGGGAAGTTTCCCTTGGATTTTCTTGGGCTAAACAAGATGCAGACAAAACTCCATTTGAAATGACACTTCATAATTTTATGAGAGATAAATGAAATCAACAATAGGGAAGTTACACAATAGGAGGCAACCCTTCCAGTTGCACAAGATTTTATGCATCCATATCTAGCTCACATGTAGGAAGGAGAAGAATTGGTCTGGATGGATGGACCAATGGGATGGGAAGCATGGGACAATTTTATTGATGACAACCCCCCCCCCCCCCAAATGGGTTGTTCCAGCTCAATTGATGAAAATAGCTACCTAGATTGTTAGATAGATAATAGGGCCTATTTTGATATTTGTTGTTGCTAGTCATGTACTTTATTCTTATCATGCTAAGGACATTGTAAGGTTATAAATATGGTCTTGAATCTATAAAATGATATACTTGTTCGATCATCTTTTTGTATTGAGCTTCTTTGATATTTAATAGAAAAAATATATATATTTAGGAATTGAATAATTACATAAATTGAAATAATTTATTTAATTATAGAAGATAATGCTAGCCAATTAAATAATTAAAATTATTAAATTAATGAGAGAGGAAAAAAAATAATTAAATAATAAAGATTATAAATAAATAAGAAATATTATTTAATTATCGTGCAATAATGAATTGATTAAATAATAAAAAACCATTTAATTAACTTTAGAAGAAACTAAGATAATTAAATAATTATTTAATTATAAATGGGAGGGAGGAAATTTTGAAATTTAAGTTTGAATTAAAATAATAATGTTAACATAATCAAATAATAAAATTATTTAATTGAGTTAGAGGAAAAATTTGTGATGTAGAAGAACCCGCCTGCAATGTCAAAATTCAAACACAAAATAAATAGAGACTTCAACATTATCAGATTTTCACAATGCAGAAGCAAAAAACTGAAATAGAGACTTACTGACATAAAAAATAAATATTTTTTATTCAAACCAAATGCAAACATAAAAAAATATGCAACATATCTTATAAAAATATGGCCTTCAACAAATTCTCTCTTTGCTTAACATTTCATTGAATTCTAGTTCAAAATCTTAGCAGATTCCCCACACCAATAACTTGTTTTCCTCCGTGTCTTACTCCACACAATCTCTCTCTTCTCACTGATACAAAGCCCAATCTTATATTCTCAAAGAAAATACAAATCCCTCTTGTGTTTCACTTGGGTCTATTTTCACCCATGACCTCTCCCTCTAAGAGTGACCCACACACACCTTCAACTTGGCTAAAGCCCACTCAAGTTTTCTATGCAGCTAGTTTAGCATCCTTTCCCCTTCAAATCTTTATGCAGTGCTTCAAACTTCACAAAACCTTGTTCTCCACACATTTCCTCACTCTCCTTCTCATGAGTCATTTCCTTCCCTATTCTCTACATAACTTCTATATTCTTACCTCTTGCGTTGCTTATTAACTTTTATCTTCCCTACCTCCTACAGTTTTAGTTGAAGTTATCTTTATGGCATGTGGTGTTTCTTCTTCCTTACCTTACGCACCCCTCTTATCTTTTAAATGTTCATCCTTTAATATTTTGTCTCCTTACATCTTTTTTTGAGCAACTACCTCATTCTAGGTGACGTTTTAAGTAACTATCATTTTTGTGTGCTAGTAAAAGTTGCCAACTATGGCTCTACACTTGCCAATTGGATTTTCTTAGAAGACGCCTTTTCAACAATTCCATTTGTGCATATCCTATAATTAGTGTAATCCAAGAGATCAAATTTTGTTGACGCATTATGTCAAATAGTCATGTGCCACATTTATGCTTTTGATGAAAACCCATATTTTCTTGACATGTCTTCCAAGGCAATCACAATTACAACATTTGTCGAGAATTCTCTAACAATTGATGGATGCCCTTACGTTGTCCTAAAGTTCACAAGCTATGAGCTCCCAACTCAACTTCTACTTCCCCACTCTAACATAAGCAGATAAATAACTATCATTATTTAATGTGGTACAAGGAATTGGTTGATCAAGTGTTATTGTGACTTTGGGAATACTGGTGCTAATACTACAAGCTGGAGTGAAACTTTTCCAAACAGAAAGAGAGAGATGCCAAAACAAAGGCAAGACAAACCACAACTAAAGCAAACAAATAGGAAGTATTTTTGTTTGATGTAGATAGAGATATCCTCTTCCTTTGCCTCTTCTAGCATTTAGCTAGGATACTTGTTGTCCTCCTCCACCAAGTGTTCACCAATTTCCTCTTCATCCACATGCATTCACTTCCACCAAAAACCATCCTCCTTTTCCAAAATCACATTTCCACTCTTCCTTCGTGGAATCCAACCCATTAGTATATGCCCACCTCCACCAAATAAACTCTACATTCTTCTCCTCTCCCATGGGTTTTGAACCATTACAAACTAACCACCTCCACCAAATATCACTAGTAGTGCCCTCTATTGATTCTAAATACAAAGACACAACCTTCCAATACCAGTCTACAAAATCCACTAGCATTCTCTCTTCATGCACATATACAACATCAGAAACTAGCTCACTTATATTTATCTCCATTTCACAAAACTCGAAAGAATCAATAATTGTTTGTATTGTAACAGCCTCTTCAACCTCTACTTCTACAACATGTTCTTCATCACCTCTCACTCTGACTGCAACTTCTTTAGGTAACTCTGCTACATTTTCACTCGACACAAACAACTCTTCACTCTTCATTGTCTCTTCTTCAAGTAATGCATTGTCTTCATCGGGTCTTTGATCAACCTCCAAATCCACCTTTTGAGCTTCATCATCTACTGGCTCAACCTATGAGGTATTTTATTCTCCATTTCATTCTTCACTCTCACTTATCAATTGACAATCCACCATGACTATTTTATCCTCTATTCTCTCTTCATCTTGTTTCTTCTCTTTTCTTTTGTAGGCTTATCTCACATATTTCTCCTTCCAGCTGCAACTATCCTTCTTCAATGGGAATCTCCACATCTCATAACTCTCTTCCCAATATTGCTCCAAAAATGAAATAAAAATGGGCCTCCTCATGACCCACTTCATCTTCCTCTTCTTCAAACTCATCCTCTTCTCATTTTCTACAATTTTCACTCACCTTTAATTTTCCTTCTAACTTCTTAGCTTTCAACCGATCAGGACTCCACACACCTACAACAACACTTTTGAGCTCTCCACATTCGCTTAATTCTTCCAAGTGTAAACTACCTTGCAGTTGGCAATTTGTTACACATGCTAGATTGCCTCATGTTCAACAATCTACTTGCACGCTTAAGAACATTGGATCTCATACCACTAATATATAAGAACTTGTCTGTAATCTCAAAATTCAAAAACACACAAAATGAAGAATTCGTAACATAAAAAAATAAAATAAAATAAAATACTTTATTCCAACCAAATGCAAACATTAAAATTCTGTAATATATCATATACAAATATAGCATTCAATGACCTCTCTGTTTGCTTAACATTTCATTGAATTCTAGATCAAAATTTGTAATGTCCCCAATGAATTGAAAGAAAATTAAGTAAATACATTTATTAAGTGGTCCTGAAATTTAAAATGATATCATAAGGACTTATTTAATTGATTAATTTAATTATTAAATAAAAAAGGGCTAAAGTAATAAAATAATAAAGCGATGTTGGCCTGGCCTATTGTAATGTTCTAGATTCTTTTTGGAGGTCTTTATAAAGAGGTGGTTGAGCATTATGTTGATCATCATGAAGTTATCTATTTCTTATGTATTTGCAATTCTAGTTGGAATTGATTTTTTTGGTGTGTCATTTTAGAGGTGTAAGACCCTCCCTAGCTTGGCATTTGTAGTTTCAATGGGAGTAACTCCTCACCCTAATCTACATGTTTGTCCAAATTTGTGAAGTCTTTAATTGAAGAAAAATTTGTGTAACTTCATATATTTTGGAAATGCAAATATTCTATTATCAACAAATTAATATTGTTGTTATATAATTTGTGATCCATTCTTGCATCAATGATTATTAACTGTAGTTTGATTCATAATTATAAATACTATATTGACATGATTAATATTACAATCCATATCGACTAATGTCTAAAGTTTATAGTTATGCTCGAGTATTGATGGAGGTGTCATGACAGATGAACATTTGAGTAGATTGTTATATTTTTCATAAATCATTTGCACGAACAAAGGAAGTCAAGAATCATTGAATTGGAAGACTATAACAACATTGTTGAGTGTGAATTTCCATACAGGTACATTGTTAGGTTCTAAGTGCCAAGTGTAATCACCCTAAATTGGGCTAGTATAACTGAAGGGCCCATTTTCCTTAACTAAGGATCTTTCTCTCAATTATGCTAATACGATTATTTGATTACTAGCATAATTCATCAAAATCATTAAAATCCCTCAAATCAAACATCATCTATTAGTGATCTTTAATTTCTAATTAATTACCTTGGCCTATTTAATTAAATCAACCTCATTAAATCCCTTGGCTAAAGTAATTAACTAAAACAAATAAATAAATGCTTCTAAATTACAAACTCGCCACTAATGAACAAATTCAGTTATGGACCAGTGAGAGTTGACACACATGGATTATCTCACATGGATCAATCAAGGTTCAATCCTCGTCGCTCATTAAGAATCAATCTCAACCACTCATTTCCCCTCATTCTCCATAAAATGAATTAATTTTCAGCTCATTTCATCCCAGAATCTTGAATTATTAAGCTTATGTTGTAGAATTGAATTCATGCATCTAGATAATTAGAAAACCAGTGCAATTTCTTTATGGAATCAATTGATTTAGGATGGAGATGTTTAGCTTAGATGCATTGCAATGACTTTTGAAATTTGAATATTGCATTTTAGAGTTGTATTGTCACTGTTCTAAAGCACAACTCTGAGAACATTATCATCCTTAGATCAAACTCTCTCTAAATAGGAAGCTATAACTCACTCTTGATTGTTATGGTTTGATTAATTTCTTAGGTACTAACAATTGAATTAATGAGTTATAGAGTGTTGTGTTTGCAAATTTGTAGGTACATGTGAATTACACATAAACAAGTACACATTTTTGGCACCCACTATGGGGCCTAGCCCCATATTTTACATCATTTTTAGCAGATTTATGTCATTTAACGCTCTATTTTGTAGTACAGATTTGAATTTGGTGAACAGGATTGCACCCGGTATATCCCACCTCACACCCCATAAATTTAGAATTGCATCTGGGAAATATCTCGATTGGTAAATTATGGATCGCATTTAGTTTTCTTAATCACATTTGGTAAATCCTTAATCGCATCCAGGAAAGCTCGCATTTAGGGACATTCTTTAATCACATACGGTGTTCTACTTTGCATATTTAATAGATTTCTAATGACTAATGGGTGAGTTTGGTGCACCTCATTGATTTCAATTAGCATAACATTGTTTGCAAGATGTTTTGATATAGATTACACAAGTCAAAGATGATGAAGTGAAAACACTCAAAACTACTAATGTGTGGTCTTACAGATTGCCTACAAGGATTCAACCAAACATCATGACTTTCTTAAGTGATTTAATAGGAATTTAAGTAAATTTGAGATCAATTCCCAACCTAATTAGAGGATTATTCTTTTTTCCCTTTGGGAAAATCAGAAACTCAAACATTAGATTGTGATTTGAAGTTAAATTTGGGGAAATTTACCATGTGAATGATGTGCTTGATGGGATAAAATGACATGGATAGGAGAGTATGCTCTTCTCCCTAGTGGAGAATCATAAATCTAGACTCCTAAGTCGCCAATCCTCTTTATCGCTTTCATCTTTAGAGGGTCTATCGGTTGAGGAAAAAAACTCTCGAGAATGACCCAAGTGAGTATGAGTAGACGCCAACTCTTTCACCTCACTATAATCAAGGTGCTTCTTTTCAGAAGACTTAGTCAGTTTTATCCTTATAATATTGATTATCATTCCTTGGACATGCTTGGATGTTGTGTAGAGCAGAGCCACTTGAATCTTGCTTGCGAGAATGCACACATCTAGGTACTCATAGGGCTATACACCTCACTCTTGCCTTATGCAATACTATGGGAGGCAATTATGAATGGATGCCCGAATTAAACACCTTATGCTAGTGACCACTTGGACTACCTCTAAAATGTTGGTAATGCTTGTGCAATGAAAATAGAAATTGCCCCAAGATACTCATCATATTGATCCCTCCTTGACATTAATACTCGACAAATATGACATCCAAAATCCATTGCGTATTGTTGGACTATCATATTCTGAGGATTCATTAAGTGTGTTCCTAAGTTAATGAGCAAGTATTTCCAATCTTAGCCAAAGTTGTAAAGGATAGGTGTGTTTGGAGTCTAAACAACATTGCTTGATGTGTTTAAAATCAACATAAAAGATAAATACCTTAATATACCACCTCTTAAATGATTATAAACATTTTTAAACCTTCAGACTCACAGGAATTAAACAGACAAATCCTGGCACTTGACAAATTTTACTCATTTCAAACTAAGTGGCAAATGAAAAATAGTATGTCAAAAGCTCGCATCTGGTATATAGGGTCATTTTTGGTGAACATGTTTGCATCTGGTTAATTCAAGATCGCATCTGGTAAATAGAGTATGTTTAGGATCGCATCTGGTAGAGTTGAGTCATTGCAACATTGCCTCTGGTCTATTTAGGGTCACATCTGGGACAATGAGTGTTTAAGCATGTGTCATAATCTTGATCATTGCAGTTTGGATACCCTTTTTGTCCCTCGATCAGGTTCAGTCATTATTGTTAATCAACCTAAAAGTTTTTATTAGTAAATCTGCAAGTGTACCCCGCATGCATTCCAAGTTTTCAAACAAACAGTGTCAAGTCATGTTTTCTTATCGCATTCAATCCTCTTTGGTTCCCAACTCAACATCAGGGCATTCTAACCCTCTAACTCTGTAACTTATCAATAACCTTGTCTTATCAAACTCACACTTACAATCCTTTGGAAAAACACACTTGGGCTTTTTTAAAACCTTTTTGCACATCAGAATACTTTTATCAAGACAATCTTACAATGGCTAAAAACAAATGGGCTAAACCTTATGATCTTAACAATGAGAAAGAAGAGATCCTTATTGTGGCCCTATCAAAAAAAGTTCAATCTTTGAAATCTAAAATTTAGGAATTTAAGGGAGAAAAGGATACATCATCCAACAAGTCCTCATTAAGATCAATCTTTCCTTTTCTCTATGATCATGAGCCATCCGTACCCCCCTTTCCTTCAAAAAAAGAGGCATCTAAGCACAAAAAACCATATTTGATAAAGAACAACTTCATGGTCATCCTATCTTTGATTAAGAGAATGGAGATGAAGTTACATCTGATTCCGTTGAGAGTCTTATCTATCATTCATGAAACAAAAACAAATCATATCATCATGATCTTGAATCTCATATCTCTTTGGTGAACACAAGTGCATCTAAACGTCCATTGGATAGATCCTTTACTCTTTTTGGAAAATCTTATGAATCAGCATTGCAAGAACTCCTTGAAAGTGATCTCATCACATTGTTGCAAATCACTTCACGTGGAATTTCATTCTTGAATACCTATTGTATGTATCATCAACACAATAAGCATAAAACTTTAGATTGCGTAGAATTGAAACATAAAATCCAAGATCTCATAAATGTTGACATAATTGAAATTGAAAATCCTAATGAATCATCTAATGAAGATACTATTCTCAAGCAAGATCTAAATCATGAACCTATGTGTACTAATGGTTCTCACACAAAATCCACTTCCTCTCACATTCATTCATCTTCTAAAGAACTAAAGTTATCCAAAGTCCCTCCATCAAACAAAGAAGCTAATGTTTTTCATTCTAACTATAGCTACTCTTAGGGACTACCTCTAAAAGAGATCCAATCTAATCTACATACGGTTACGAGTCTTTTTCAGGCTTCAAAGATCATAGAACCAAAGCTTCCATGTGCTTCAACAAATATCATTCCTATTCAAAATGATCCTTCATCATCCCTTAAAGAATCCCTCATATAGATTAGAACTCCTACCTTATCCTTCGAAGTGCCTCCATGTCAAGAGGATAATCTAAAGTATGAAGAAATAAATGATCAAGATCAAGACATTATCCAATCCTCTCCAACATTTTATGAAGATACCATATTCCTAGAATCTCATGATGAACCCCTTGTGCCCTTTAATTTATTCCAAGAAGATATCCCTCCACCTCAAGAGCTAAATACCTCTCCATATCCTAAGAAAGATCAAGACATTCCCTCTACTTTTAATAATCCTATTAAAAATCAAGAGCAACATACTCTTCCTGAATTATCCAAAGATCCTTGTCAAGATTGAAATATACCATCATTTTGTTGCCATAATCCTCCATATTCACCTTATGAAATCATTATTCCTCCAAATACCTTGCAGGACAATGAATCCCCTCAAGCTTTAGTGGTTCCTATCAAAGTTACTCATGAGCCCATTGATATAAAGATGAATTCTAAACAAAAGAACCTTGGTCATGTAGCTCACTCTACAGATGTTGATATCCCTTCCACATATTATTCCCCTCAATTTGCATGTAAGCACCACCCTTCTCCATCCTCCAAATCCATCCTTGGTCCCTATATCCCAAAGTGGAAGTTTCCAAACCTTCCATCAATATTGGGTCCTTATGTCCCTCCATCCAACATATCTATCACTCCTAGATTTTCATATACTTACCCTATCTCCTATCAAGATCCACAAAGACATGAATTCTTGTACCCTCCATATTAACCCATCCAAATGAACCAACCATATCACCCTTATTCATCCATAATTACCAAGCCTCTTGGAAGCAACTTGGAGGAACAACAAAAAAATCAGAAATACAAGAATCCACTTACATAGGAAGATCACCATGTCCTATTTAATCAACATGTGAATACAAAGCAAAAAGAGATAATAAATAGACCACAAAGTTCCAACAAGAAAAGAATAAAATTGAAGAAAAGGTGGGTTCCAAAATCCCTCATTAAAGAAGTGCATGTTAAAGCATCCAAAAGAAAAGAAAAATCAAAAGCTATGTAGATTCCCAAGTCATTCTTAAAAGACTTGAATGCAAAAGAAAAATTAAAGTTGGCATCTAAGCTTCCAAAGGCTTCTTCTCCATCTCCTTTCAAAAAAATTCCATCTTCCAAATTTATTATGGGTCTTCATATCCAAAAATCCATTACTTTGAATACTTCACCATCTTCTCCATCCATCTTGGGTCCTTGTGTACCAAGAACCATATCCATTCCTACATCAAAACCTCAAGCTATTCCATCCAATTTTCCTCTATCATTCCATCTCCCTTCAAGGTGTGTGTCATTGTTGATCTTGTCACCCTACCCATCTACACCTATGCAAACCTATCAATACCCTCTTTAATATCCTTCATCTACCTACTACCCATCCATCCCATATCCTTCTATCCCTCTTATCCAATCCATTGCATGAATATGTGGCTACCATCTCCCTTATCCTCCATATCATTCCCCTACCATCACCTTATCAGCATCTCTGAGCATACCTTTTAGTGGTCTTGACCCGTCATCACATATCTTTCAAAGGAGCATTATCCAAAGAGCAAGGAAAAGTACAAAAAATTTGAAAAACAAGAAAAGTGCCTTGGCAAAAACCTGGTAAATAAACGTCTTGGTAGAAAAATAGAAAATTTCCAAGAGGTGAAAACCTGATAAACATGCGTCACTTGTAATCGCCGCTCCATCTATCAATACATCACTTGCAGTTGGCTCATATTCAAGTTTCAACTTATGTGTATCCTTTGTTCACTTTCATAACATCAGTTGGACCTAAGCTCTCCAATGTTCTACTTTCCTTGCCTGGAGTTTGTCTAAATTTGAGTCTTAGGATGATCATACTTGGTTGAGGGCATCTCTCCTAGAAATTTCAATAGTCAAGTTATTTCTGTCAGTCAGGGGTTGGTATGCCACACTTGGTCAACCTAGGTCACTATCTAGGAAAGTTTTCCACTGACATAAAACTATATTTCTTAATACTCGCACAAAACAATCATTATGACTATCACAAACAAAGGTGTTTCTTAAACAGCACCTACCTTTAATAGACAGCACACTAGTGTTTCTCAACACTTTAATTAATAGTGTTTCTCAACACTCCATCGGATTGAGATTAATGCTAAACCTAATCAAAAAGGTGTTTTCTACACCACTACACTCATCCAGATACAAATATACACTTTACAAACTACATTGATAAAACTTAATCTATGATTGATAATATCTTTTGCTAAAAATGATTAATCAAAGGTATTCCTAAACACCAATAATAACAAATAGACTTCTCTTGATTTGTATTGATCATGACTCTTTTTGAAATGTCTCAATGATGTCTTCAGAATAGCGGCATAGGAAAAAATCATGCATTTGCTTTGTTTGATGTCTATGATTATCAAATTTTTATTGTTATGTATTCCGAGTAACTCCTTTATGTCTATAAAATGACTAGAGAAACAAGGACAGTAGGCATGGCATTTTCTTTGTTTTCTGCTTGTGGTGATTGATTCAATGATCCTAAAAATTTACATAATCTGGGTGTCTATGGTAAGTGCTTCCATCATGATTGGAAAGCCACATATATCTTGACCGTCTTTATCTGAAAGCTACGATGAAGTTGGACCATTATCCTTGTCTATTTCTTTGTATAAAAACAAATTTTTTGTAAGGTGTACGCAATATTATGTACCCAAGGATATGAACATTACTTAAAGGGTCATTGCGGGTTCCATATCATATATTGCATCTGAACAGAAGAAGGTTATTAAATCAAAAGGAAATAATTGACAAGTCATCCTGGCCTCAATGCCTTGATGATTAGGTTTATGTTCGACATTGCATCTGATTAAGGTAGTACTCATATTTTCATGATGGTTGAAATCTATCACTGAAGGTTGTACTCGCCTATGGTGTTTGTTAAACAAACACTCTATGATGATAAATGCTATTATGAAATGATTAGTGACAGTCCTAGAAGTCTTAATATAGCTCCATTCATGATTCATATTGATGCATTAAGCTTGCATGGTTACTTGAGCTCAAAATGATTTCCTATCACAACTAAATCCAAGTTTGACTACTTAATCTACTGACCAATTACTCTATTCAATGATATATATACTTGTCATTTCATATTCATATAATCATGGCATAAGAATTTACATATATTTTGCACGAGCATCATCTAAAACAAAAGAAAAGCATACATATCATTGCATATCATCAGTACTTTTCTTACAAAGAAATAAAAAATCATGAAGGCATTCATAGATCCATAAGTGCATCCATACATTTATATGCATAAAGCAAAATACAAAACACATACATGTGCAACTCCATATATAATCATCTCACACATCTATATATCATTGAAAGGTAAGCATACAATGATTTCATCACATGAGTATCATCAATATCATCATAAAAGATCAAGTACATCATAAAGCACAAATTAATCTAAGCATATATCAAGTGAAGCAGATAAAGAAACAATAAAAACATGTTAGAATCATAAGGCAACATCTCATATATATGTCAGTGCATAACATATCAATATGGAAAAAAGAATGTATCAATATCATGGACTATATATCCAATGATAACTAATAGATAAATATACAAAATATAAATAAGATGAAAAATATCAAGTCTAACTCCCCCCTTGGCCTGATCATGAGAGGGAGGAGGTGGAACATCTACTTAAGTAGGAAGTGGTGGCGGCATGTCTCCCTCTGAATGCTAAGGAATAGTGGAATATAATGGTGCTCTTTGACCCTCTAGAACGACTACACAATATAATGCAAAGTAGTACACTACTCTCTATCCTTGGTTTGTAGTAGTATGAGCCTAGTGGCCTCTCTCAGCTCTAATAATATCCAACTGTCAATATCTCTCAGATCTAGTCATCTCTAAATGGCAGTCCCGATCGCCCAACAAGGTCTCCAAGGTACTAACTTGAGCTCTCAACTGCTCTCTCTCCCTCTCACACTCAGATAAAGGATTTCTGTTTCTACCTCTCTCTGGGAGGATCCTGTGGGGGAGATTTTCCACTACCACTACTCTCACCAGTCTGTCTCTGTCCGGCTGATCTCTTCTATTGTTGTCTCGGTAATAATGGACTAGGATCTCTATGAGGAGGAACAAATCTCACTCAAGTGCACTTACCATCATCCCCTCCCCTTCCACCTATGTCATCTCCATCATCATCCCTATCATGCCTATGACCCTTGTATACAAGAGGACCTCTACCATCTATATCACCTCTCCCACCCCCATCTCTCCCACCTCCATCTCTCCCGCCACCCCTGTCTGCTCTCCCTCTGCCTCTAGCAGGACCATCATCAACATGATCATAATCTAATGCCTCCTTTATCCTCGATGTTATCTCCTTAGGAGTGATAAGGCATGGGAATGAGTGGTGATTTAGATCATCCCCATACTCATTTGTGATCCCCCCATCAGTTATATCAGGAAAATAATCCCACCCAAATGGAACCATCTGTGCAATCTCTTATGATAATTTGACACTCCACTATGCCTCCTCATCATGGATGTGTGCATATACAACCTGATCCTAAGGAACACCTTGTACCCTGCCAAAATATCAAAATACATGTGTAAACACAAAGCGCTCTATAATGTATCTGGTACAACCAATCAAGTATCTACTCTGAAAGAAGTAAGGCATCTGTCACCGATCTGAAGCCCACTCCTCACAATCAAGTTATGATCATCACTTAACCTTGATAATATCATCCAAAAGACATCTCTTGTATTCCAACTTACCCAGATGAGGTTGCTAGATATATCCAAAATACATATATACATATGGATCCTCGAGATCTCATTGTCTATCTACTATCGGTCGCGTCACTAGGATGCTCCCAGGACCATATCTACAAAATCACAATGCCAAATATTATACTCTGGGATGACTGATATACAATCTCATGTAACTCCCTATACATATGTGCCAGAATAAAACTACCCCATCCATAGCGATGAGTAGCACCGATCATATCCTCTAGCATATTGACCCAGCCACACATAAATCCATGATGCCCTCGGTCTGGCATTAGAACTCCACCAATCAATCCGAAAAGAAATACATGCAGTTGCTCATAGTGGGAAAGCATGTAGTCCCAAGTCAAATAACGTCGAGCAATAGAGGGATCACCAAATAATCTATGGGCATCTGCAATAGCCATGACTGATTGTGACTCAAAGTGTACTTGTTATCCCATCACTAAAATCCACATAAACCTCCAGACATCCTCTGGAGTAATAGTAATCTCACCTGTCAACAAGTAGAAGGTGTTGTGCTCTGAGTGTCATCTTTAGACAAGAGCAGTCAACAACCCTCAATTTACCCTAATGTTGGGTAAATCTATCAAACTCACAAGACCCAAACAACCCACAATCCACTGCTCATCGTCAATGAGATGCTCCGATAGCTCCAACATGAAAATATGTATCGGGTACCGGAATGAAACAACTCCTAATCCAGTCTGCAAGGAATAAATCAAGAATGACATTAGTTCTGGGATCAAGGTAACCTGTAGAGAAAGTTAATAGATAAAACATGTAATCTTCATTGACAAATCAACAAGACAAACTCAACGGTTTACTAAAACATGCAAATTTTGTAATAGATGTGACCTTGTTTTGACAGGGCACGACTCTCAAACCCGATGTGATCCTAAACCTAGATGTGATTCTGTTCTGACACGATGCAACTCAAAATCCTAGGTGTGATCATGTTCCCACAAGATGTGATACTTGATTTTTTGTAGACACATGGGGAAAACTTGACATGTTGCGATCTTAAGCAAGCCACAGGATGTGATCCTCTTTTTAAAGGATGTGATCCAGTAGTTTCATGTTTACCGGATGTGACACAAGTTCCAGAATACTAGATGCGACCCTAAACTATAAAGGCTATAACTTTTCCAAAAATGCTAAAACTCAAAATAGAAAGCATAAAATGGAAAACCATTGTGTACTCACTAGAGGTGTGTGATGGGCGGGTCTATGATTGTGATGGTCGAGCTCAAATTGATGTCTCTCCACGAGGACCACCATCTTCTCTCTAGAGCTCAATAAATTACTAAGGTGAAAACTGAAAATAAAATGGTAAAATGATCTTTTGGGGCTTATTTTAACCCCTTGGGGCTAATTTTGACCTAAGGGACACTAAGAAGACATGTTCTAACCATATCAGTTTCTCATCAAATATGTTGAGAACAAAATCAAACATGCGGACAACACGTCATTCTAGTACAATAATAATTTTGAAAAAGTCACATTGACCTAAGGTAGGGGTCAAAACTAAGCAACCACGACCTACAATACATGAAAATTTTCTCAGAATATGCATAAAATGATACAAAAGACTTACAGAAGAGTTCCAAATTGTTCCTAAATAGAAGATACAAGTCAACTAATATTGACTGCGGCAAAATTTTGGTCGCACCTTGGTCAAAGCACACTTCAAAGTTAGTTAATATTGATCAACCAACCTATAGAGGCTTATCAGAAGTGATAAGAGTTTGGCTTTGCTTTACCACAACAACTTAACTCCTTAAAATCTTGGTCAATATCATTTAAAATTGCTCAAATATTGCTTTTAGAGTAGTCAAACTTGGTCAAATTGTGTTCCTATCAACACATTTCCACTCCAACTCATATCCTAATTGATTCTTCAATCATTCTTATTGATCCAATCACATCTCACATCACTTTCTCATTAATGTCAACACTTCAAAGAGGGATTTCATTGATATTTATTTTGATTTCATTCTGGAGGGTCCATGATCATACCTAAAATTAGCTAATTTCTTACTTAAAAATAATTAGGGATTTCAAATCAGGTTGTTTATCAAATTGACTTACATCATCAAATGAATAGGGGCATGTCAGTTTCCTTCAATTAAGTTGGGACTGTTGGATAATAGACTTTATCACAAATCATATCAAGTCGGTTATCTATGCCTATGAATCTTTAAGGTTTCAGATCATTTACTAAGTATTCAACTTCATCACATCAAATTGAATATGTTGAGTGACTTCTTATTGATCTTCATTTGATCAAGTTCAGAGTCAGTACTATCAGTTCTAGTTCAATCAAGTTCAGAACTAATATCATCAATCGACCTTTGTTTGATCAAGTTCAAAGTCAGTACTATCAGTCTTAGTTCAATCAAGTTCAGGATTGATATCATCGATTGAATTTCGTTCAACTAAGCTTAGAATTCTCAATCATCAAATCATGAGTAGTTCCATCGCTCTATATCAAACTATTCTCTGAAGTCAACATTAGAAATTCTTTGATTCAATGTGTTGATTGCACATTAATTCAAAGAGGGGAAAATATAATCACCCTAAATTGGGCTAGTCTAACCGAAGGCCCTATTTTCCTTAACTAAGGATCTTCCTCTCAATTATGCTAATTCAATTATTTGATTACTGACATAATTCATCAAAATCATTAAAATCCCTCAAATTAAAATAGATCATCTATTAGTGATCTATCATTAATTTATAATTAATTACCTTGGTCTATTTAATTAAGTCAACCTCATTTCCCTTGGCTAAAGTAATTAATTAAAACAAATTAATAAATGCTTCTAAATTACAAACTCGCCACTAATGGATAAATTCATTTATGGACCAATGAGTGATGAAACACATGGATCAATCAAGGTTCAATCCTCATTTATCATTAAGAATCAATCTCAACCGCTCATTTCCCCTCATTCTCCATAAAAGGAATGAATTTTGAGCTCATTTGATCCCACAATCTTGCATTATTAAGCTAATGTTGTAGAATTGAATTCATGCATCTAGATAATTATAAAAACACTTCAATTTATTAATAGACTCGATTGATTTAGGATGGAGATGTTTAGATTAGATGCATTTCAATGGCTTTTGCAATTTGAATCATCCATTTTAGAGTTGTATTGTCACTAGTTTAAAGCATAACTCTGAGAGCACTATCATCCTTATATCAAAATCTCTCTAAATAGGAAACTATAACTCACTCTTGATTGTTATGTTTTGATTGATTTCTTAGGTACTAATAATTGAATTAATGAGTTATAGAGTGTTGTGTTTGCATATTTTTAGGTACAAGTGAATTACACATAAACAAGTACACACCAAGTGTTGAGTGTTGAGTGTGACTTATCGTACAAGTACATTATTGAGTATCGAATGTGATTTTCCATAGGGGTACATTGTCAAGGGCTAAGTGTCGAGTGTGTCTTACTATATGAGTACATTGTTGAGTGTCGAGTGTGTCTTTCTGCATGAGTGCATGGGTAGAGTGCCAACTAGGTGTCATAGAGTTGTGATAGTAAAGTGTGGAATGGGTACCTAGAAGCTTGAGTTCAGCTATCATTACATTTTTAGTGCCAAACTATGATTGGTACATTACATTGGCATTAGAGCTGGTAATCTTGCTAGCTTGTTAGAAAGAATTGGATGCAAACTGAGCTCACACTGTACACATGAAGAAGGTACTACTCTTTGGACAATGGGGAAGCCTAATGTTGAGATAATGACATTTCTAAGAGAGCTAACTAGAAGCCAAGTCCAACTCAACAAAGCTATTGCAAGATGAGAAAAATGAAAACAACACATGGAGGAGACATTGTAATAGTTGGTGGAAGGAAGAACAAATGGTGATCACAATGGACATGGTAATAGTTTAGACAATGGGAGGGTAAACACGCAACACTCATACACTCTACCTTTGATGCCTACTTTCCTTTAAAGAATAGAGCAGTGTAGGAGCGAGAGCTCCCTTTCTTGGAGATGCAAGATAAATTGAGACAAAACTAGAGGGATGCTAGTCTCAAGGGAGAGATATTCTTCTAGGAATATCCAAAATTGTGAATGAAATATTTTGACACCAAGAGTCATGATTATCAAAATAGTGACATCAAGCAAAAGATTGGAAAGCTGAGCCTATCTAATTTTGATGGATCCAGAAATATATCAACAAGAGCATGGGTACAAAAGGCATATACATACTTTTATCTTAGTTTGATGCCTGAAGATGAAGCAATTAAACCCATAGCTCTACAGTTGGAGGGAATTGATCACAAATGGTGGCACTGTGGTATGGTCACCCTTGGTTATAATCGTGTCACTTCATATATTGATTTCACAGAGAGACTCATTGATCACTTTGATGGGAAGGACCTAGAACTCAACTTTAAGGAGTTGGTACAATTGAGGTGAATTGGGCCAGTGGAAACCTATATCACAAAATTTCATAGGCTCTTAGTTCTGGTAACCAATATTTCCCAACAAAGACTTGTGGTGCTATTAATGGGTGGACTGATGGAACCCCTAAAAGGTTGGGTCAAGGGCTTCAACCCAACATAATCACCAAGGAAATCAAGAAGGCACATGATATGGCTACCTCATCATCATCTTCCAAAAGTTACATGCATCCCAAACCACCTCTTCCGCAAGAGGACAATAATAAGGATCCATTTTAGATAAGCTCTTGATGAATGAGGCCACTCATCAGGAGCTCCTAAGGAAGAATATTTGTTACACTTGTGAGGAGCCTTGGGAATTGAGTCACTAATGTCTTGGCAAGGGGAAGATCCATTACATTGAGGTAGTACCCAATATTTAGGAAGAAAGAAAAGAACCTGCAGTGCAAGAGGAATAAACTAATCATGTGGAGAGGATCACCACACTTGTGTAGAAGGGAGGTTCCATTGCTACACTTTGTAGGACTCTGAGCTGCAACATATTTAAGGTTCATGAAACACTTTAGGGGGAGTGGTTCATAGTCATGCTTGGTAGCAGGGCCACATTCAATTTCACCAATTCATCACTTGTCACCAAGAGGGGATTACACACGATGGCCATGAAGGATTTGAGGTCAAGGTGACAAGAGAAACTTGACTACCATGTACTTATGTGATCCTACAACTTAGCATCTCCATGGGGAACTACATGATGATATATGACTTTTTTGTTGTAGATTTGGATGACACAGATTTGATTTTGGGCATTCAATGGATGGAGACCCTCAAAAAATACACCCAGAGTTTCAAGAAGATGAAATTCTCATTCAAGGTGGATGTCAAGAAGGTGGTGTTGCAAGGAATGTACAATAGAGGTCTAAGAGAGATTTTAGCGAATACGGTGGAAGAAATTTTTAGACATGATGAGATCTAGGCATGTAACTTTAACATTGAGTATGTGAAAGGGAAAGAGAATGTGGTGGTTGATGCACTGTCGAGGAGACCTGCCATATGCTCAATGTCACAAATTTTAGTAGATTGGAGAGCTTACTTGTTAGTTTAGTACTCATGTATGTGTGATTTTTGTACCTGTTAAGAAATACACAACACTTCAATAGGTCATTGCATTAGTGGAAAACATGGTTAGATGAGCATATAAAGCAACTAAAATTGACCTATTGCTTTCTAACTAAGAAGAGTATGATAAGTAACACAATAGTCCTCAGATTATGCTACTATCAGTGACATATACGACTTAGCATGAAAGATTTGAGTTAAAACAAGAAAGATATCTCCTAAACATGCATTCTAGCTCTAAAAAGCATGAAAATAACAATGCATGAATATGAAATCTAAAATATGATATGAGTCTAGATTTATTCTAACAACATAACAATGCAATTTTACTCTAAAAATGAAGGCTTATTTGTGCTAAAAAACCCCTTCTATTTATAGAAGAATGAGGAGAGAGAGGGGGGACAAGATGCATTAATGGAGTTGAAAAACTCATTAATGGTGTGTAAGAAGAAATAAATGCCAAAGGCATTCAATAGGCATGGGGGAGACATGAGCTTAAGGAATATACATTAATGAGATATTAATGAGAGCCTTAAAGAAGCATGGGAAGGGTGTAAGAGGGTGGCTTGAGAAAGTGGACTTGAGGGAAGGAATCTTGAGATTCCTTAACTTTCTCAAGTGGGTGGAGTCCTTAATCAGTCCCTAATGGAATGTGACAACATTAGGAGGTGGGTTAGGATAGAATTAGGATTAGGATTAGATTTAGCATGGCGTGAATGGGTTGGGATAGGTTTGAACCTATGATCAAAGTGGTTGAAGTGGGTTAGGTTAGGGGTGTAGAGGAATATTAAATGAGTTAAACTTATTTAATTCATTCAAAAATAGGATATTAATTATTTAAATAATTAATTAATTTTTAATAATCAATAGGACTATAGCCAATTTAATTAAATTAATTAGGCTAGGGGAATGGGTTCATTTGCAAGTGAGCAATTGATTTAGGGTTTTTATTTAATTCCTTTATGATTAAATAATATAGCCATGTTTGAATTTGATTTGTTTTAATTGGTTTGAATTGATTTGAATTGTATGGTTGTAGTAGTTAATATAATGCAGTGATAAAAATCACCTAGGACATTAAATCTAATTTAAAATAAATTATGCCAAAGTAACTTGTCGTGACATAATTGGGGGTATGATCACACTTAGGGAAAATAGGGTCTATAGTCAGAACAGACCAAATCCAGGTGGTTACATTTGCCCCTCTTTGAATTGATGTGTGAGCAGCGCATTGATTCAAAGAATTTTTTTTTATTTTGACTTCAGAAAGATTGAGAATTTCACTCACGATCGAACAAAATGCCTGATGAGATCAGTCTCGCACTTGATCGAACTAAACTGATAGAATTGACTTTGAACTTGGTTGTCGTCCAAAGGTCAATAAAATATTTTTAAAGATACCAATTTTGAACTTGGTTATCGTCCAAAGATTGATAATACTGATTTTGAACTTGGTTGTCATCCAAAAGTCAGTATGAAGCTACCAGGAGCTTAATAAGAATCTTTTAAAATGAGGAAACAAGAGATATCTAGCTTATGAGAACCAAAGCTTTATATCCAACAATTCTGACTTAGTCAAAGAAACTATCATGCCCCTAGTTTGTTTGATAACGAAGTCATTTTAATGTTGTTTCAAGCAAAAATTTAATTGATGATAGTGTGATCATGCCCCCTTGGGAACGAAATCAAAGGAAAAGAATAAAATCCCTCAGTGGAAAGAACATATCACTTGCAGGAAGCGGTTAGGGAAAGAAAGAATGGAGTAGAAGAAGTGAAGAAGAGAGTGTGTTTCAGAATAAACACACAGTATACCAAGTTAATCATGTGAAAATGTGAGTGGTGAGATTGATAAAATGATGTCAAACCAAGATTTATGATAAAATGTGCAATTTGGACAGATTTTTGGAACAAATGGAGCAAATCTGCATTTTTCAGAACTATTGCAAAAATGGTACTATGCTGCACAAAATACCTTAGGTACCTTCAATTTGGTTCTTGATTGATTAAAAAGAGAACAGAAATATAGTTTCAGTTGCCTAGGAGGAGTTCTGGAACTCCTAAATAGCTCAAAAGACCAATATATAGCTCAAACTTTACCATTTCACTATTCATTTTCACTTTTATCCATAGTAAATTTGAGAGCTCTACAGAGAAGATGGTGGTCCCTGTTAGGAAGCATTGTTTCGAGATGATCTATCGACATCAGTGCCCGGCCGACTACCCACCTCCGGTAAGTGCTCATAAAACTACCCTATGAATTTTGCAAATTTGAATTTTATGCATTTTTACAGCTTTTATAGCATTTTAAGTGTTGGGTCGCATCCGAGATTTTAGATCGCACCTTGTCAAACCCATGTTGCATCTGGTATTTCTCGAATCATATCTGGTTTTTTCAGATTTTTGCATCGCATCCAGGATATCCTGAATCACATCTTGTTTGTCTATTTTTGCCTTGTTTTTAGTTGAAATTTGGTTGTGTGTCGTACCCAATCTATTTAGGATCATACCCTGCTTTTAGGGTCGCATCCCATATTTCAGGGATCTCACCCTATGATTTCAATCGTATCTTGTATTTCCAGGATCGCATCTAGTAAAAGAGATCACACCCTGTCCTTCCAGGATCGCATCTCGTTTGTAGACTTAGGAACTTAGCCATTTTGATCTGTTTGCTTGTCGCAGACCTTGAATTACTTAGCTGATCTGGAGTCTGCATCTTTGTTGTAGATAGAACACTGATTTTATCTTTGTATGTTTCAAAAACAAACATATTTTGAGGTAGTTGCATTTAGAGGCACATATCCAGGTCATGTGTTTGCCTTGTCTAGATTATTATCAGTTGATGAGCATGCAATAGTAGTTTGTTACAGATTATAGTCTTTGATAGGTTTACCCGAGATAGGGGTAAATTGAGGGTTGTTGACTACTCTGACTAAGAGATGACACTCAGAGCACAACACCTTCCATCTTCTGACTGGGGAGATTATAGTTACTCTTGAGGATGTATGGTGGATACTGCTTGTTCTGATTATTGGTCATGAGGTGTGCTTTGAGGCGATGTCGACCATGGCGATTAGAGAAGCTCGTCGGTATTTTTAGGACGACACCATTGATCGCAAATACCTTTCATGGGACTATATGGTTGATCATTATGATCGATTATCTGTGTACTTAGCAAGCTTGATAGGTGGCATTCTGATGCCTGATAGAGGTTAGCATGGGTTCCTGGTCAGATGGGTGGACATGCTAGAGCAGATGGTCATCCACAGACAGAGATTTGCATGGGGCAATTGCATCTTAGCCCATATGTACCAAGAGTTGCACAAGATTGTATATCATTATACTCGAAGCATGACTGTAGGTATATTGATTCTTCAGATCTGGGCCTGGGAGCACATCCCTGTTACACAACCAATAGTAGATAGACAACAGGCACCGGAGTAGGCCTATGTATATATGTATGCAGATCCTATTTAGAAGCCCCATCTGGGCAAGGTAGAGTACTGGCAGATACTTTTTGATGATATGACTGAGGTCGTTTGGTGGCCATATTTAGATTGTGAGGAGTGGACCTCAGATGCTCGCCATGTACCATTTTAATTTCAAAGTAGGTACCTCATTAGGAGGAATAGATATGTTGTAGAGTGGTTTGTGGTCTCCCAAGTTCTGAGATAGTACGACTGACGATAGGGCAAGACTCAAGATATCACTATATAAGCCCGAATCTGAGATGAGGTACCATTATGGGGTGCCCAGTTGATTTATGAGACCGCCCATCAGGAGATCAGAGACATGGTTGGAGTAGATTGGGATCTCCACCTGGATGTTGCAGATGCAGGCTACTTGGATGGATACACAACAGAGATGCTTCAGCATCTATTTCCTCGCTTCACAGTACTAGAGGAGGTCATTCCTCGCATAGAGGAGCCACTAGATTAGAGAGGAGGAGCCCAGAGAGACAGGGGCGCCGGTAGGCACAAAGGGAGAGACAGAGGTCGAGATGGAGGTCGAGATGGGAGGCATCCTCCTCCAGATGAGGGGGATGATGGTGGAGATGATAGGGTGGTGGTGTTGTGGGTGGCCACACAGATGTTGCCAGTGGGAGTGGAGAGGGTCGGTGCACCCGATTCAAATTTGTTGCTCCTAGGATAGATCTAGGGCCATTACTAACAGGAGATCAATAGAGGTAGCAGAGGTAACAGAAACAGAGACAGCCTGACAGATCATAGGATAGATCTCAGGATAGGCCTTTGGGACAGGATTCTGGCAGGGGTTCTGGCAGAGATAGAGACCCACTTTCTTAGTGTGAGCAGGAGAGAGAGAAGCTGAGGGCACATGTCACAACTCTAGAGGGTATGCTCACTGCAGTAGAGTTGAGGATTGCTATATTAGATGCATTGCTCACAAATAGGGATAGACAGATGGAGAGACTTAGGACAGAGCGAGATATACAAGCTCGTACTGCTGTTCACCAAGGCTAGAGGGCCACTTATTATTACGCTCTTTATCATGCAACAGTGCTAAAGGGGCAGAGAGAAGTGTCTTTTTCATGGTTAGCTCAGCAATCAGAGGGGGCTATGCCTCCTCCTCCTCCATTTGTACCACCTCCTCCTCCTCCTCCAGATCAGGGAGAGGGGGGAGCCAGAGCTGATGTTGTATTTCATTTACACATGTATATTGTATATCTGGATCCTTCTGAGATATTTCTTTTGTACATGACACACACACACACACACACACACACACACACACACACACACACACACACACACACACACACACACACACACACACACACACACACACACACAC
>MU224217.1:6197904-6212758 GCA_018584345.1 Thuja plicata
AATGCATAAAAGGAAATTAATCTATATGATAACAATGCATGGCTAATCTAGGAAAGGAAATACAAATGCAAGTTTAATCTATGAAAATAAACATGAATCTAATCTACATGAATAGCCATGGATGCAATAAGAATGAGACAAGAAGAGAGAAGTTGCAATATCCAAGCTCAAATGCTCAAATCCTCCTCCAAAATTGCTCTCCAAACCTGCAGCATAACAATACTATGAAAAAGATGATTGATTGATGATTGATTTCTTAATTGATTAATTCATTGATGATTGATTATCAAATGAGAAGGAGAGATTTCCTTATATAGGAAAGTGAATGGTTGACATTAAGAGGCAAAAATCAAAGGCTATGATTAAGAGGCAAAAACCCACAAAAACCCACCACTTAGGAAGATGTGATGAAAAAGGGATTTTTATTTAATTTTCATTTAATTTATTTCATTTTTCAACAAATAAAGTGCTTTAAGTGGGGATTTTTATTTATTTAATTAAAAGAGGGGTTTTCTTCATAATTAAATAAATTAGAAGAATTTTATTTAATTAAATGGGGGAAATTGAATTTAATTAAATAAGATAAATTTAATTAAAAGGGAGATTGAATCTTTTAATTAAATAAGATAAATTTAATTAAAAGGGAGATTGAATCTTTTAATTAAATAAGAAGAATTTTATTTAATTAAATGGGGGAAATTGAATTTAATTATATAAGAGGAATTTTATTTAATTAAAAGGGAGAAATTTATGAAAAAGACCTCTCTAGATTAATCCCCCAAAAGTATGGAGAGGCAGAGGTGGGTTGACCTAGGGTTTTGTAGCAGGCATGATGCAAGCAGGTGGGACGCTTTCGACAGGCGTGGCCCACGAAGACCATGGCTTCCTCTTGCTAGGCAACTGACTTTGGGCAGTAAGGGGACAGACAGATTCACCAAGGACAGGTTGTAGAAGGGCCCAAAATCTACATGGGGTTTTGAGTGCTCACTTCCTAGGCGCAACAAAGGGGTTAAGAAACTTTCAGAACCTAAATGGCAGCCCAAGGTAGACCCTCGGTCCTAGCCAAAACCACTCACTAAAGAGAAATCAGGTACAATAGATAATTGGTCGATTAGTGTCTGTATTGATTCAGACTCATGGCAGGATTCGGTCCAAACGCTTAGGTCACGACCATTTTTTATGAAATGGGGAGGCAGATGGCCGACATACCCTAAAATCAAGAACTGGGTGACGGATGAGTGGGGTCCCCAATTTGAGGTCAAAACACTGCCAAATGGTTTTTTTCTGATCATTGTTGATTCAGAGATTGAAAAAACCAAAGTAATGTTTAACGGGCCATTTATGATGGGAGGCATTGGCTTCTATATTAAAGACTGGACTCTGAATTTCAACCCTAAACAAGCAACTATTAAGGAAGTTCTTTTTTGGATCTGACTTTACAACCTCCCAGATGAATACTGGCACGCAAACTTCTTCAAAAAGATTAGTGAGAGCCTGGGCACTTTCATAAAAGCAGACGAAGCAGTGGACAAGTAGGATTTTTGCATGTATGCCAGAATATGTATCATGTGGAAACCCTATCCTCTCTTGCCGCATGCAGTTGAAATTTGCACAGATGAAGGTTACTGGTGGAAAGAAATAGAGGTGGAAGAAACTCTGGATAAATGCAGTGTTTGTAAGTAATGGGGGCATAAGGCAGAAGATTGTTTAGCTAAGCAGAAAGCTAAGGGAAAAGAAGTCAATAGCCTAGAAAACATTCTGGCTCGCCTGGTTCTAGCTTCGGAGGACCCATCGGAACCCCAGCCCTTGAAGACACAAGTGGCTCCTGATCCTGATCGCTCTACATGAGCTCTTGATCTAGATGAGCCTATTTGTGGGGGGATTAAGACGGCTGCTGAATCTCTTAGGCAGGAGGAGGAGACGATCCTACCAGTAATGGCCACAATCAACCATTTGTCGGTGGCTGCTTCCCTTTCCCCTAGCTTGGTCCAGGCCAGCGGACCAGTTTTGGAGACAATTAGTACTGAGGAGAATGAGAAGCTTTTCAACGGATATCAGGATCCCATTAATGACATTAAGGACATTCAAATGTCCCCTTTGAAACAGGCCTAGGGAAATTCAGAGTCTGATACGAAGATCGTGTTCAGTGATGAACACTTAGAAGAGTTTCTAGGTTGCAACAATGATGTTAGAATCAAGGAGCCCCGTACGATCAATCAAACTAAGTCAAAAAGGTCCAAAGCAAACATTGGAAGCCAGAAATCTAGGGGTAGGAAATCTATCTAGCAGTTAATAAAGGACGCTGGAAACACTAAGGGGCAATCCAAGCTTCGATCCGAAAGGGACCTTTTCCCTTCTGGGCAACCATGAAATTCCTTACCTAGAATGTCAGGGGCTGAAATGCCCTTGACAAGAGACACTTGATTAAACGTGGGTTGGATCAAGCGAAATCAGATTTAGTATGCATACAGGAAACTAAGCTAGATAGTGAGAATGCAACACAGGTGTTTGGAGTTAGACAAAAGCGGTCAGGTTTTTTTGTTGATGTGGTGGGGGCCTCCGGGGGCCTGGGGATTATTTGGAACCCTAGATTGGTGAAGGTGGAGGCCGTAGCTAAGGTCAGGTACTGGCAACTGGCAAAGGTTAGCTCTTTTACATTAAATGTCTCTATTTTTTTGTTCAATGTTTATGGTCCTACTAAATCTGAGGATAAACGACAAGTTTGGCATGAGATTGCACTTGCCCTTAATGGTCTGGGGCAGTAAGTTGCAATCATTGCTGGGGATTTTAATGCTACTCTGGCATCTTCAGATAAGAGGGGTGGTTGTGGTAGAATTAGTAGGGCTCAGCATGATTTTCAAGATTTTGTAGTTAACAGTGGCCTGTGGGAAGTGGTTGCGGGGGGCGGGAGCTACACATGGAATAATAGGCGTATGGGTTTCTCTAACATTGTGGAGAAACTGGATCGGTTCTTCTTGGCAGGGCACTGGAATGGCCTCCCCTTTGTGTTTGAAGCCCAAATTTTGGGACTGTCTGGATCGGATCATTACCCGGTCTCTCTACGGTTTCACAAGGATGGTACACCTCCTAGGAACCCTTTTAAGATAGAGAAGATGTGGCTTAGAGAGTCGGGTTTTAAGGAGTTGGTAATTCTTTGTTGGTCATTAGCACCTCCCGAAGATGGTAATTTAGCTTTTCAGTTTTGGAAGAAATTATCTTTTATCAAGCAAAAAATGAAAACATGGAATAGGTAACAATTTGGTGACATCTTTGCTGAGAAGCTCACCATTGAAGGACAGCTGGAGGCTTTAAACAGCAAGGTTCTAAAAGATGGCATGGATGAGGTAGATTTCCTCACTCAAAAATACCTTTTGAGTAGGTATAATGAAATACTATAGCGGGAGGAAATTTATTGGAAACAGAAATTGAGGGAAATTTGGCTCAAAGCAGGGGACAGAAATACCAAGTTTTTTCATTGTTCTGTCAAAGTCAAAAGGAGTGTTAATAGAATTATGGCCATCAAGATGGCGGATGGGGCCATGACGGAGGAGAGTGAAGACATTATCAAAGAGGCACTGGATTTCTTCTCCACTCTTTGGAGGGAGGAGGGGGCTATAGATGGGATGACACAAAGGGATCTGCTCCAACTTGTTCCGAAGGTGGTTACACAGGCTGATAATTTAAAATTGAATGAACCGGTGTCTATTTTTGAACTTAAGGCCATAGTTTTTGGTATGGGGGGGGGGACAGGGCCCTTAGGCCTGATGGATTCCAGGCCTTCTTCTACCAATAGTTCTGGGATATGCTTGGACCAGAGTTGCTGGCGGTGGTAGAAGAGTCAAGATCAAATAGTTTCATATTCAAGGATTTTAACAACACCTTGGTGACCCTAATCCCCAAGTCTGATAATCCCAACTCCTTCTTGGAATTCAGGCCCATTTCGCTGTGCAACATGGTTTATAAAATCATTACCAAGGTTGCAGCTAACCATATCAAGATTGTCCTGGAGAGGTTGATTGCTTGGGAGCAGAGTGGCTTTACTCCTAATCGTAACATAGTAGATGGGATCATCATAGCACACGAAGAAATACACTCGGCTAGAAGTAGTGGACAGTGATTAATGCTCTTGAATTTGGACATCACAAAAGCTTATGACTGGGTAAATAGAGGTTTTCTGATTGATATTTTGAGACGATTTGGGTTTGATGAGAGCTGGCTTCAGAGGATCAAAGGAATGATTGGATCTTACAAAGCCTCAATCCTAATTAACGGTACCCCTCATGGTTTCTTTGAAACATCACAGGGCATCAGACAAGGTGATCCTATTTCACCTTTCCTCTTTATTATTTTGGCAGAAGTTCTTGGGAGGTCTATTGCAAGGAAAAAAGCACAAGGAATGTGGAAAGGCATCAAGATTGTCGGTGGAATAGAATCTATATCTCATTCCCAATTCGCAGATGATACTTGCTTGTTTGGTGAGGCCTCAATGCAGGAGGCCTTGGTTATTAAAAAGGTCTTAGATACCTATAGCCGAGATTTAGGGTAGAATGTGAATTGGCAGAAATCTGCAGTGTTCTTCTTTGGGACTGAAGCTGGATTACAGAATCATATAACAAGAGCTCTTGGAGTCAAAATTGGAAAACTCCTCGGGAAATTTTTGGGCTCCCCACTTTTCGCTGGGACAGATAAATCAGAACTCTGGTCTGAATTGGTTGACAGGTGCACTTCTCGGATGGAGGGGTGGAAGAGTAAGTGGCTCACGTTTGCTGGGTGCATTTTGTTGCTTAAATATGTCATTTCTGCAATGCCTCTTTTTTCAATGGCTTGCTTCAGAATTCCAGCCAAAATTATTAAACACATACAACAAAAAATGCAGAAATTCCTCTGGAATGGCGCAAATGAGTAGGATAAAATCCCATTGATGGCCTAGGATAAAGTCTGTAAGAGGAAAGGGGAAGGTGGAGTTGGTATTAAAAATTGGAAACTGATCAATGAAGCAATGGGTGCCAAACTAGTTTGGCAAATGTATTGTAACCCGGAGCAGAGATGGGTGAAAGTTCTACAAGCAAAATATCTGGACTGTGAAGACCAGATCCGCATTCTGACCATCAATAACCCTCCAAGGGGTTTGGCTCTTTGGAATTTCTTGATTAGTTGTAGATCAGTTGTCATTGACCATCTGTCGTGGCAAATTGGGGATGGGGGCAAAGCTTCTTTCTGGCGGGACTCGTGGGATGGGCTGCCGGTTCTCAGCAGGGAGGTTCCACATCAGATCATTTTGGCCACTGAGCGTTCTTGGGGCACAAAGGTAAGAGATTTTTTAGATCTAACCTCATTTGTCTTGGGTCAGGAACTTAGATGGAAGGAGTCCTTGGAGCTTGGTCTGTCGGTGGAACACCAGAAGCTTTTGAAAGATATCCTGAATAGTAGAGTGGTCATAGCTTCAGATGAACCAGATAAAGTGATTTGGGTAGGGGCTAAAAGTGGCCAATATTCAGTTAAGATTGGACATGCAATGCTTGAGGAAGAAGGTCAAAAAGTTGAGTGGGAAGAGAGGATTTGCTGGAGAAAAGAGTGTCTCCCAAAAGCTACGGCGTTTGCATGGCTGGCAGGTAATGGGAGAGCGCTTACAGGAGATCGGCTCATGCGCTTGGGATTTGTTGGGCCCTTTAGGTGCGTTATGTGCAATAACGTAGAGGAATCGATGGACCACCTCTTCCTAACTTGCAAATTTGGGCAAAAGGTGTGGAGGTTTGGACTGGGGAAGTTACACTGGCAGGGCCCTCTGCCCGGAAGATTGCATGTTTGGCTTTCTTCATAGCGCAACCTAGTTGGGCCATCCTCCTTGGCTTCTATTTGGCATATCCTCCCATCTAGCACCCTTTGGCTAATTTGGAATGAGAGGAATAGGAGAATTTTCGCAGAGAAAACCAAAACGATGGATAGTTTTTTAGCAAACTTTGAAATTGCAGTCTCAGAACTAGTGATTAATGCTGTCGGCCAAACTAATCCTAGTAAGACCCCATTTACTAAGGCCGATATGTTAGTATAGATGCAGTGGCCGCGGGTGAAATACCGACCTGTTAATGGGTGTGGGAGGGATAAACCTCTTTCTAAGGTAGAGAAAGATCATAGAAACATTTGGCGGCCACCATCCCCCGGATGGATCAAGATTAACTTCAATGGTGCCTCGAGGGGCAATCCCAGAGTATCTGGAGTAGGCTACATTGCCCGGAATGATAAAGGTGATATTCTGGCATTAGGAGCCAAAAGGATACAGGACGGAACAAATAATGAGGTGAAATTCCTAGCCGCAGTGGGAGCTATCCTAATGGCTAGGAAACTCAATTTCACTAAAGTTCATTTGGAGGGTGACTCCCTTCTGGTAGTAAACGATATCTTAAAGGGTTAGATGGACACATGGTATTTGAACAAGCATATTAGAAGAATTAGAGGCATTATGGCAGAGTTCGAAGATTTCAAAATCACATAGGTGCTGAGACTGGCTAATAACTTAGCAGACAAGCTTTCAAATGTAGGAGCTAATGGGTCACTTGAGAAAAAATTTGAAATCTTTGAAGATTTCACTACGGAGGTGCTAGTTGAGGATTACTGATTAGTAGGAATCATAACAGGGGCTGATTTCCCAAGAAGTGTGTGTGACAACATCACCTTTCCAGCTATGTGGCTGGATTTCTAATTCCCAAGCCTCGATTGTCGTCATGATGAAACCATCTTCCTTCCCCATATCGATCGATGGTATGTGAATCTGAGTTTCGTACTGCGGGAGTAAGAGTATTGATTGCCTTTGGGCAAGTGGATGGAAACATCAACTATTTCTAGAGGCTTCGGCGGATTTTTGTATTCACTAAACCTGCTTTGTCAAAGTGCAAGACCAGTGCGATGGAACAAAATTTCTCCCTATCAACGACGGGGCAAATTCTGGTGTTCAACACACCCATCACCTTGAACAGGCTAAGCCACATTTTCGTCGGTGAGGGCGATGACTTCTGGGGGGCCATCAGGGAGATTCTTAGGGAACATTTCTTGCATAAAGGATGGCAGTCGAGAACAAATCTAGATATCTCATCCATTTTTGTGGCCCTCGCTCTCATGGTGGCTGAATCCAAGGCGAAAGTAAGGTGTGTGGTTAAGGATTGCATGGTGGTGAAGTGGATTGTTGGAGTGGAAGACATTATTGAATGAGCGGAGGTTGGACTGGGTCTATAGATGGGGGAGGAGCCTTTTCACATGATTGGTCGGGGCAGCCATGGTCTCCAACCACTGATTGTCTGGTCCACGACTTGCCTGGAGGACATTCACCTAGCGCGGGCACTGGCAGGATGGAAGGATTTGCTGGTTGCACTGGCTAGGGACAAGGCAAAGATTTCAAAGGCGGTGTTTGAGACTGTGAACAGGAAATTGAAGAGGATGACCATTAAGTCGACCTCTGCTTGTTTGGGTGAAGATGGTAGGCCTCTGGTCCGTAGGCAGTTACCGGTCACAAGAAAGGGTGCAAGGGACTCTGCAACTAGGTTAGCCAGAGATGCAGTGACCGCAGGGCCGAGTGGGGACACTGCGACCAACATCCCGGTGGGTGCTCTTGTGGATAAATTTGGAGCGTTTGGGAATTTCTCCAAAGATGATGCGGCAAAATGGTCCTAGTAGTTTGTCTTAGTTTGTCTTAGTCTTTTTGGGTCTCCTTCTGCTAGGCTAGGTAGTCTGTTGATAGACTCCTCTATTTTTTGGGTAGCCCTGTTGTGTGGTTTCTATAGTTTGGTTCTATGTCAAATGTATGGTAGTCTATAATGCTCGGGTGTACAAGCCCTTTCTGAACAAGAATGTAACCATCTATAATGCTCGGGTTTATAAGCCCTTTTTGAACAAGTATGTAACTGTGAATTGCAATCAATATAATATCTCAAAAATTACCGATCGAAAATAAAAAGGGAGAAATTTACTCTAATTAAATAAGATAAATTTTATTCAATTAAAAGGGAGATTAAATCTTTTAATTAAATAAGATAAATTTTATTTAATTAAAAAGAAAATTAAATCTTTTAATTAGATAAAAATGATCAAACCTTAGGAAATATTGAAATAATTGAATAATTGAATTAATTACAATTTGATCAAGGAAATTGATTTGAATTGAAAATGTTGTAAAGCATTGATTCAGGAAATTGATAAAATGATAAAAATGATAAAATGGGGCCCAAAGTCAAGGCAACCATTTTAGGGTGCATACACTATCAAAACTGAAGACCGTTCCTGAAAGTGCTCAGGGAGGATATAAAGAATCTCATCCTTTGGCACCTTTGAGAGGTTTTCACCATTGGATACGCCATTTATTTTTACTATTTTAGGATCTGACACTGCCACAACATGGTTTTCACCATCAGTTCCCTTTTTCTTTTTATTTTTTAATTTTTGACTGAGAAACCTGATATCCTCTTGTGACATGTTCTCGCTCCTTGCATTAGTGGAAGAAGGGTAAGGTTCACAAGCATTGAGATAGCAGGCCAAGGTGTAGTCATTGGGAAAGTCAAGGATAGGAGTAGGGTCTGTGTTAGTCCAATCGATGTGGTCTGGGTGTATCAAAGACAAGGAATCAGACTCTGGGAAAGATAGCATCGCGTTAGTATCAAGACCATTAACTGACATGACATGTCCTGTTAAGTTAGTTTCTTCAATGTTTAGATCAATAAGAGTTAGATCGTCATAAAAAGGGTCGTTGTTAGTCATATGTGGACCAAACTCTAGTGACTCATCAGTAGAACTATCATCTTCATCTCTCCGTAAAAGGAGGCTTCTTTCTTGTCGCCTTTGAACTTCTTCTAGACTTAGGAAAGCACCAGTCTCTCCATCAATGACAGGGAGAAGGAACTCTTCCTCTTCTTCAGGATTATTAGTGTCGTTGGGAGTAGTGTTAGACTATTCACAAGGAGCCGAGGGAGCCGCAAACATGTGAATAATATCCATTTCAATATCTTCTATGGCAACAGATAGCTCATCCCATTCATAATCATGAGAGTCAGTGACCTCATCATCAGATTTGTTTAAGTATTCAACAATGGTTATTTGATGTACCCGATTAGCTACCTGTGGATCAAAGTGTGGTAGATCAAGAACACGTGAAACCGTGACCAATTTCCCCCAGTTAGGATGTAAATCATGTCGTCAAGGTGTGCTTGTTGTAGCTATTGCTATTGAGGGTATCTATAAATCATCTATTGTTGAGTCTCCTACCTCTTGAATGGGAGGTTGTGCTAACAAAGGGGTGTGAAGATCTTGTGGTACCTCAAAGTTGGGTACATAGTGCTCTCCTTGATAGTTGGGATTCTCTGTGCCAACATGTAATAACCTTTCATAGGATCACTACTCTAGCTCATCTATTTCATCACTCCCTTTGTCTGAGGCTGGGCTGTCGTTTGAAGCATGTTTGTCAGTTTTAGTATTAAAACCCAGTCATGTTTTGTCTCTGGTATTCTGAAACTCCATGGGTATAGGCTCAATAAGTCCTCTTCATGTGTCGTTTAGAGGTCCCTTTCCTTTGTATCCCATTTTCTTGAGGAAATCATAGCCTTTTCCATACTGGTCAGGGGATATTTCCACATGTTTGACCTCAGCTTTCGTTGGTTCTCCTTTGTAAAGCCAGTCCAAGACTGCTCATTCTTCTATGTTATCTAAAGAAGATGTGGATGCATTTACCATGCTAGTTGCTTTTTGTATTTCTAGCTCCTTGGATGCAGTAGGTGTCAATGTCGAGGAAGGTTTTCCATAGGATCTTGGCGATACCAGAAGTTCTGTCAGTGATGGAGTCAGGTCCAGTTTGTACTCTCCCATACCTGTTTCTTCAAGTTTTAAGGTTTTGCCAAAACTCTTCATAGCCATGTCCTTGGTAGTCTCACGAGAAAGTTCATCCATAGTCTCTTTGTTATGTGGAATCATACTACCTGCTTTGATATTGTTACAAGTATAATTAGCATCCGTAGGAATTGTCACTTCCACCCCATTATGTGGGAATTTGATACATTGGTGGTAAGTAGATGACACAACTTGCATTTCATGAATCCATGGTCTCCCTAATAGGATATTGTAGGCCAAGGGTAGATCTAGAACTTGACATATGACATTCCTTGCAATTGGCCTGACTCTGATGGGTAAAACAATAAGACCTTTAGAGGATCTTTCTTCCTCATCATAAGCTTTGATAGTTATTTTGCTTCTAGAGTCTATGGTCTATTCTGAGAGACCCAGTTTCCTGATTAGATTAAGTATATAGATATTCAATCTTGTGCCTCCATCTGTCAACACGCGTCTAACACAGGATTTATGAATGAGGACTTCGATATGGAGGGGTTGATTATGTGGATGTGTCAATGACTTATCATCCTCTTCAGAAAAGGAGAGGTAATGTGGTGCTGAGATGTGATTGACCATCACTTGGAATTTTTCTATATCAATATCCTTTGGGACGTTAGCAACATGTAGAGCTTGTTCTAGGATTTCCCTATGTACTGTGGATATTTTGAGCAACTCAAAAATGGAAATTTTGGCAGAGGTTCGTTGAAATTGGTGTACCAAGTCATACTTTGCTCCAGGAATAGTAACTATGTGTTTTGCTGCTGGTTTAAGAATAGAAATAATAGGAACCTTGGATGTTGATGCTGGCTTTGGGGAAAAATTGGGTCCTTTGATCGTGACCTGTGCTTGGCTTCGAGTCACTACATTTGAGTGGAATGAAACACCTTTGATTGTGACCACATTAATTGATTCGGTTTTAATGTCTAGTATATTGATCACATTATCATTGTTGGAATAGGTGTAGTTAACTTCATTACCTTTCCCTTTAGATGTTTCCCCTTTGTCGTAATTAGGGAATGGCTTATTGAATGCGGTATGATCTTCATTGGTAGTGTGTCCATCCACTTTGATCTTACCTCCTTCAATGAGGTCTTGAATGACATGTTTGAGCTTACGACAATTATTAGTCTTGTGTCCTTTGTTTTTGTGAAAGACACAGTAGGAGTTATCATCCCACCATTTGGGTTTGACCACTGGTTCCCATGGTTTGGAATCTGGGATTGTGAGAAATTTGTTGTCTAGAAGTGTCTTCAAAATAGTTTCGAGAGGCTCTCCCAAAAGAGTAAATGTTCTTTGAGGTTTTGAAGTCCATGTCCGACCCTTGCTATTATCATTGTTTGCTTTGGGTATGGGGGTCGTTATCTTGGCATCTTTGCTTGCTTGCATACTGATGGTTAGATTGAATACTTCAGGTTTAGGGCCAACATTGGATGCATCTACTATGCCATCATTGACAACATTCTTGTTCTGTTTCCACCATTTAGGCTTGGAGTTGGAGTTGTTCGATTTTTCACTTTGAAGAGTGATCTCCCCCTTTCTGTCCATAACTTCTTCGATACAAAGCGCGTTTTTAATCATCCTGTCAAAACTAGGGGAATCTTGCATTTGCAATGCATAGTTCAATTCCAGTACCAAGTTATTGACAAAGATTTCCATTTTCTCTGATTCAGGGATAGCTCTTGAGTATCGTGCAAAGATTTTCCTCCATCTTTGGAGGAAGTGTGTAAACGATTCACCGGTATTTTGCTTAGTATTGCATAGATCCATCATAGTCACATCATGTTGGATGTTGTAGGAGTAATGTTGAATAAATTGTTGAATCAACTCCTCAAAAGTTTTGACCTTGGGTGTATGTTTCGAGAACCATTCCATGGCGTTGCCTCCTAGACTTCCAGGAAATAGTCACATGAGGTAAGTGGGTTCATGCATGTATTCTATGCTAAGAGCACAAAACTCTCGAACATGGTCACGTGGATCGGTCTCTCCCGTATACTTGTCATATTTTGGTCGTGCCACGTTGGGAGGGAATGGAACCATAGTGATACTCTTGTCAAAAGGGAATGGACAAATGGTGTCCAAAGAGTATTTTGTTTTGGGTTTCTCTTTTTCCTGTTTGAGGGTTGCGAGCTCTGTTTGCATCAAAGTGAGTTGCTTGGTGAGAATGGATATAGGAGTTGGTACCTCATTTTCTTTGAGTTTCTCCACATCATAATCTAGGGGTAATTTTACACCGGTGGATGCCAAATGGAGGAAGTATTTCTCTTTATCGTCATCAATTATCCTTTCCAATATCTTGTGGAACCTCTTGCTCTGTTTGAGTTTATCATACTCATCTTCAGGGATCTCCCCCTCACTGTCCAGTCCAAATGGAGGATGTTCAAATGTGGTTTCTTCATTTTCATCAAGATCTTCGTGCTTTTGGCTTTTTCTATTGTCATATTCTTCAAAAGCTGCACTCCATTCGCGAGTGTTTCTATCCATTTGTGGAGAGTCTAGATCGAGTAGGGAATTGCGAGATGTTTCCCCTGGAAAGTGCGGTGATTTAGGAGGCACTTTCGATCCTTTAGATGTGTACTTGTTGTGTCTTGTGTTAACCATGAAGTTGTGTCTCAACTCTGTCAAAGTTTCCCAAGAGTGTCAGGTAGTATCTTGAATCGTTCAAGTGAGTGTGTCTAGGTGGAAGTATCATTTGAGCTTTGGTTGAAGTAAATGATTCCAGTGTTAGAGGGTTAGAATGCCTTGATAGTGAGTTGTGAACCAAGTGTTTGTAAGAAGCGGATAGACCACACGTATTGAGACAAATTACAAAAAACTGGCAGGACATGCAAGGTGGACGTTTGAAAAAGTGTTTTGATTTAACGATAGGGAGACTAAAAAAGGCAACAGGGACAGACTAAAGAGTCAAAAGGGTATCCAAATCAACAGAGACTTTCTGAGAAACTATCTCACAAGTGCCCCTATCCTAGATGCAAGCCTAGAAATAATGGGTGTGATCTACTGATGACCCTAGATGCGAGCTTAAATACCAGATGTGACAATGTGTTTACTAGATGCAAGCCATGATGCCAGATGCAAGCCTAAATACTGAATACAATTCAGGAAATCCAGGATGTGATTTTTTGATGTCTCTGTCAGATTTGATCAGTTTTGAAAAATTCATCTTGGAAGTGCATGAAGTTTGTTTGATTGTAGTTTTGCGTTCTGAGATTTATTAGTGAATGAAAACACATGCGTTGATCCAGGATTGAAATTTGTTTTTTGTTTGAAGATGTTTATCTTTTTAATGATTTTTCAGGCACGTCAAATAGATTTGCATTATTCGGAGGGTGAAACAGACACACATCTTATCCCTATTTTCTAGGTGGAGGATGCAAATCTTTGCTGTTGACTTAGGCAAACACTCAAATGCTAATCAGAATACAACCGTCACCAAGCATGCAATGGCTGCAGTCATGATGTTGTATTAGCCAACTCCAAATGCAAGTGAGGGAACGATATGACTAGTGTCTTGGGGCAATTACTTTTTGCCTTGCACAAAGATTATCACCCTTTCGGGGATGAATCGGGAATTCTTTCAGTTGAAATGATGTCTATTATTGGGCAATCCGTTCGAAACCATCCCTCATAGAATTGTACAAGGCAAAATTGAGGCGTATAGCCCTATGCGTACCTAAGTATATGTAGTCTCGCAAGCAAGATTCAAGCGGCTCCACTCTACACATACCCAAGCATGTTCAAAGAATGATGTCAGAATTCTATGAACAAAACCGATTCTGTCTTCTGAGACTTTGGCCTACGAGGAAGCAATTATTTATAGTGAGTTGGAAGGGTTGGCATAAAACCTCTCCTCACTTGGGTCATTCCCGGGAGATTTTTTCCTCAACCGGTAGGCCCTCTACTATTAAATAAGCTTACAAAGGATTAGCGAGTGTAGGATGTCTAGATTTCTGATTCCTCCGAAGAAGAAGAGCATACTCTCCTAATCCATGTCATTTTCTCCCAAAACAGAATCAAGCAAATAGTTCATTCCCTCAAGCAATGTTGTGCTCAATTTAAGATGTTCCTATTTAATGGAAAACATAATGCTTTGAAAGTAAAGTTTGATTGTTCAATTAATCCACAATCTTAAGTGAGTAGCTTGTTCAATTTTTGATCCCAAATTTAGACGGTGTGCTTGTTTAATTAACCCACAAATTTAGTGCTTAGATTGTTCAGTTACTGATCCAAATTGAAATTTAGTTTTATTTGCCTTGGTTCAGTTATCCTCTAATTCCTTTCAACCCATAAACTGATGTGTGAGTTTCTGATTTTCCTTAAAAGGAAAAGAGCATAGTCCTCTAGTCAGTTTAGTGGAAAATTAGAAAATGTCATTAGTGTAAAAAGCATGTAAAAATAGAGGTCAAAATGGGGGTTGGGCAATCTGAAAAATCACGTTAGTATTCTTCGTTTATATCCCCAAAAAAACCTTTGATGGAAGCCTGCAAACACTAGTTAAGTTGTGAAAAGACCAAAGAAACCAAGCACACAAACGTTAGTGGTTAGGCAATAAAGTTCACAAAATATTTCACCAGATGCGATCCTAAAATAACAACATGCGATATCATATACCGTATGTGAGCCTTTGTCACCAGATGTGATTTAATGTTCCCCAGATGCAATCCTAAACCAAAAATGATCTAGGAAATCCTGGATGTGAGCCTCATTTTTTGCAGTACGATGGCATATCTCGGATGCGAGCCAAAATGACTAGATGCGATTCTGGACCTGTAAACTGGGAGGAAAAATTAGTGAAAAAGGAGGTCAAAATGAGACAAATCTTGAATACTGCCCCACGGTGGGCACCAGAAATGTGTGTGAGATTTTTGTACCTATTAAGAAAGACACAACACTTCAATAGGTCATTGCATTAGTGGAAAATATGGTTAGATGAGTATATAAAGCAACTAAAATTGATCTATTGCTTTCTAACTAAGAAGAGTATGATAAG
>MU224217.1:6222611-6237971 GCA_018584345.1 Thuja plicata
ACATCTCGACGCTTCTCAAGTCATAGACGCTGCCCAGCCAATACTGAGCATCAAGAACAACGTTATTGAAGGAGTAGAGAGAAACAATAGAAGCTTCAAGCTTCGGAGGGTTTGCATTCATTTGTCTTCCTTTTNNNNGTTTGTACATTTTATTGCTCGCGTTTCGATCATTTCGTTTAGTAGTTATTGCTTAATAGATTTGCATTCAATTGTGAACCTTGGCTACTAACCCCTGCCCTTGGAAAGCTGTGGGAAACCGGAGAGAGAGGCGTACACAAACATGCATTGAACAATATTTAGTATCTACAATGAGCTTTCTTGTTGAGTGCGGGATGAGGTCAACATCGCACCGTCAAATTCGACGCAATGAATATCGTTGTCTTTGGCTCTAGCAATAACATTTCTTTATAGATGATATAAAACCCTCCATAAAAAAAGTTGTATTTATTTATTTTAAATCGAGAAGAGTCAACATGTTAGCCTAACAACTCGAAGCTTAGCTCTTTGACAAGGCGAGCCCCCCTATAATCTCTCGAGGTGATGAGTCGTGTTCAAACAAATTGACCACTAAGTAAACATAGGGAAAAATAAGCAATCTTGCAACCTACCCCGGTTAAACACCTACATAACTCCCCATTAAAAAAGTTAAAAAAGCAAAATAATAAAACATTAATTTTTTTTTTAACTAAACCTACCCCGGTTAAACATGTCAAACTCAAGGTGGGTTGGTGGCCATTCAAAGGTTAGTGCGTGGTGGGTAGAAGCAAACCCACCACCTAAAAGACGCCAACCCATTCATTATTCATAACTTTCTACGTTTTCTAGGTCCGCCCTTTGCGACGGTGGCCTCATGTTTGTAGATTATTTTTCTTTTTTTGGTTGACCTATTTTTCTTAAGAATTTAATTTTCGTATTTTTCAGGAAAAAAGTTCCACTGGATTTGCGAACAGCGTCCAGTTAAACGATATTTCAGTACCTACCATGGACCCACGAATCAGCGCAATTTGCCCTCACATAAACCTAAATAAAATTAAAATCTAGTATAAATAATAATGTAAATAGATGTCGTAAGGGAGGATATTCTGTTGGCAGATCTCGTTTAAACAAAGCTTGCAGAGCAGCTATCAGCACAGAGCAGAGTTCAACTGTGAGCAGAGACACAGAGCAAGAGCGATGGCAATGGCAAGGGGCAGCCTTCAGACTATTCAGTGCAGTTGGAAGGCGCTGGATCAAAATCCTGGGGCGTTTCACCCTAAATCGATGCCATGTTTGCCCAGATTAGGCCTGCAATCGAGTCGGTTTTTATCTTGCGGGCAGAAGCTGGGTGCAGGGAAAATGAGAGTAAGTGTTCCGGTTTTGAGGAGGAGGATTTGTGCCCAAGCAGTTGCATCCGACATGCAGTCCAAGCCCACGGTTTTGGTAGCCGAGAAACTGGGAGAAGCAGGGCTGGAGCTGCTTCGAAGCGTGGCCAATGTGGACTGCTCCTATAACTTATCCCCCGAAGAGCTGTGCACGAAAATTTCTCTGTGTGATGCGCTGATCGTGAGGAGCGGAACGAAGGTGACACGAGATGTGTTCGAAAGTTCGAATGGAAGGCTCAAAGTGGTGGGGCGTGCTGGGGTGGGAATAGATAATGTGGATCTGCAGTCGGCCACTGAGTTTGGGTGTTTAGTCGTGAACGCACCGACTGCTAATACTGTTGCTGCGGCGGAGCATGGGATTGCTCTCTTGGCTTCCATGGCTAGGAATGTGCCCATGGCTGATGCTTCCATGAAAGCAGGTGACTTTCAACTTTTTTCTTGTTTTAAATGGGTTCAATCTGGTTACGTAGATATGGACATCTCTGTCTTTAAGTAGTTTAAACATGCTTCGGCTGAGCTGTCAGAGCAGGGAATCTGTTTTATCAAAACCATCTCAGGATTGAACTTGACCCAATCATATCTTGAAGGATTTGATTTTTATACTATCTATACATTTTGCATTTTCATTTCGTCCTCATGTTCAAGGTCCGTGTAAACCTAATCTTATTGATCCACGCTTGGAGGCTTTTCAAAACCCTAAACTAATGGAAATGCAGCTTCTTGATCAAGTAGATATTCACTTTTTCGCTGATCTGTATTTCATATCGTATTGGCTCATCTCTTGACTTTGAAATGCTCACCTAACAATTGAGGAAGAAGGTCAAAAGCTATAAAATGCCAACCTCCCTCCTCGTATCTAAATTGTTGGTTACTATTTACAAAAGTAGAACATGATTTACAGCATGTGGAATTTTTTTGTAGCGATGCCAGATGATGTTGGTCAATTATGGGTGATTATGATTGTTTTTACTGAGTTCATCTGCTCAAATTTTGCCTTTTTTTCTTTGGCCAAATCTGAGTCCAAGCCCAACATGCACCCGCTGAGTCCAAATTACAATTCTACTCTATAAATCATGTCGAGCTTGAACCAGGAGAAACAGTAACGTGTATCATTTAAAATTTTGAACATTAACATATGAATAAAGCTAGGATTATATTATATTTATTGCTCACTAAGAGATGTGGTTGTTTCCACCCAATTGCTGAACCTGAGTTTCTTGATTACTTACTTTTAAAAGCCTTGAATCTCCTCTGATTACCTTTCAAAAACAAAGAGGATCTTGATCTATTGGTCAACCTCTCCCCTCATCCTTTTTTTCGGTCGTACAAGTCCTTTGACCTACTTCTTGAAGACTTTGCTATTGTACACACCTCCATAAAGGCTCTTAACCTCCTTCTTGGGCCAAGTAGTTTGCAGTTGATTAGACCTTTGTCGGGTACTCTCCAGTTGGTTGAGTTGTCAACTTCCTTCCTAAAATTGCCTAGAGGCATTTAACATGCATATGTATATTCTTTAGCTTTTGTTTTTACGGATTTTATTATTTTTAATTAAAAAATATATTAATTAATAAGTTCCCTGCACAGAAAAGAAACCATACTCATATACAGGACAAATGTATGTAATTAAAGAAGAATTCGTCATGCTTTGCAAGAATAGATTCTCAACACTAACTACAAAACCCAAAAAGTAGATAAACAGATAGCCCTTCTAACCCCTTTACAAGTAGAATATAAAAGTTTAAAATGGGCTATAAGGTTCCTGATATTATGCTTATAACTCCAGTTTCCAACAATCACCCTTTTACAAGTAGAATATAAAAGTTTAAAATGGGCTATAAGGTTCTTGATATCTCGCTTATAACTCCAGTTTCCAATAATCATAGAGGTAAAGCAACAGGCTGAGAGAAGCAAAAAGAGTCTATGCTTTCCGAGTTCCAAAAAAATGTTCTTGAAAAAAAAACTAATAAATCTTTGAGGGGCATGCATGGAATGATCACAATAAAATAGAAACTTTAAATGAACTGGCTGCAAATTCATAATAGTATGCAAATCAATAATCCATTTTTACTGCTGGGCTGATTTGGGTTGCTTGATTAGGAATGGATGAGATGATCAATCTAACAGTCTGTTTGATGTCCACTTGCTTCTGCAAAATGTCCTATAATTAAGTATTGAAAAATGCTATAAATATAAGTTTTTGACTCATCGATCATTCAATTGAATTTTTTTATCAATTGAAATCTCCTTTATCCCAACTGCTAAAGTCCATGTGGTGATTTTGCACTCTCCCTCTCAATAAGTACATGAATCTGGCATATCACTGTATGATTTCAGAGGGTTAACAATGTCTTGGTTTTGATGCATCTTCACTTATTTTGGCCTTTGGCCATACTTGAAGATTTTGTCACCATATCAGGGTAATTTTTATTGAGATGTTGTCCATTGCATGTGCCATGAGTAGAGAATTAAGGACATTGGAAGCAATTGTGGTTTGGGTCACTGCAACTATAACATCCATCACCACCTTGGCACTGCTTGTTGGCACATTTGCTGATTCTCACTGTATCCCATCCACTTTTGACGGGAGAGATCTCACCCTATTCAGTAATCCTAGTCTGACACAAGTCTCACTTCCTTTGCGTGCATGATGAAGGAATCTGCAGTTTGTAGTATTGTGGGTGTATTCTTTAGAAATTATACACCATGCAGTATTCTTTAGCATTTTCAACAAAGGTCAATTTGCATAGGACACAAAATACATGATCCTTTTTTCTTTGGTGGCAATCATTTCTGGTGTACCCCTCTACTTCACACTCAATGCTTTACAGTTCCTTGTGTGGCTCTGCTGATTGGCTAGTAGTGAGCCACTCTATTCATTTTACTGTTTTGGTCATTTGTGCTTCTACTTGTTGATTGATCCCTGTACTTTCCCTGAGGTATATGTAAGCGTTTTTGCATATTGCAATGTCCTATGCTTCCTTTTGCATAAATACATGTAAGGAATAACTTGCTGAGTGATATGGAAGATCAACCCACTTATGAGCCATTTTCTATGTTGCTCCTTTTTGATGTGAAAGATAGCTTCACTATAAGTATAAAGTCCTTGAATCGAGTTGCATACTCTCTCATGCTCATGGTAATTCCTTGGTTAATTTCCTTTGCTATAGCTATAAGCTGCTGCTTAATCTTGAGATATTCCAACTCATTCAGGAAGGTTGTTTTGTGGGCCAGATAGTTGACATATGGTTTGGTTTGGGTTGAACTGTCGGTACCATGCACATTCACGATGACATAGGGTGGTTGAAAAATCATTGGATTTCTTAGCTGAAGCCATTACACCATTGGCTCAGCAAAGATCTCACACTTGTGCATGTATCTTTGCATATCTTGGCCCAGAATAATCTGATAGCACAAAGTTAATCATTATATTGTAGTGAAATAGGAGCTAGTGGTTGATTGGCCCAGGTTGTTTAGTAGGACACTTGTGGTGGATAACTCTTGTTTCCTTTCTTTAAAGCTACCTTGGTGCTCTCTGTAGCATGATGTTCAACTACAGACAATCCTGTCTCTGGGTATCAATGCTTGATCCTCTTCAACATCTTAAAAACAAGCATGAAATAGTGCATCTGGAAAGAGTTAAGAGTTAAGATTCCGAGTATTTCTCCTTGCACATTCCTTCAATCAATTCTAGTGCCCTTTGGTGACCTAGATTTTCTTCTGCATGTCCTTCTATGGATGCTAGACTATACAGCTGTGCATTGTCTAAATAGTCTTTGCCGATTCTTTGGCTTGTAGGGATGTTCCTTCGCCTCCTTCACCCTTAATGAGGTTTTGCATCACTCCCCTGTATTGTGTTTGCACATTAATGACAGTTTTTTTGATAGCATCAACTTCCATGGTGTAGTATAAAACAGCGACTCTCTGTTTGACATGCCTCTGCATTGACCTCTTAGCATTCTTGCAAGAATGCATAAAATATGTGCACTACAAACCTGTATGTGGTTGTCAACTTCTCAACTTCTCCTTTGCCCATTCCGTAAAATGATGTAAGTACAGTCCCCACAAGCAATGCAAGAATCCCTGTACAACTTATGGGGAACTTTACAATGAACTCCACATCACTGTTTTGACTTTGGACTGTACACTTTATTCTGGGTCATCCATTGTGAACTTTAGCATCATCTTGTTAAACCTCTTCTCTAATTTTTCCTTAATAACCCTCTGCACCATTTGGTCTATTTTCGTCTCAAATGAAAGATACATGTCTCAACAAGTGAACCAAAATATAACTTGGATTAGTGCGTTAGTGACTAAGGATTCGCTAATTAGACACACCAGCATGTCATCCTTTATAGGATGCTTGTCCAAAAAACTTCAAAGGGCGGAACCAATTTTGTTATTTAAGTGGAAAGTCAGAATCGTTATAATATCCTATGTTTGTCAGAAACCCTTATGCACAAGACGGTAGCCTGAACACTTTCTTGATAATACATAGTTAACCCAAGAAATTACATATTGAATGTTAAATTGTTTCATACATTGTATTTTTAACAATGGCAGCTACATGAGCAAGGCAAATGGTTGACAAATAAATTATAATAGCATTAAAGCTCTGTACTCAGACCAACATGTCCCCTATATCTATTCTTAGATGCTTTCTGATGAGACCAATACATATATCTCTAGTAGATGGATGTGCAAGATCCTCTGTACAATTAGCTATATTTAACACAACTTGATCTCTAATTTTATGCACCTTGATGCATATCCCATGCAAAGTGCCAAGTCTCTCATCCTCCAGGTTCTTAGCATAATATCCTATGTTTGTCAGAAACCCTTATGCGTAAGACGGTAGCCTGAACACATCCTTGATAATACATAGTTAACCCAAGAAATTACATATTGAATGTTAAACTGTTTCATACATTATATTTTCAACAATGGCAACTACATGAGCAAGGCAAATGGTTGACAAATAAATTATAATAGCATTAAAGCTCTGTACTCAGACCAACACGTCCCCTATATCTATTCTTAGATTCTTTCTGACGAGACCAATACATATATCTCTAGTAGATGGATGTGCAAGATCCTCTGTACAATTAGCTATATTTTATTATTTAATGCAACTTGATCTCTAATTTTATGCACCTTCGTGCATATCCCATGCAAAGTACCAAGTTTCTCATCCTCCAGGTTCTTAGCTATATTCATAGCTCATGATTTATACTTTGCCACTTAGTCTCTTTTGACACTGTGTGCCTTGGCCCGTCTTTGTCTTCTCTTGCATTCTGTCTTGGCACTCCATTCTTATATAAGCTAACTGCTATCTTTTGTGGCTTCAGCGCACATTGCTAACTATTGCTGCAAGCCATACTTGGCAAAAAGGTGTAGTGGGGCAAACAATATGTTTGCTTATGCAAAGGTTTGTCCATTTAATCATTTATTGTATTTAATTGCAAAAATGATAATAAGCATTTTTAACAGAATAGGTGCAGTGTTGGTGCACCTCAAGTCTGCCTCGTGGTGGGTAGAGCCCAGGAAAAAAATGGATAGTTAAAAATTCAGTCAGTCTGAAATTAAGCTTTAACCCAAAGAAAAGAAAATCAATCCATGTACATACTTTTCCAGTACATTTCAATACAACCACCTAAAGGTGCGATTAGGCTTATTGTAGTTAGGAGCTTTCCAGCAATTTCCCTTAGATATAAACTATGCCGAATTTATCTGACAATAAGCCACTAAACTATGCTGAATAATATCTGATATAGATATAGATATAGATTCAGCATAGAAGCATGAATTGAGTACTATAACAGCAATTAGATAGCTACAAAAGAGCATAAAAATGGAGCAAAACACAACCTTTGTCTTGGAAAAATCCAATGTCAGAGCAAACTCTGAAAAAGTGAGTGATCACCTCCTAAAGCCACTAACTTCTTGCTGATTACAGGGGTTTACTGCCTTCTTGAGGCTTTCATGAACACCTTACACATTCAAATAGATTTCCAATTAAACCTGCAATTACAATTCAGCATACATAAGACTCCTTGACTAATGCAACCAAGTACATTTACATCAATTATGGAATGAAAGAAACCCCTTCCCAATGTTATACACGGGGTGATATAGCTGAAGAGTTCTCAAGAGATCCTTGGAGGCAAGCCCAAACCTTCACAACTTGAAAAGACAGAATTCAAATGATTTGTGTTCTCAATGGTAAAAAATAATGACATTTTTGACCAGGGTCAAAATGGTCATGAAAATGCTTTTTCACTAAGTTACCGGTTTGGATTCGGGTACGGATTCGGGTTCGAAATTCATCCAATTTTTTTGGGTTGGTTCGGATTCGTTTTGGGTTCATCCTTACAAGAATATATATATATATATATATGCAGCAGCAAATAAGTATTTATATATTCTTATTTATCCCACTAGGAAGAGTAGATTTACTCTCGCATCAGAGAGTACAACAGATAAAATATCACACTAGGAAGAGTAGATTTATTCTCCCATCGAGAGTGCAACAGATAAAATAGCATAGCATTAGTATTCTAACAGGGTTTATATATTCTTATTTATCCCACTAGGAAGAGTAGATTTATTCTCTCATCAGAGAGTACAACAGATAAAGTAGCATATAGCATAGCATTAGTATTCAAACAGGGGTTATAACAGATAGGATTCGGTAACAAAGTTCGCCTCCACTCACAAATTCCAAATGAGGCATGATCTTTGTCTATGCAGGTATGATAACAGCCATTCGTATAAACATTGCATACCCCTTTATATGTGCTGCTCCAAAATCTATAATTCGGTAACAGATCTGTTCTTCATTCTCATGTATCTGCTCTTTAACCGTTTGGGAATGCTGTAATTGCTGATGGGTGGCAATTCTTGTTTTAGTAACTGTTGATGAATTTAGTTATGGCTTGTGCATTTTAATCCCTGTCCTTGGAGACATATTTTGGCTTAAAGTCTCCCTTGCATGACTGCCATCTTGTGTAGTTATGCAGTGTTTTTTGGTTTGGTATTGATTGTAATTATCACTTATCTCTTTCCTATGCTTGGCTGCGAACAATCTGTCCTCTGTGTATGTTATAGTTGCACTTGAATTCCTGTTGGGCGTAATTTAAGCCAAATGTCTTTCATAGAAATGACATAGTAAACCATTCCTTGTACCCTAGTCATTGGCTTCGGTTGGGCATATGTTTTGAACAGTATCGTTCTCAGTATGAGAGTCTATTTTCCTGTGAAATAGCATGCATGTAGTTCCAGTCTTCATGCTTTACAACTTGGTTTCAATTGGAATTTAGTTTCTGCGGTTTTGCTTAATCGTCTCTCCTTGCCATACGTTTCAGCCTTATGGAGCTCGCCTTGTCTTTTTGGGAAATACTTTTGCAGTTTCAAATTCACCCAAAATTCTCTGAAATTCGTTCTGGGTTCCTATGTTGAAATCGGAAGTCTGCAAAAATCACCCAAAATTCCACCCGGGTCCCTCTGCAAGCCTTTCTGGCGAATTTACTAGACTGCGGCAGACTTTTGGGCGAATGTGAATCGGACCAGACTTTCAACCAAATCGACTCCCATATTCCACATGCCAGGAACAAATGTGGTAACTTAGCTTTCTTAGTCATAAGTGAAATTCCTCAAATGCCTGTGTGACTTAGGTGCATTCTATTCCTGTTTTTGCCTTTGGGATTCTCTACAATTATTGCCTTAGTTTCTTCCTTTGAAAAGGGAGTCTTATGTCTTGTTGATAGGAAGTGTTCAAGAATGAGTCATATTGACTAACTTCACATATCTACTAACTTGACCGATCCAATTTTGGATCAGTTGCATTGTCACTTACGAATTGCACCATAAGCAGATATTGTCAACAAAAGCTGCTTTTGATGAGATTGCTGTAGGTGTCATCTTTCCTAAATTGGTCTAGTAATCTATTTTGCCCACAAATCCATGTGCATTTGAGTGAGCCACATCAATTCCCCTTGTTTTGGATATCATTTAGGGGAGTGTTAAACTGACTTTGTATTTGACATTTTGCTGCCTTTGGTTTCCTAAAAACTCTAAACATTGTAACTTTTATTGTGCTCTTAGCCAACTAGTGTTTGGATGTGATGGTCTTCTTTGTAGCAATACTTTGTATGCAGTGATTGTCTTGAGACATTACTTTCTAGCATGGTCATTGGCCAAATTTGGTTCATATGGAGGCAAAACATGTTTTAAGCAGACAATCCTAGATGACACTTGGTGGGATTGTGTGGATATATTAGTAGTTTACCTAGCCTATTTGAGTATGATTTGTTTTATTGATATTGGTAAGCCGTGCTTAGGAGAGGTATATGATGATATCAACTCAATCATTGAGAAGATGTGGAACATCATAAATGAGAAAGAGTAATATCTGAAGTTTACTTCTTTCAAATAGGTGCAAACAGTTCTTTGAGTTGTAGAACAAAATGATTGGCCTTTTGTATCTTCTTGCTTTTGTATTGACTCCTTTTTTTTACTGAGGGTGCCACCTTATAGAGATGTGAAATTCGGTGAAGGGTACAACCCAGCATTTGTTAGACTCTTCATTGATCTCGCCGTGGATGGTGTAGTGAAGAGTTAGTTTGCTGATTTTGTAGCATCCATCAGTCAAAGTGTTTTTGGTTCTTTGTAACAAGTATAAGAAGGATGTTCATTCTTGGTGGTATTTCCATGGCCAAACATTCCCATACCTATAGCCTCTTGCAATCAAAATATTATGACAATGTTTTTGAATTGAATCTCTCTAAATTTGAATTTCTTTTAATTTTTGAACATTTTTTTTTTTCAAATTTGAAGTTTTATTTATTATTTTATAACTCAAATATCTAATTTTGCCTCAATATTATACCAATTTGTCTTCATCTGAGTGGAATTGGAGTAAGTATTACAGATACTTAGTAAAGTGCAATTGATTGGCATAAAAAAGGTAGAGGGGTTATTTTATGTGCACATTACAACTTGTGCCTTTTTTTGTGCAAGCGATTTGACTACAATAAAGGGGCAAAAAAGTTACGGGATGTTGAGCTGGAGCAACTTTTTTTGGATTTTGCCACTGCCAACAATCTTCATTTTTAGAAATTAGAATAGCTAGATAGCCAACATAGTTTTAGTGTTAGTGCTAGTGCACTTCTAATGCACCTTCATCATCGTATCCCAATGATGATGATGATTCTCTTTATGAAGAGTGATATGATAATATATTGTAACTTTATTATTTTAATATTGAACAATGAATATCTATCATAATGTTCGAGTTTAACAAGTTGACATCGACTTTGGAGTAGTAGTTTATGGTTTTTGTTTATTATATGCATTTATGTGGTTTTTTGAAATTAATTCTTGTTATTAGGCTTACAAATCCACACACACCCTTTTATATATTTTTGTATGAATATACGCAAAATGTACCAAACCTCAATTTTATTCTTTGTACCAATCTACTCGAACCATATTGATAACTGTGATTATTTTGTAGTATTTTGACTATTAAGTGGAATCAGTTGACCCTAGACAATTTTTTCATTGGATTTTCTTGGATTGCCTTGTCTCCTTAGGTTTGAGGAATTCCTTCTTCAAAAAAGCCCTAAAAAGAAAAAGTGAGGTGGGGTGGTTACAAACAAATATCTGAATATCTCTAGCTTTTGGCAGCACTTGTTTGCACACAATCTGTCTTCGTTATGTTTTTCAATGCAGTGTTCAATGCATGAACATAACATGCGGTCCAAAAGACGTGCTTGTAGGTACCCTCAACCATCATGTGAAATAATTTGCATATATGTGCTGAATCGGTGACCATTTGAAACTTTAGGGCTCAACCTCCTTTATAGCATCTCTCAAATATGCAATTGGAAATCGACGTCCTTTTGCTTCTCATATTAATCAATAGTTTGAAGAAAATAAGAGACAGCTGAACATGTGGTATGGTTTTGATAAGTGGCCAATTTCAAATATTAACACAACCATCTGTGACAATAGACCAGCCCATTCTAATTTAAGGCTGCCTCATGTTCTCCATTACCAAACTCATCTTAGAATATTCTTTGTCAAGGAGGGTAGTCTGTAGTTTATTTTCTCCAAGAAGTGATGAGGAACCAACATAAGTTACATTTTTGAACATTTTGAATACGTATAATGCGCTAAATGGATTGGGATGGCATGGGCAGAGAAAAAATTGGCAATTGAAGACTGTCATATCCCATGCTTGCAACTGTCCTTGCTTTCTTACTACATAGTCTATCTCTTTCTTCTTGTAGAAATATCACCACTACTGGTACCAACCATTGAGGGTATCAACATATGCATAGCTGCTTGTGCTGATGATTTTGGCATTAGCACACTCTTATTCCTTTCTTCTGCCTCCATATGCAATCTATGGCATCCTACCTTCTCATCCTCTTTTATATTTGGACACACTTTGATCCAATGTCTTGCTAGGCCCAATAGATGACAATATACTCTTGTGTAGCTCGCTCTAAAATTTGTTTAGCAAATGTAACACAATCACACCCTACTACCCCCCAAATTCTTCTTTTTTATCATTGTCTAGGGCTGTCACTGATTGGAGAAGAGGTTTTTTGGGATTAAATGGGCTCTTTGCATAAGATTTTAGAACTTTGGAAGAACATTCAAATGGATTTTGTGGTTGTCTTCCATCACCCATAGCCCTCACACACTTTGAGGAACCCCCAACTAAGTTTGGAACTATCACAATTTGATTATCATTTCTTTCTTCTATCTCATGCTTATTTCTCACTGCTAGTGCTCATGTTTTGGTTTTGTGAAACAAATTGCAAGGGCAAATTAAAAATAGAAAAATAAATCATACATTTCTCCCTTTGAACTTTAAAAAATAATGGAAGAATCACTTTTCTTTTTCACCTTTCTTACTACTTCACTCATCAGTTTTCGCCAATACTGATACTCCCCCCTGCATCTTCAAACCCTGCTCATAATGATTTCTTTTTGGCTTCAACTTGGTCGCAAATTATTTTGGCATGTGAAAATGAGTTTAAATGAGATAGGGAGGCCTTTGTTTTTTTTCTTTAGGGCTAAGAGGGGTGTAGTGGGGGCCCACAAAAAATAATAATAAAACAATTTTTTTAAATTCAGACCCTTTGTAATAAAAGCTGCTGCTACAGGTTAGGGGACAGTCGAGGGATTCCTGATCATCTCAGGGACATTGGACTATCTCCCACTCATTCTTGATATGGCCTTGCATCGTCAGTATTTTTAGGGAAAAAAATACGGATGGCTAGGGGATGTCCCCAAGCCATCCTTGCATCCTCGAGAGGGGCACAGCTGGAAAAATGCAGGGGAAGCGTCCCATGGGAACATAGTAACATAAATTTTGTTATAACTTATAATTAATATTTACATAATGTTTAAAATTAGTTGATTTAATAAATAATAAATATATATTAATGAAATACTATGTATCCTATATAACATACTAGTAATATTAATTTTATCAATATTAATATTTTTCATTATGTAGAGAGAATTGTATTGGCCCTCACCTGATTTGTTTTTCAAGAGTATTAAAATGAATATTTACATAATATTTAAGATTTTTGATAAATATATAAGTAGAGAGATTTGTATTGGGGCCTTCACCTGAAAACATATTCATTTCAGAGTATTATAATTAACATTTAAGATTGTAGACACACACACACACACACACACACACACACACACACCACACAATTAATTAATTTATTGATTCTAAATTAAAAAAATTATTTTTATTGTTATTATTTTCCATTAAGTAGAGAGGCTTCTATTGGGATCCTCCCCTGAAAATGTTTTCCGTTCATAGTTTAAGACTAAGTTATATGCACGGCACATATTGCATATCAATATATCTGTTGTTTGAATGTTTCTATAAAACTAAATTAATAAATTGTGCGGCTGATTTAAAACATTTCAGGGCCTAATGAACATTACGTACCAAATTCTTAAACTGCCAGCTGTCTATACAAAAATTAGACCTCGTTCCAAGGTAGATCACACATGATTATATACTTCAGCCTCTCATTCTGCCCATCCATTCACTTTCTTCAGGTTCATCTCTGATGCTTGACCCCACCCATTCGACAAACCAGGACAAGTATCTCCAAGAGTAAGGAACCTTATACCTTAAGACATCTCTTGGTGAAGCTTGTATGGTATCATCTTCCTCTGAGTGAGTTTGGGCAGAGTTACTATAGCTGACAGCTCCAGAAGTCCATTCTTCTGTGTGACCAATTAATATTCAACAACATGACCTTGGTCCTTGCAATATGTTTGCACCTCCTATAAATTGTTGTATATTGTGACATTCTCTTTCCTTGATAAGTAAGTTGACATCCACCATTGTTGCTCCCAAAACCTCACCATTTGCCTTTCTACTTCTAGAGGCAACCTGGACATTTTAAGTTTACTGTGTAGATAGAAACAGTCAGAGAAGCCAAGCTCCCAAAGCCTTGTTTGGGATGGCCATTTGTCAACAAACTTTTCCCTAACATAGGCCTTTGAATGCGATGGACAAACATCTCCAGTACCTTCTTCATCTAGCAACTCTGTGATGAAGTCCATAGTCACCAATTCTTTGCATCCAAAAATGGCTTGGAGATGTCAATCTCTGACGTGACTTTTGCGGATTGGGTTCCTTACTAGCCTTGGAAAACCTCTTCATCACACAAGAAGTTGTAAATTGTAATAATGCAGACCAACAGACCACCAAGCCAAGTAGCACCATGTTGTATAGATATTAGAAACTGCAGTAGAGCACAAGGAAACAATCTACACAGTCTCTGAGCTGCCAGCCATGGCTTTAAAACATTTGCACCCAAATAACAACAATCACCCTACATGAGAATTTAAGGTAGTCATATCAGCTCAAAAGAATATCGATAGCTAAATTGATTTATATGTTGCTAGGATCTAAATGGTTTGAGTTTAATTCAATCAAGTGATGATAATGGTAAAATAAGGTGATAAAGGCATGTGGGGGTGGTCAGGATGAACTCTGTACCTTAGCTTAGGGAGGTTTAAATGTTAATAATTTAGGCAGTCCAACCCATGAGTCTGATGAAGCACTATATTCATATTGATTTGGATGAAGGAAATGATTAATAGCATAATTGATTAAAAGCTGAGCTGCTCCATTAGCTTCTCTACAATAATGTGAAATAATGATTTGATCAAAGGCTCAACCGATCTACAAGGCCAAAAGGTGTTTCATTAGCTTCTCTACAGCAATATGGAATAATTTTTTCAAGAGGCTTTCTAATCTTCAATTTGCACTTGTTCCTTTGCCAAGACCTTTAATCGCCTTCAATAAGTAACCTTCCACTTTTAGCTTCTGCCACCCAATGATTTAGCAAGAGCTAGACTAAGAATTAATGCTTCATATTCTGCCATATTATTAGTGTGACCCCAAGTATATGGATTTTCCATGCATAAAAGAACCATGGTTATCTCTAATTGTAACTTCTCGGCAGCGAGTCCATGAATGCCTTTTCCTGCACTGTCAAAATTGAACTAGCTTGACAAAACATTTAATACCAGCGAGTCCATGAATGCCTTTTCCTGCACTGTCAAAATTGAACTAGCTTGACAAAACATTTAATACCACCGTTTTCTTGCATTCTTTTTTCCTGTAACCCTTTAATGAGAGATATTAATTTAATGATTACTTATATGTGTTTATTAATAAATAAACAAATACGCAGACATACTAAACTTGAGAAAACAAATAGTTGTATGGCTGAACCTGAACCGAAGCCAACAACATAATTAAAATACCTAAGTTGCCGGTTCAGGTTCGAGTTCGAAGAACCGGTTCGCCGGTTAGCCAAAATTTTGAAAAGGGGTTTGGGTTCGGGTTCGTTAGTACAAAAATATGTAATTTTTATATATATATATATACATATTTTGATATTTATGCAGCCTAGAAGCATGAGTTAAGATTAGAATGTCA
>MU224217.1:6238053-6278669 GCA_018584345.1 Thuja plicata
TTCAACATCAAAGATTCAAAACATTAAAATTAAATCAGAACATCAGTTCAAGTATCATTGTTTGAAGTTCAACTAATGGATTAATAATTTATTGATATTCTTCTTCTTCATCATCATCATCATCATCATCATCTTCTATATGGAGCCTAATAAGACTCCAAGGTTAATTTTTCCCCTTTTATTGGCGCAATTTCCACCCCAAATTATTAAATGGGGGTTTGGGGGCAAAGGCCCCATGACGGGGTCTAGGGGCAGCACCCCTTGTGCATCGAGAGTTATTTTTCACCGGGTGAAATTCGTCACAAAGACGCCATAAAAAAACGTTTGAAGTGAAACCGCGGGTGAAATTCGTCACAAATCCGCACCAAATTCGTTTTTTTTGGCGAAATTCGCCCGGGTTCGAACCATCTCAACCCGGGTTCGAATTTGGTCTTAAAAAATCAGACCCTGCCCGAAATTCTCAGACCCACAGTCGAACTGGACCCGGACCTCGAACCGGTTCGAATTTATCCGGGTCTGGGGGGGTCAGGGGCCGAACCCGGTAACCTAGTAAAATACTATCATTATAACTATAACTGTCACTGTTAGGAAAAACAAGGAAAGGCAAACAAAGCAAAATGAGAGGGGATACATGCTAGACATATAATAGTAAATATTAATGAATGTATTTTAAATGAAGGCAAATGCAGAATCAGAAACAATAAATTTATTTGTCTTTAATTGATCAATATAGCCAAATCCTTTGTGGACTGATTCCTAAAGCTATTAAGTTGGATATGCACAATTAGCTTCACTTATTTGGGTATGGCTTTATATAGGTCTGAGTAGATATTCTGATTTTCTTACTTCTATTGGCACTCTATCTGACCGAAATATTGAGTGTTTACAATTTAATATTTGCTAAAGCTTATTTTCTTCTTCGAATTTAGTTCTTGGGGAAGACATTGCAGAGGGTATTCTTCAGCTGCAGTGGGATATTGATCTTGTTTTGCAGTTGATTAGTTTCAAATCGGTTTCAGTTTTGTTATCCTTCATTTTTTATTTGATGCATAGAAAAATAATTTTGTTTTATTATTATCGTTTATGTGACTGGCAATTGTGCTTATTGCAGGCAAGTGGCAACGGAACAAGTATGTAGGTGTCTCTCTAGTTGGGAAGACACTTGCAGTCATGGGTTTTGGGAAGGTTGGGTCAGAAGTTGCTCGACGTGCTAAAGGTCTGGGGATGAATGTTATTGCTCATGATCCATATGCCCCCGCTGATCGAGCACGAGCCATTGGTGTTGATTTGGTATCATTTGATGAAGCTATAGCTCTTGCTGATTTTATTTCATTACACATGCCATTAACACCTGCCACAGACAAGATATTCAATGATGATGCTTTTGCCAAGATGAAGAAGGGGGCACGCATAGTAAATGTTGCTAGGGGTGGTGTTATTGACGAAGAGGCACTGGTCAGGGCACTTGATAGTGGAATTGTAGCTCAGGCATGTTCTTCTTAACTTAAATTCCAACATATTTGGTCTGACTCTTCAATCTGTGGGTTTTTATATGTTAGTTGAAAGTCAAACCTTGTGAATTGTGACATATTTAGAGTTCTACACATATAAACGTATGATCCATTTTGTCTATTAGAATAGGACTATTCTGTCTATTAGAGAAGAACCATTTTTTCCTATTAGAATTAGATTTATATTGGGTTGTAGACAGCCTGCTTCATAATAGCTGTTATCATCTAAACAATCTTACTGAAGCTCACAGCTAAATTTTCACCTTTAGATGCTGATTAAATAATAAATAGTTTGCTGACTATGTTTTTTCTTGGAGGGACAATTACTTCTTTTTTATTATTATATTGGAATAGATGTATACAAATGTGATATATGCTCATTGAGGAAAAACACATTAACAAATCAAAACAAGCTTTTGGAAAGGACTGTTACAGCAGTTTTAATTGGAACTCTGCCTTACATCAAACTTGAACAACACTCTCAACAAAGTTTAAGCACACAACCCAAGAAGTATCAATCCTTTTCTTATATGGCACAGCTCAACAATATGGAGCACTAAAGTGTCAAATACTACAACAACATGCAGATTAAATAGCTAGAGTAGAAATTCCTGCAACCATACCAAAAGCCCCATGACCACCAGGTTCATAATGTCACCTAGAATTGTTTAACAGGTCCTTTGGTCACTCCACTGCCCTATCCACTTTTGGCAGCTTTTTGTCTGTCTAAGACATAAAATGCCTTTCATATGGTCCTTTACGCCTCACAGCTGGAGCAGCGTGGCATTCTACACCTAGTCTGGAAACAAACCACCAAGACCTTTAGAAGGAATGGGATACTCAGCCAAATGGGAATCATAAGAAAGAACACAGTCCAACTTGGAGACTTGGTCCCAACCCTACTTGACACGAGATGTAGTGATATTGCTATCAGGAATCAACTGCGTAGTTTTCGAGTCAAACTCATTGACCCATGTTTCATGAGTATTGGTTCACAAGAACCCATCTCTCATGAGAATGAGTGGAACACTTAGCACTCATTGCATCTAGGTGATGTTTACAGGGGTGAAGCATTGGGCCTTCCTTGGAGGTCACCCATCCCAATATTGTTCCAACTCAAGTGTGCTTAACCATGGAGTTTCCTCCAAGGTTAAGCTCACTTAGCTTGCTACCCCATTTGCAAAACCTTCAGCAAGTGTTGTGCCTTATGAACCATTCATTATAGAGCCACTTTGTCTCTCAATTGATAAGTATGAGGTATTTTCCAAGCAAGTCAAATTGTGATATTGCTATCAGGATTCAAATGTGTAGTTTTTGAGTCAAACTCATCAACCCATGTTTCGTGAGCTGTGGTTCTCAAGAAACCATCTCTCATGAGAATGAATGGAATACTTAGCACTCATTGCATCTAGGTGATGCTCATGGCGGTGAAGCATCGGGCCTTCCTGGGAGGTCACCCATTTGAGTATTGCTCCAACTCAAGCGTGCTTAACCACGGAGTTTCCTCCAAGGTTACGCCCACTTAGCTTGCGACCTCATTTGCAAAACCTTCAGCAAGTGTTGTGCCTTATGAACCATTCATTATAGAGCCCCTTTGGCTCATCAATTGATAAGTAGGAGCTATTTTCCATAGCAAGTCAATTGTGATATTGCTATTAGGATTCAACTGTGTAGTTTTTGAGTCAAACTCATTGACCCATGTTTCATGAGTAGTGGTTCACAAGAACCCGTCTCTTATGAGAATGAATGGAACACTTAGGACTCATTGCATCTAGGTGATGCTCATAGGGGTGAAGCATCGGGCCTTTCTGAGAGGTCACCCATCCCAGTATTACTGCAACTCAAGCATGCTTAACCATGGAGTTTCCTCCAAGTTTAAGCCCAGTCAGCTTGCTACCTCATTTGCAAAACCTTTAGTAAGTGTTGTGCCTTATGAACCATTCGTTATAGAGCCTCTTTAGCTCATCAATTGATAAGTAGGAGGTATTTTCCACAGCAAGTCAAATTGTGATATTGCTATCAGGATTCAACTGTGTAGTTTTCAAGTCAAACTCATTGACCCATGTTTCATGAGTAGTGGTTCACGAGAGAGGTAGTCTCATGTGCCTCACTGCCTGTACCTCTCTTCTTGCATTCAATGCACAAACTTTTGAAGGGCTTCTACTACAACATTAGTGTCTTGGTTATCTATTCTAGCTTCAACAATAGCAAGAGGACCTAGGTCTGTGTACACTACAGTCTCCAGCCCCATCAATCTCTTCCTTCATCTCCTCTTATCAAACACCCATTTAAGGTGGTTGAAAATTGTCATGTTGTATATCCCAACCCTTCTTCAATGCTGGCTTCATCTTTTCTGTCATGAACCCATTCAGGAACAAGGGAATACCTTGGAAATGGGAATTTTCTCATTTTAGCCTTTGGAATATCTACCTGCAAGGAAACATGCAAGAGTCTGACTTCACAAAGGAAATCAGCAAGATCTTTGTTTGCTATTTAACAAATCATCATTCTTCATCTTCCACAAGAACCATGACACCCTTTTTGAGGTCACTAACCACAATTTGGGAACTTTCTTGTCACAGTGGATAATTACCAAAAGCAACATCCAGTCAATTCATCCTTTTACAAGCAAACTTAGGTCATGCTACCAGAAATATTCCCCATCAAGCTTTATCAAAGAATGACTGAAAAAGGGTTTTTACTTGGTCAAATCCTTACAAGGACACAATTTCACACCTTGCCAAAGTTGTGCCAACACGCTTCTTTTGTCCATTCCATGATAGGTACGTGACTGCAAACTTAACTTTTCATCTTTTAAAAGGATCACATGGGGGCACCATTTTTAATTTAGCATCAAGAGTCAAGACCATTTCCATAGAACCAAGAAGCATATTATACAACTGTTAGAGCAGGTTCCAGTAAAGGGAGGTCCCCTATACTATCTAGCATCATCCTATAAGTCAGGATCAGAAGTCATTCCAAGGTCTCTACCAGCAGGTTCAAAAGATTCCATGAACATGGTAGAAAATTTTGTTGAGAGTTGGGAATTTTGAAAAGGGATTGCATTTTTTACGAAGACAACTATAAGCTTGCACGATTCCCTCTTACATTAGCAAAGGTTTTATTATTCTTATAAACCAAATTCAATTATTATCTCTCACTAGGATTTTCCAATGTTCAAATTCCATGAATGCCTTAATAACTCATTTGACAGCCAAACTAAGTATTCTATACCCTCAGGTCTTATAAGTTTTTACCCTAAGCTATCACTTTTCTAGGATTACAAGTCACAACTCAAGAAACAACATACCTTATGCTTTTCATCAGCCCACAGAAGATCTGTATTCAACTTGTTTAACTTATTTTCACAACAATTACTGAAAAGCCAACAGGAAGCATAGTAAGTACTGTGTGGGGATAGGATCAATGGTGGCAGTTTTGCTTCAGACTCACAGGTTCAGTATGTGGATATGACCATTTTTTTTGGGTTGGGTTCATTATGAGTTTTTCCATACAAAAACCAGATAAAAATGACACATATATATGCCGCCTTGAAGTAAGAATCAAGTTCAAAATATCACATAGTACCATATAATAAACAAAACTACCACAAATTTGAATGTCATGAATGATGATAATAATAAATATTATAAACTATTGATTTTTCAAATTTCATTATTAAAATAATAATCTCACGTTCAACAATCAGGTTTCATCATCATACTGGTCTTCAAAAATATCATTATCATTTATTATTTACATCAAAGGATGTAGGAGCTTGCACTTAAAGTGTGCTTAAGCTTCTCAAATGTAGTACGTTGGGAAATGGAAGCATCCAAGTTACTATGTTTTACTTTTGGCTCTATAGCCCCACAACCTCTTGTCCCCTTTCTTGTAGCCATGTTTGTGCAAAAAGAGACATAAGCTGGATGGATGTACACTAACTCCTCAACCTTTTTTAAGTACAATGTGTTGCACTTTATTGAATGGATGAATTGGTATGTGCTCCAATTTCTCTTAGATTCAGGGGAACTAGCAACATATTGAGACATGCCTTGTGACATGTGGTGGTTGGTGATGGACATTTAGATCTCTTTTGCCTCAATAGACACCTTTTTGATTCAATCAACTTTGTTACCATTTTTTTGTAGCATAAGGATGAGGGAATGGATGGAATAGGTTGTCTAAAAATGTGTGAATAGTGTTTCTTAACCAACAATCAACTAATCTGAATTTCTGTGTTGTCTGTTATGACTTGAACAATGTGACTAGTTCCCACTTTCTCAATGGCCATCATGAGGATGTTAGCAATAAATTGGTCATCCTTCACCTTTCCCCTTACAATCCACATCCTTCCAAAATGTTTTTTGTTAGGAGACATTGCAATTATATTAATCAAGGGCCAATTTTTAGCATCCTTCCATCCTTGGAAATGATGGAGACTCCTGTTTTGGTCCATAAATCTTTTATGGGCTTTAATAAATCTCTTATAAGCTTGACCTTCTCATAACCGGAGCTCTTGTACCCTTTTGGAGTCTCATTATTTTTTCTCACCATTTCTTGCCAATATGGTGAGTGGAACATTGAAAGCCAACCTGTTGCATAACTACATCTTGCTTTGTGTTGATTGAAAATATCTCATTACTCATTTTGAAATGTTATTTTCAACGGTTCCATTGCTCTCTTATTTGTAACAGGTGGTTTTTAAGGGTGGCAAAAAATAGTTGATTTCTACCAAAGCTTCAGGATTAGATGGGGGTAGAGGGGACTTCTACAAAGACAAGGTGGCAAACCTAGTTTCATTTGGCTTGGAAAAATACACAGTCTAAGTTGATAGCTTCTACTCTAACCTTGACATGTTTGCCTTTCAAAAATTTGAAAAAGTATTTAGCACCCTTGTCACCTTCCTTCAACCAAGTTAGCCTTGACTGAAGTCAAGGCATGAGGACCACTATCTTCATTTCCTTCCAAGGGCCTGCAGTGGGTTAAAAATTGCCTGGCACATCTGATGACACTGCTTGATACATTCCATCATTTTGAGACAACAATTCTCTTTTAGTGAGGCCTTTCTCAAAATCAGAAGTCTTATTTACCACTCTATTTGTGATCAGCCAATGACAAATCCCTCTCTTGACTGCACTGATAACCGAATTTGCTGAGGTTTATTTGCAAATATCAGCTCACGCTTCCTTGCAGAGGAGGAAAACCTAGCACATGCCTTAGGCAGCTCATCAACAACACTTGTTCATAAGAAGAGCGAAGGCATAGATCCTCATTGTCAAGCATCTGCAAATCTGCTGCCTTCCCATTGGGCAAAATTCTTTACCATAGAAATAGCCCTTGTTACCCTAAAGAAATAACCCTTTAAAGTAAATCTGTGTAATTCTTACACAAGTGCCTATCATTTTTGTAGAAGTGTTAATTAAAGCCTCCCGAGTTCCAACCTCACAACTTCCCAAATAAAGTAACACTAACTGAAATTTCAGAGTTTTAGGATACATCTTTGCCAGGAATAGGGAGATTAAAGTATTCATATTTGGGATAGTAATCCTAGTTTCTTCTTGTCTCAGTACTTCCCGAAGGGTTTTCAAAGCTCGTGGCAGCAAATTTTGTAACACTAGAAGCACACTTAGTTTCAAACCATTCGTGGGTTGTTTGAGCAGAAAGTTTGTGCAAATCCAAATTTCAGTCTCATGGCAAAGATCCCTATATTCAAAAACTTTCCAGTAATTACTTTTTTTTTGTATATTTTAATTTTAATAAAAACAGTAAACCTACTAGGAGAGGTCATTCTACAAAAAATAACATTATTATCCTAGCACATGAAGAAACCCTAGCATGTTTTAACCTAGTTTCTTTCTTTTTGGTGGCATAATTTGATTTTAAGACAAGGTTCATAGGGAAGGCCGAAATGTTCTTACTGATTTTTCCTGCAGGTTCAGCAAACTTTCTCCCTTAATCAGGTCTTCCTCCTTGCTTGCTTAACGAGTCTTGTTCTTCTCTATGGTTAAAGCAGACAATTTTTCACTTTGTGCAATAGATGGCAACTCCAACTCCCACAATACAATGGAAGTATGCTTCTGGTCCCAGGGATTCAACTAATGTCTGTTGAAGACCGCCTTGTTTTCTCTCTCTATCCCATTAACGTTTCCTTCTTCAATCTGTAATGTCCCCTTTCTGAAATAAGATTTAATAATAAAAATAATATAATAAAAATATAACCCTTTCTGAAATAAGATTTAATAATAAAAATAATATAATAAAAATATAAATAAATAAATAAAAATATAATATATTTACAAGCTAATTAAGTTAAATGAAAGGTCAAGAGATATGTAATGAAGAGTTGTGACTCCCTCAACGATATAAAACGGAGGAGAGTTCATTTGAAAGGGGGGAGAGGAAGGAAGAGAAAAGGGAAGATGCGATTCAAGAAAGAATTAAAAAGAATAAGAGGAAAACAAGGAATGACTCCTTCCAAAGACAAAGTTATGAAGGGTTGTGCCTCTTTCAAAAGGGTTGTAAATAAAAGGTTGTGACTCTTTCAAAGGGCATCGATGATGAGGGGTTGTGGCCCTCTCAAAAGGTGGTAATTATGAAAAGGTTGTGACTCTCACAAAGGGCAGAAATGGTGAAGGGTTGTGACTCTTTCGAAGGCTCGTAATTTTGGAAGGTTGTGACCATTGCAAAGGGCAGACATGATGAAGAGGTGTGACTCCCCACCATTGAAAATATAAAGGCAAAATCAACTCATTTGAAAAGCACAAGGAATATCTATTTATTCATTAGCAGAAATATGAGCAGATCTAAAAGATGATAGCAGACCTATATGATGAATAAGAGCACATCTACAGCGGTCTAGAACAGATTTTGTATGGGGGGTAAATGGAAGAAAATATGTAAGGGTAAGAGCAGACATAACAGAGATAAACCAAAATCAGAAACAACAATAAAGGCAAGTAGTGATCATCATAATATAAGAGAAAGCGATCTCCAATAGTAACTATGACAGAAATCAGAGTTTATGGTAAACAGCAGAGGTTGAAATTCATTGGAAGAACAACAATTATACCCGGTAAAGGCAGTGTTCAGTTAAAGATGTCATCCGATACTCAAAGGGTGTGATTAAGATATTAATCATACACTTACAATAATCAACCATATTAGGAAAAAAAGAAGTGCAAGGAGGGGAAACAGTGAGGCCTCACTAGGTACACCACCTCATGAGATCGGTTAAGGACTGCATGAGGCCAAGGGGGATAGAGATTCCGCTCTTTGGCCTAGGTTCGAGTTAAGGGCACCTTATTGCAATCTTCCCTCCGAGCCTATATGGGTTAGTTATTGAGATAACTAAGAAAGGGATTCTCAATCATAAGAGGAGAGAAGGATAGCATGATGAAGGGGAACAGTGCACAGGCTCCGCTAGGTATGCCACCTCATGAGTATTGGTTACGACCAAAGTTCCTAGACTCAGACTCGACTTGGACTTGAACTTGGCAAAGCTGACTCGACTCGTGACCCGGTAAAAACTCGGCGAAGTGAAAAAACCCTTGAAATTTAGAGATTTTTAAGGATTTAAAACTTGTTTCATGCACCCATTATTGAATAAAGCTTAAAGGCACAATAACATCATCAAATAGAAGCTAATTTGATCACATACATAAACATACATTGATCACATAAGCACAAACACAAATTAATACATTGGTGACAATTAATACACTGACAGATAACCAATATTATCAAACACAACAATAGACATTTTATAAATATACATCAAGTAATATCCAAGAAGACTAATGACAAGAGTGTAGATAATGAATCATATTGCGCAAACTCAAAGTCGTAGTGTACTTCAAAAATAAAATGGGGGTCTCAGGGCAGCGCCCCCAGCGGGGTCTCAGGGCAGCACCCCTCACAGAGTCTGGGGGCAGAACCAAATTAGCACCTTCAAAACCACATAAAACTCCATAATGCGCATCATTTTCTTGAATTTTTAAGATGCCAAAACCAGCATTGATAAAGCCCAAAAATGCAATTTCCAAATCTCTTCCTGCCAAATCTCTTACTTGGCAAACAAAGCACAAGAACTCGAGGAATTGCAGCTGCTGTAGGGAAGGGTGGCATTCATGTAGTGGTACGACGTACGACTTGATAAAAACAACTTAAAACATTACCTGTTTTATGTCCTCTTTTTGCAAAAAAGATTTGGCCGCCAGTCGAGTCTCGTCGTCGAGACTCGGTGAGTCACAACAAGACTCGCGACGCGCCATGACTCGACGAGTCACCTGCCTGACTCGTACAAGTCAAAGTCAGAGTCAGAGTCAATTTGACTCGTCAAAGGGCGACTCGATTTGCGACTCGCCAAGACTCGGCGAGTCATGACGAGTTAGGAAACTATGGTTACGACCACATGAGGCCAAAGGGCACAAAGTTTTTGTTCTTGGTCCTAGGGCCAAGGATAATTAAGGCACCTCATCATCTCCTTCCTATCTCAATTGGATCCCCAATGATAAGAGGAGAGAAGGATAGTGTGGAGGGGAACGATGTATAGGGTCTGCTAGGTACGCCACCTCATGAGCATGGTTATGATCACATGCGGCCAAGCGGGACAAAGTTTCTACTCTCGGGCCTAGGGCTGGGGATAATTAGGGCACCTCATCATGTCCTTCCTATCTCAATGGGATCCCCAATTATAAGAGGATAGAAGGATAGCACAATGGAGGCGAACAATGTACAGGCTCCGCTAGGTATGCCACTTGATGAGCATGGTTACAACTTACCATCACATGAGGCCAAGGGGGACAGATTTTTCGTTCTTGGGCCTAGGGTCGGGGATAATTAGGGTACCTCATTATGTCTTTCCCATCTCAACCCTTATTATGGTTGAGCCCATGAGAATTATGTGCTATAGCTATTTCTCTCTTAACCCCAAAAATGGATGTATTACATGTATTATGATTATATTATTATTATAGAATTTGGTTGCAGGTTCCAAGACAGGCTTATTTTATCTTATTCCTAGGTTAGGGTTATATTTCTAACTATATTGTGTTCCTTGTTTCATTTGGATTTGTGAATCTAGGGCAAAACATAAGGTGATCCCAAAAGGGGTCATTACACAATCCCCATCTAATCCTTTTCTTCTTTGATTTTGACTGTGCTTCCTGTCAATCAGGGATAAAATTTATTCCTAAGTTAGAACCAAACAAGCACACTTCTCCGAGGCCATCTTAAAGTCTTCCAATCCTTTCAATTTTGTGTCTCATATTTCAAGGCAGAAATGGAAACTTTTCTAATCAGTAAACAAAACAAAACATATCACTAATAAACAAAAGCTAGACTCAGCTGAGGAATACTGATTAAATGGGATATGCATCCCTGTGAAAAAGCTTGAAGTTGCTCTAATGGACGATGTGTCTTTGTCTTTGCTGACAGAGCTCCAAACTTCTCGTTTTAACACATACTTTTATAATTGCACATTTTAGCTTAAATAATGTCAATTTGGGGCAATCTTCTGCTTAATTTTTTTGGAAGTAACAACAAAATTGATGTTGTTGTGATTGCAATATGCAGGCAGCATTGGATGTATTCACAGAGGAGCCTCCAGCCAAAGACAACAAGTTAGTGCAGCACCAAAATGTTATAGTCACTCCTCACCTTGGAGCAAGCACAACAGAAGCACAGGTACATCTGTTTGAGATGTAAACCTCAATCCTGCTCATTATAATTAATATGCTAAAGCTGTTACTTGCTTTTGTACTCATTTTTATTTACTGCTAGATTTGTTTCACTTTCTTATTTGTGTATTTATGACTAGAAAATGTGTATATATATGCAAACAGGGCCATGTTTTTGTGTTTTTCATTTTAATGGATTGTTTATTTTTTTGGGAGGTAAATTAACTTCTGCTTATTTTGCAGGAAGGTGTGGCTGTAGAAATTGCTGAGGCCGTTGTTGGAGCCCTGAAAGGTGAGCTGGCAGCAACAGCTGTTAATGCGCCCATGGTTCCTGCCGAGGTAAACTACTTTCTTCACTTTGTTTTATCCCCCATTCTTTTTTGTTTTTTGTTTGATTGGAGCATGATGGTCACATTTGGTTCTGTAAATACTAAAATTTGACGAATTCTATTACTTTTTTGTTTGTTGTGTGTTTTGGAGTTATTGTTGATCTTGATTGTTTTCTGTTACCTCTTATATGAAGTCAAAAATTTCTCGCCTCCTATCCAATCCTAAAATCTTTTCTCAGGGTGGCTGCTTGATATAAATTTGCTTAAGCCTTATATTAACCTTGTTTGTAAATCTTAAATGTACAACCCATTTCCTTGTTTCTACATTTTCTTAAAGCTACGAAATTGATTGAATATATCTGATGTGCATTTTCAATAATACCATTTTCCTGCAGGATTATTTCAAAGTTGCATATACACAAGTATAGTACTATTAGCTTTAGCCCGTGAATCATAAATCTCTCACGTCTGTATGGATCTACATGAACTGAATATGACTTTTTTACTGTCTTTAATCAGGTTCTTTCAGAGCTTGCTCCCTATGTGGTGTTGGCAGAAAAGTTGGGCAGACTTGCAGTACAGCTGGTAGCAGGCGGCAGTGGTGTGAAACTTGTGAAAGTCTCCTATGCCTCTGCAAGAGCTAGTGATGACTTGGATACAAGAGTACTTCGTGCCATGATTATTAAGGGAATTATTGAGCCCATCTCTAGTTCGTTCGTGAATCTGGTAAATGCAGACTTTGTTTCAAGACAGAGAGGTTTGCGACTAAGTGAAGAAAGGATCCAGCTTGATAGTTCTCCTCAAGAACCTCTTGAGTCAATACAAGTACGCATTTCAAATGTTGAATCCAAATTTGCCAGTGCTATTTCAGACAGTGGAGATATCACTGTAGAAGGAAAAGTGAAGGATGGAATTCCTCATCTTTCCAAGGTTGGCACTTTCAGTGTTGATGTTAGTCTGGAGGGAAGTGTCATTCTTTGCAGACAAATTGACCAACCTGGTATGATTGGGGCAGTTGGCAATATTCTGGGCGAGGAAAATGTAAATGTTAACTTTATGAGTGTTGGAAGGATTGCTCCTAGAAATCAGGCTGTCATGGCAATAGGAGTAGATGAGGAACCAAGCAAGCAGTCCCTCAAGAGAATTGGTGAGATTCCAGCCATCGAGGAATTTGTCTTTCTCAAATTATAGTTTTATGCATAGTTACCAGTAGACATGAGGTACCAGTACCAGTATCAGTATGGGGACGTGGATGACAATCAAATTAGGGTACACAAGTAAATGAGTAAGGAGACAGCTATTTTATACGTAAATGTAATCGCCAGGAATTGTGGGTATGGGGAATGGGTATGTGGTCCATGTTCCTATAATTGAGTTCCCTAGCAACTGTGGTTTTATGATTGCCTGCTTAGTTTTTGTTCAACATTCTTGTTAGTAGAAAGTCTAATAATTTGGCATCTGGGAAGTTCCTAAAAAGCCCAATTTTCTGCTGCCGAGGGTTTTCCTACATATTCCTTGAGTTTTGTTTTGCAAAAAATTTCATTGCTCTTCTCCTGATGAAATAAGAAGTAACTTTGTTAGATTGATTTGTTTCCATTAATTCTTGTCCCCATTTCCTGCATTTCATTAAAAATGAAATGTTGTTTGAAGGGAAATATGAGGCTATTTCTATAAACGTGAGTAATATTAAGTTAATGTACTGCATTTGTTTCTGCTCTTAACATTATTTAATAGATAGTCTTTAATAGTAGACTCGATGTTTGATAGTATTAGGTTTCTTAAATCCGAACGACTTAATTTTGTTTTCTTCAGAGAATTTAGTAACATGCACAATTTTATGGAAGTCCTGACTGGATATTTCCAGTGTCACTTCGATAATACCTACCAAAAGCATATGCATTGCATTTTCTTGTCGAATGCTTTCTATTGTTATTCCAGTCTTATGATATCTCACCGCAACCAGGATTTACATGAACTCTTCGTTTCTGACTTCTGTATATACTATAAATCTTCTCTAATTAAAAGCATGTAGTTTCCACATTCTATATTAACAATTCATAACAGATTTCTGGATTTGACTGCAATTTTTATCATCAACGTTTTGGATCAAACTTCATGATCCATCATCTCTTCTCTAGCTATCTCATTGTGATGATGGATCATGAAGTTTGATCCGAAATGTTAATAAAATTTGCACAGTCAAATCCAGGAATATGTTATAAACCTTCTCTAAATAAAACAATCTATTACATAAGTACTAATTATATCTTGTTTATTTGACGAAGGTTGTTACTAATTATATTCCTCGTATATCCCTACTATGTATTACTTCTTATACATTCATTCAGGTTGTCTTATCCTCTGGTCATGTACATGTTTATTGGGAATATATCACATTCTTTTATCCCTACAAGGTATATTTTATATATTTATTATCCATTTAGGTGTCTTACCCTAAACACCTTTGTGCTTCTGTGATAAAGTCCTTCGTCTAGTCGGTATCAATGCTAGATCAAGGTGGTATATAAAGCCCAGGATTCATCACTTATCGTGGTTCTGGTATTAAGTCCATTGTCCAGAAGGCATCTACGTTAGATGAAGGTTTGTAATAGGGGAGGGTCAGGACAAGGGAAGTTTCTGGATTGGATAAAAGAAAAATCGAAGATTCAAGGGCATGGGGTCCTGTTTATGAAGAGAAGACTCCACAAAGATTGGAAGATACCCTAAAAATAAGGGAATTAAAAGATTACTCAATAAATATGCAGAAGTTGTTATATGAATATAATCAAATTCACAATCAATCAACTTGAATCTGCTCAGATGAAAAAAATGTTGTTACAAAGTACTCTATTTCTGATCACCGGATAAGGGACATGAACCATGCAAGGAACCAGGTCACACACAATCCTCGATGGTCATTGTTCTATACAAAGTAGTTGCAACATTTATGTAATGGTGTAATTTGAGGGTTGGGATTATTTTAAATTAATTCCATCATCCTTGCGTGCTTAAAACTTGCTGGATACAAACATAACCTGTTGACATTTCAGATCCTCTTAGTTTGCTTAGAGTCTAACGTGCAAGAGAGGTAATCAAGAAGTTGTAAAAATGGCAAGCATGTTCTATATTTAAATAACAACATATACATTTCTAATCAATGTGTGACATATGCATGATAGTCATACACAAATTACACTGCAACCTTTTATTATCACATGTACATAGTGAGCACACAAATTAAGTGTTTGCGAGCATTCAAAATTTAGTTTGCTATATATTAGTCCAGAATCAATTTCCTTCCAAACCTTGTTTGCATCTTGCAGTCTTATAAGTGCCAATTTCATAGCCGGTTGGGAGAAACCTTTTCAAAAGCAAGGTAGCGAATCCATTAGTCCTCATTTATAAGTAATGAACTGATACATGTTTGCTGAAGATGACCATCTTTTTTTAATATGTTACATATGGTAAAAAATCTTGAAATGTTTATTTGAACTCGAGGATAATTCATTGTTTTTTTTTGAGATTCCGGCCTTATTGACCACCTTTGTGAACATGAGGTTTATGACGAAAATGTGTCCCAACGGTGGTTTAGGATTTTATGCTATAATTGATGTCGTTGGAAAGAGTTTTCAAATAAATGGTGGGTGAAAGCAAGAGTTACCTCCAAATATATGTCTTTTATGTCTAATGTTTTGTCATATTTAAATGTGATGCAAAGCAGGGATACACAATACCAAAACACAAAAGAAACCGAGATTTAAATTCCACAAGCACCCAAATGATGGATTCCTCCTACAAGGCTTTAACTTGCTAGTGGCTCTTTAAACAATGTTTTCCCATCATAACTTTGAAGGTAGACATGTTACCTACAATTTAATTGCAGTTTTAGATACCCATTTTGATTTTATTTAACATATCCAAAAGCTAGGGTAGTTTGTTTTGTACGGGATCTCTCAAAAATTGACTGTCCCGCTTCTTGATTAGGCCTAATTAGACAAATATGCATGCAACTAAAAATAAAAGTCAACTATAACTTTCACAAATCAAAGAATTAGGCCAATCGCTCTAGTGAAAGGACTTGATTACAGACCTTTCCTTAAATTTTTGTTAAAATCCAACAGTGGAAATAAGAGTTGTCATTTTCCCCCAAACTGGTAACCCTAGGGCAAATTCAGACCTACACTTACAAAAATTATTGTAACTTCTGCAAATCTTCATGAAATTGAACCAAACCAAAAGCAAATAAAACTAGATTCATTTATCCATCTTCTCATTGGTTTCAGGACTGTATTGTATTGTACATGACCGTACCAAATGAAACAATCAGATTGTAATAGAGAAAAACATAGATTTTGCAACATAGAACTTGCCGAAAAATGAAGTTTCTTCTTATTCAATCATTCTGTTGGTACTCTCAAATTTGGCACAAATTTGGAGTGACCATTTTAAAATTTTCTCTTAGGCAAGGTGAGTACCCTTAAAAACTCTTTGAAGATGCCTAATTGGAGTGCAAGTGAAATATGACCTGATGATTTATATGAGATACTGATTGGGGAGCATGTGCAAAACCTATCATAGAATAAATAAAATGAGTCATAACTTTCAGATATCAGATTTGATGAGTTTTGAAGACGGTTGTTTAAAGGTGTTTACCTCAAATCTGCATTCTGCACATTGCCTGATTATAGCAAATGACCTATTTTACATGCTTGCATTTTTGGCCTGATTAACTCTCACGACCTAAGGATTATTCTGAGATGTTGAAGGCATGAGAGAGAGTCTCCATTTCCATTTGAAGATTCCTATGAGTTCATTTGCACAGTTTGCTAAAGCTATTCTGTTTGCAATTAATTCTGATTCTCAGAATGTTAAAGTGCAGAATTATGAAGTTGCTTACTTTGAGATTTCACAACTTGCACTCGGTTGAATGTCAGGGTGAATTGAATACTCCCTTATATTGTAGTCACGGAAATGTACTATCATGAAGATTTGCAGATCTGTGCCAATCCATCTGATTAGTTTCCTCAGCCAATTCCAAATCAGATTTATGCAGTTTCACCATGCTTTAATTGAGAAGGTTTTTAAAGGGCTGACTTTGAGGATTAATATTGATTGACTAGTTGATGAGCAGAACAAGCTAATCGAAAATTCCCATGGTTTTAGATCATGAGGAATTCATCTGATTGGTTTAGGAAGTCAAATCCAAATGAGATTTATTCAGTTTTCACTCAATGCATCAGTAAAAGTCTTCCAGAGGGATGACTTTGCAAGCTGATATCATGGTGCCAGTTGAATGTTATAACAAGTATGTTGACTTCTTATGCTCTCTGTATGTCAGTGTACTACCGGGATCAAGGATTGAGCCTCAAAGCATAATTTGGTATCTTTTCAAGGGCCAATCCAAATGCAATTTATGCAGTTTTTACAACTGCATTTGCAGTATTTCAGAATAAAGAAGTCGGTTTGCTTTGAGTATGCATATCTCATGATTGTGATATCGTCACGTTGTTCCATTTGGTGACTATACTCAGGTATCAAAGGTCTGTAGATCTGCATCTTTCCATTGGCCTTAGGTGGTCATTTTGTCAGTTTTTAAGAGCAGCCTCGGAGAACACTCGCCATATTCTAGCTATTTTACGAAGGACATCAAAGTTTATTCTAGTGGACACTTTCTTGAATCAGATTCTGGATGCGCAATTACAAAGTTTGATAAATAGTATGACTGCAGGAACATATGCATGCATGAATAGATTGTCCTGATCAAGTCGTGAATTAGACAGAGGCAACTGTGTTGAAGTAGATGAACTCAAAGGGGGTTTAATTGGCAAGAAGGTTTATGAAACTTTCTAGAGAGACAAAGATTTTAATTTCAAATTCTACAACCATTGTTAGATTCGGCACTACCTTGGTGGCTTGAAAATTTTGAAGTCGGTCGAGCATATTAAGTGTGAACCGTTTAACAAATGCCTCAAAGAATGAATATGACGCCAAGTTGTGGAGGTATGTAGAGGACATGTGATCTGTTTGACAATTTACCAAAAGCTTGCAAATATTTTCAAATAAGCCTACACAATGGTGAAGAGGTCGTAAAAACTTTCATTCAAATATATTAGCAAATGAGTAGGTGTGCTGCTTTAATGAAGATAAAAAGTAAATAGATATATACAGATTATGGCGGTATTCTTTCTAAAGATTCAAGGTGCTATTATACTAGTTTTATTGCAATGATTGGCCACACCTTTCTCTTTGTCTTCTTGTCTTACTGGGACGGGAAAATGGATTCATTTCTATCCCGTGCATAGACAAAGGGGAAAACAAATGGCAAAGTGCTTAAAAAGCTGCACTGGATTTGTTACAAGGCATGAGCCTCCTACACATTTTGAATGGGGAGACCAGCGCATAAGCTGGAGGAGTTTTAAAAAAAGAGAATTTCATACAAATGCAATTGGCATTATAGAAGATCTGCGCAATATATCTCCCAATGAATGCAATTCATAAGGATGAAAAGATAAATGGAAGAGTTTGAATATGCGAAAGTTAGTGAAAGCCCACACATAATCAAAATAAATTAAATCATTGTTATTAAACAAAGAAGAAGCAACAAATATAAGATCACAAGGAGTTGCACAGGGCAATGTCAAGATGAAAACATTCTAAAGAAAATACACTTTGACAAGTATGAAACCAAATTCTACAACCTTGAAGACACCCACCAGCCTGCGCAGTATGAAGGAGTGTTAAGAGTTTTTAAAAACCTCAAAGAAATATGGTCTCAATGCTGCACAACTTCATGATGAAGTCAAAGGAAGAGCCGCGCAACAAGTTGAAAGGAGAGGGGCTGCACAATTTCCTTTAATATATTTTCATTTTAAAACTTTAAGCAAATAACAAATGGCTTGTGTAAAGCCAAATGGGTCTGCGTTGGATCAATTAAAAGGAAGATTGTGCAGATTAAAAACTTTCCAAGCAATGCATGTGGAGGAGTAGGAATTTAGAACTGTTTCAAATGCTATTGGTAGGTGTCACGCATGGATAACAAAGGGAATGGCCAGCAGTAGCAAGTGTTGCGCAGGCCAAGTAGCAAGTGTTGCGCAGGCCAAGCAAGAGGAGAGGCTGCACTAGTTTGGGGAAAAGCGATGCTGGACATGGAGGAGCTTCCTGTGCAGCAAGCTAAGGGGCAAAGTTTTGAAATTTCCAAACAAATGTGCTAAATGCTAAAGATAGGCTGCGAACTATGAAGGAAGGAGGCTTCCAAGCTTTAAAAACATATAAAGCTAATATCCCACATTGCTCGTGGGGGCATTTTTGGAGAGTTTTTATATTGTAGCGCTTATTAAGAAAAATGAATTAAGAGCCAAGAGGCCCGTTGGCGGGCCCCTTGGCTGGAAGAGTGAATCTGGTGGTGGGTCCCCACATTTTGGCGCACATAATAAGGAGAAAAATTTAAAAAACTAAAAGAATTTAGTCCCACAATGAGCAGGGAATGGACTTCATCGATGTTTATGAGGTAAAAGACACATTATGTAATTTGAAGAGAAGCATGGAGGCTATGCACGTGCGTGAGCGCATGTGGTCCTTGAAAATCATGCCAAGCTAGCGATGATGGAGGACAACAACAATTTTTTGTGGGTCCCGCGTGAATGACGTGGCGGCAGAGCAAGATCAACGATTGTCGTAATGCCTAGATGAGAGATTTGCTCATCAAGGCAATGCGACAACTTGCCACATGGCAGGGCTGATAGCAAGACAGTCCAGGTGGTGATGAGGTGGCAGCCATGCAAGTTAAGGCATCCAAGATGGGTACGAATCCCAAGGTGAGATTGAACGGTTGGCGTAATGGCGCTATGAAAAAGGTGCTCGAAATCTACCCATTGAGGCAACGCGACATGTGGCGCTTGGACAGGTGGTGGGCCAGGATGAGGCAGTTGACATGGTTGCCCAGGTGGACCTGCTAGCCAGTCAGAGGGTGCCACGTGGCACAATCTGGTGCATTCTGGGCACAATAAGGTAAAATGCAGATTTAAACAAAGATTAATGTGCAGATAAAAGGCAAAGGAAAGATTAAAAGGCTACTGTACACGGGAATTAAAATGCACATGAAATATTATTAGAAACAAATAAACATAGAGCAAGAAATAAATGAAATAAAGTATAATATGAAGTTTTAAAGTTTTAAATCTGGGCATAAGACTAAAGAAATAAAGGTGCATTTTCATGGCAATTTGCATTTTCATGTTAATCTACATTTCACGGAAGAATTGGAGAGGAAAAAGGCCACTTCAAGATCAGATTCTTAGTGAAAATATGAGATTTGCTAGGCAAGTAAAAGAGGGGATATTTTTAAGATCAAATAAGATTTTTGACAAGTGAAGAAGGGTTCAGTTGTAGATATTTGGGGGAAAGGGCAAGTGTTGAAGGGAGGATGAATCCGATGGTTTTTTCTCTTCGTACTTATTTAGATTTCTTTCATTGTTACAGGGTTCCAAATCCTAGTCTCCACAGAGAGAGTTGCAAAGTACTGATTCTAGGAGTTTCGAGTTATTTCATGGTTCCATTAGAATGTAGTTTATGGATTGTATTAGTTTTGCTATTAGATAGAATAGATGTTTTTAGTTCTTTTGCATATTGTTGAAGTGGTAAATGTTGTAGATTAGATTGGTACAGAAGCAAGATTCATCATACTTAATGCAAGTTTTCTCATATTCAAGTCTCTCCTCTGTGTTGTTCATTAGGGTTATGAATTTTATGATTCGTTGGGTGGATTCATCTGTGTATGTGTTATTAGTCCTCAGTTCTAATCTAGGATCAGATTAAATAAAGCTATGGATATGACACAAGTTCATTTGTTCTGCATAAGGATTTGTTATAAGTAGTGCATGGTCTGATATCATTGTATTCATGGCTTTGAGTCTTTGACAGTAGTTTGTTTTTGTATGCTGCTCTTGAACTAAAAGTATTGCCCAATGGACAAAGCACTGATTAGAAATCAATATATTCCTTGTTGATACATGACAGACCAGTCTTGGCTATATTATGCATTTAAAGAAATAAACTCTGAATATCTGAAGGTTTTATGTGGTTTGTGATGTTGTACTAATCTCATGCTCCACTTCAAGGTCGACGTTCAATGGGTGATTAGCCGGTTACCTAGTATCTCCCGGTCGTGTTGATCCATTGTGAGATCTCTGTTGATTGATGCCAAACAAAATATTGAAGGCGTTAAAGGGTGTCCCTTCCTTGGTTTTGCAGAACCTAAAGCGTAGAAGGATGGATCCACATCCTTGTTAATTGGTCCTTTTCATTCTATTGTAAACTACTTGGAGTTGGCTACTCTTAAAGATCTGTTGCAAAGTGAAAAGGTTGATGTTCAGTAATCACAGCGTAAAAAAGAACCAACAAAATGGCGACTTTGCTTGGGAGAGATGTAAGAAATTTTGCCGAACTTCCAAAGAAGCTTTGGTTTTATATTGTCTTAAATGATTCAGGTTTATCAAGTTGAGCTAGACTCCTGACCTGTTTGTTTATAAATCCAGTCATTTTCCGCCATATCCATTTGAGGATAATAGTTCTTAATGTTTGTAAATATGAAAGTTCTTTAGATTCTAATTGTTAGCCTGGTTGTTGTTGTTAAATTAATTATGAATGTCTTCTTTGTGAAAGAAATATGTCAGATCCAATTGACTTGCTGAAAGTCTGCTATCTTTGTTTGAATCCCAACTTGTCCTTGTTCTATTAAATTTTTATTCATTCTCACAACAGTGAGTGGCGACTCTGAAAAATCTCTGCACCTGTGTGCATTTAAGAAAGAAATTTGGTGATTAGTTGGAAACACTTGCACCAAGGATTTAGCAGATGCTTGAAAGACTCAAAGGTGGATTGAGCAAATCAGATGGAAATAAAGGAGGACAACAGAAAAAGAATTTGCCTAGGTATTCCTCAAAGTTTTAATGAGATAATTTTGGTTCCTTACTAGGTGAAGAAGTCACTTGAGAAAAGGAAAGTGAATTTAAAAGTTTCCCATACTTCTTGTTTTAGAAATCTCAGTCATCAAAATCAGGAGTATGTTATGCTGTGTTGTGAAACAAATGATTGCATAGTTGAATAAGATCTTTGTGAATGAGAAGATGTATTGTAAATAAGTAGTGCAATGGAGATTCTAGATTCAATAGATCAAGATATGCTGCCTATATCTGAAATTTATCCAGCAGATCTTGAAAAAATTTAAAAAGATATTTCACTGTTTAATCAAAGAATCTAAGAGGAAGCCGTAGTGTTTTTGAAAACACATGTGGGAGAAAGAAATGAAGAAGCAATACATGTGTTTTATGAAATTTTTTCCAATGCGTATGATAAGTTGCCGGAAGGGATTGAACTCAAGAGTATACATATCTTCATTTGTTTTTAGAGCTTTGTACGCCTAAGTATGCAAATTGGTCTGCATCATGTAAAGAAAAAATACATTGAACTTGTTAAGAAATGGATAGATGAGTTTGAAGAATCTGAATTTGAAAGTACTGATGATACTGACTCAAGTTATGATGACAATGCTGATTATGATGCTGACAGTGAAGTAAGTGAATGTCAAGATGTCAAGGATGAATATCTAATTGCAGATGTTTCCATTGGATTCATGGATTTGTTTTATTATCAGCATGGTAGTGTAGATTTATTTTCTCAGTTTATGGAAGAGTCTTACAATCAGCAAGAGAGTGATTATGATGCAGATGATAGTGGTTGTTATGATTCTTTTGCCCAAGATGATACGAGTCAAGAAGTTGCTGTCCTTGTTTCAAATAAAGAAGATATGTGCAACACTAAAAATGAGGTTAAAGGCAATGAAAGTCAAGTTCAATGTTTACTGAGCAATGATTTTTTTTTAGAATTATTGGCTGCTAATTTTTAGAGGTATGCACCTGATATAGATTCTACTTTGCAATACCCGATTGATATATGCTTTGATAATGAAGACATGCAAAGTGTGAGACCTATGCTGACTTTCTTATTCCTACTTCTGAGGCAAACAATATGCAAGATGGAAATGCATATGATTTTGAGAAGTTTGATTATGTCAAGTATGATGAATATGATGACTCATATGCTGGTGTGGATTCAGATTTTGATGAGTTTGGTATAGATGATTCTTGTATACATCATAATGCTGAAGAAAATGAAAGATCTACATGTGTATTTTCAGATTTGCAAATGGAAAATGAATTGTTACTTGATGATACATTTTTAGAATTGGAGGGTGCTGGTAAAAGTTCTGATCAACAAGAAATCTCAAATGTTGTGCAATCATGTTTTGACTTGGATAGTTTGCAAGTCACTGTTATGACTAAGATTGATTCCTTTGTGCAAACTAGCATCCATGATATGTTTGATTCCAACCATGTAAAGGAGTTGGAATTCTTTCCTTTTCAGCTTGTCAGTGGTGGTAAAGAGTGTGACAGTTTTGTGTTACATAATGATCAGTTTTCTCAGTACTGGGGTGACTTCCAAGCAGCTAATGACATGGAAGATGCTGATTATTTGTTATTTGATATGCTGAAGATATTGAGCAACATGTTGGATCATGTTGCAAGAAATAATAAGTATCGTTTACCTTTGATCCATAGAAATGAGAATCAAGTTTTTGATAGGGGTAAGTGGTGAGTTCAGTTTGACGGTTTATGGCCATTTGTAAAGATTGTACATGTTGTATAGTCGCTTTGCTTCAGTGGTGTGTTAGGTGTTTGGTGCTTTTAATAAGGAACCCGATTTTGGGAAGTCAAGAAAAGAAGTCTGATATTTGAGTGGTCTGCTCTACCTAAAGATTCTAAATTCTCTCCATGCCCGCAAGGGGCACATGTCCCCAGACAGAGCCACTGTTGGTACTCTCAAATTTGGCACAAATTTGGAGTGACCATTTTGAAATTTTCTCTAAGGCAAGGTGAGTACCCTTAAAAACTCTTTGAAGATGCCTAATTGGAGTGCAAGTGAAATATGACCTGATGATTTATACGAGATACTGATTGGGGAGCATGTGCAAAACCTATCATAGAATAAATAAAATGAGTCACAACTTTCAGATATAAGATTTGATGAGTTTTGAAGACGGTTGTTTAAAGGTGTTTACCTCAAATCTACATTATGCACATTGCCTGATTATAGAAAATGACCTATTTTACATGCTTGTATCTTTGGCCTGATTAAATCTCATGACCTAAGGATTATTCTGAGATGTTGTAGGCATGAGAGAGAGTCTCCATTTCCATTTGCAGATTCCTATGAGTTCATTTGCACAATTTGCTAAAGTTATTCTGTTTGCAATTAATTCTGATTCTCAGAATGTGAAAGTGCAGAATTATGAAGTTGCTTACTTTGAGGTTTCACAACTTGCACCTAGTTGAATGTCAGGGCGAATTGAATACTCCCCTATATTGTAGTCACGGAAATGTGCTATCATGAATATTTGCAGGCCTGTGCCAATCAATCTAATTAATTTCCTCAGCCAATTCCAAATCAAATTTATGTAGTTTCACCATGTTTTAATTGAGAAGGTTTTTAAAGGGCTGAATTTGAGGATTAATATTGATTGACTAGTTGATGAGAAGAACAAGCTAATTGAATTTTTTTTTTCTCCGTATGAAAGTGAATCAAGTCCCAGGGTTTCAGATCATGAGGCATTCATCTGATTGGTTTAGGAAGTTAGATCCAAATGAGATTTATTCAGTTTTCACTCAATGCATCAGTAAAAGTCTTCCAGAGGGTTGACTTTGCAAGCTGATATCATGGTGCCGGTTGAACGTTATAACAAGTATGTTGACTTCTTATGCTCTCTGTATGTCAGTGTACTACCGAGAGCAAGGATTGAGCCTCAAAGCATAATTTGATATCTTTTCAAGGGCCAATCCAAATGCAATTTATGCCGTTTTTACAACTACATTTGTAGTATTTCAGAATAAATTAGTCGGGTTGCTTTGAGTATGCATATCTCATGATTGTGATATCATCACGTTGTTCCATTCAGTGACCATACTCAGGTATCAAAGGTCTGTAGATCTGCATCTTTCCATTGGCCTCAGGTGGTCATTTTGTCAGTTTTTTAAGAGCAACTTCGGAGAACACTCACCATATTCTGGTTATTTTACAAAGAAATCAAAGTTTATTCTAGTGGACACTTTCTTGAATCAGATTCTGCATGCATAATTGCAAAGTTTGATAAACAGTATGACTGCAGGAACATATGCATCCATGAATAGATTGTCCCGATCAAGTCGTGAATCAGACAGAGGCAGCTGTGTTGAAATAGATGAACTCAAAGGGGGTTTAATTGGTAAGAAGGTTTATGAAACTTTCTAAAGAGAAAATGGTTTTGATTTCAAATTCTATAACCATTGTTAGTTTTGGCACTACCATTGTTGCTTGAAAATTTTGAAGTCGGTCGAGCATATCAAGCGTGAACCGTTTAACGAATGCCTCAAAGAATGAATATGATGCCAAGCTGTGGAGGTATGTAGAGGACATGTGAACTCTTTGACAATTTACCAAAAGCTTGCAAATATTTTCAAATAAGCCTGCACAATGGTGAAGAGGTCATAAAAAATTTCATTCAAATATATTAGCAAATGAGTAGGTGTGCTGCTTTAATGAAGATAAAAAGTAAATAGATATATGCAGATTATGGCGGTATTCTTTCTGAAGATTCAAGGTGCTATTATACTAGTTTTGTTGCAATGATTGGCCACACCCTTCTCTTTGTCTTCTTGTCTCACTGGGATGGGTAAATGGATTCATTTCTATCCTATGCATAGACAAAGGGGAAAACAAATGACAAAGTGCTTAAAAGCTGCGTTGGATTGGTTAGAAGAGGACTTGCGCAAGGCATGAAGCCTCCTACACATTTTGAATGGGGAGAACAGCGCATAAGCTGGAGGAGTTTTAAAAAAAAGAGAATTTCATACAAATACAATTGGCATTATAGAAGATCTACGCAATATATCTCCCAATGAATGCAATTCATAAGGATGAAAAGATAAATGGAAGAGTTTGAATCTACGAAAGTTAGTGAAAGCCCACGTATTATCAAAAGAAATTAAATCATTGTTATTAAACAAAGATGAAGCACAAAATATAAGACCACAAGGAGTTGTGTAGGGCAATGTCAAGATGAAAACATTTTAAAGCAAATACACTTTGACAGGTATGAAACCAAATTCTACAACCTTGAAGATACCTACCAGCCTGCACAATATGGAGTGTTAAGAGTTTTTAAAATCCTCAAAGAAATATGGTCTCAATGCTGCGCAACATTATGATGAAGTCAAAGGAAGATCTACGCAACAAGTTGAAAGGATAGGGGCTGCGCAGTTTCCTTTAATATTTTTTCATCTTAAAACTTTAAGCAAATAACAAATGGCTTGTGTGAAGCCAAATGGGTCTTTGCTTGATCAATTAAAAGGAAGATAGTGGAGATTAAAAACTTTCCAAGCAATGCATGTGGAGGAATAGGAATTTAGATCTGTTTCAAATTCTATTGGCAGGTGTCACGCACGGATAACAAAGGGAATGGCCAGCAGTAGAAAGTGTTGCGCATGCCAAGCAAGAGGAGAGGCTGCGCTAGTTTGGGGAAAAGCTACGCTGGACATGGAGGAGCTGCCTGTGCAGCAAGCTAAGTGGCAAATTTTTGAAATTTCCAAACAAATGTGCTAAATGCTAAAGACAGGCTACGAACTGTGAAGGAAGGAGGCTTCCAAGCTTTAAAAACATATAAAGCTAATATCCCACATTGCTCGTGGGGGCATTTTTGCAGAGTTTTTATATTGTAGTGCTTATTAAGTAAAATGAATTAAGAGTCAAGAGCAGGCCTCTTGGCTAGAAGAGTGAATATGGTGGTGGGTCCCAAGATTTTGGCGCACATAATAAGGAGAAAACTTTAAAAAACTAAAAGAATTTAGTCCTACATTGAGTAGGGAATGGACTTTAGCGATGTTTATAAGGTAAAATCCACAATATGTAATTTGAAGAGAAGACTGGAGGCTATGCTTTAAAAAACTAAAAGAATTTAGTCCTACTATAAGGTAAAATCCACAATATGTAATTTGAAGAAAATCCACAATATGTAATTTGAAGAGAAGACTGGAGGCTATGCACGTGCGCATGTGGTCTTTGAAAACCATGCCAGGCCAGTGATGATGGAGGACAACAATAGATTTTTGTGGGTCCCGCGTGAATGATGTGGCAAGATTCAAGGCAACACAACAACTTGCCACATGGCGGGACTGGCAGTGAGACATTCTAGGCGGTGATGAGGTGGCGACCGTGCAAGTTAAGGCATCCGAGATGGGCATGAATCCTGAGGTTAGATCGAATGGTTGGTGTAATGGCGCTATGAAAAAGGTGCTCAAAATCTACCTATAGAGGTGACACGACAGCGTGACACATGGCGCTTGGACAGGTGGCGGGCTAGGATGAGGCAGTTGACATGGTCACCTAGGTGGACCAGCCAGCCAGTCAAAGGGTGCCACGTGGCACAATCTGGTGCATTCTGGGCACAATAAGGTAAAATACAGATTTAAACATAGATTAATGTGCAAATAAAAGGCAAATGAAAGACTAAAAGGCTAGTGTACATGGGAATTAAAATGCACATGAAATATTATTAGAAACAAATAAACATACACCAGGTAATAAATGAAATAAAGCATAATATGAAGTTTTAAAGTTTTAAATCTGCACATAAGACTAAAGAAATAAAGGTGTATTTTCATGGCAATTTGCATTTTCATGTTAATCTACATTTCACGAAAGAATTGGAGAGGATTTCCAAAGGCCACTTCAACATCGGATTCTTGGTGAAAAGATGAGATTTGCTAGGCAAGTAAAAGAAGGGATATTTTTCAGATCAAATCAGAATTTTGACAAGTGAAGAAGGGTTTAATTGCAGATATTTGGGGGAAATGATAGGTGTTGAAGGGAGGATGAATCTGATGGTTTTTCTCTTCCTACTTATTCAAATTTCTTCTATTGTTACAGGGTTCCAAATCCTGGTCTCCACAGAGAGAGTTGCAGAGTACTGGCTCCAGGAGTTTCCAGTTATTTGATGGTTCCATTAGGATGTAGTTTATGGATTGTATTAGTTTTGCTATCGGATATAATAGATGTTTTTAGATCTTTTGCATATTGTTGAAGTGGTAAATGTTGTAGATCAGATTGGTATAGAAGCAAGATTCATCATACTTAATGCAAGTTTTCTCAGATTCAAGTCTCTCCTCTGTGTTGTTCATTTGGGTTATGAATTTTATGATTCATTGCATGGATTCATCTGTGTATGTGTTATTAGTCCTCAGTTCTGATCTAGGATCAGTTTAAATAAAACTATGGATATGACACAAGTTCATTTGTTCTGCATAAGGATTTGTTATAAGTAGTGTATGGTCTGATATCATTGTATTCATGGCTTTGAGTCTTTGACATTAGTTTGTTTATGTATGTTGCTCCTGAACTAGAAGTATTGCCCAATGGACAAAGCACTGATCAGGAATTAATATATTCCTTGTTGATACATGACAGATCAGTCTTGGCTATATTCTGCATTTAAAGAAATAAACTCCAAATATCTGAAGGTTTTGTGTGGTTTGTGATGTTGTACTAATATCATGCTCCACTTCAAGGTCAATGTTCAATGGGTGATTAGCCGGTTACCTAGTATCTCCCAGTCATGTTGAGCCATTGTGAGATCTCTGCTGATTGATGCCAAACAAAATATTGAGGGCGTTAAAGGGCGTCCCCCCCTTGGTTTTGCAGAACCTAAAGCGTAGAAGGATGGATCTGCATCCTTGTTAATTGGTCCTTTTCATTCTATTGTAAACTACTTGGAGTTGGCTACTCTTAAAGATCCGTTGCAAAGTGAAAAGGTTGTTGTTCAATAATCACAGTGTAAAAAAGAACCAACAAATTCTCTGACCTTCTACAACCAAAGGAATTTGAGTTGGGGGCCATATTTATACATTTTCAATCAATTCCATGTGTTTTGTAACCCCTTCTCGATTAACAAAATCACATTAAGACACTTTTGACAACTTTTATAACGACATTGTTTTGCAAATGTTTACAATATTTGATCCAACATCTAAATTGATTTCCAAAGACTCCCAAGGACCCCAAATGGTCACACAAATTTGAACATATTTGTATGCTAAGGTGCCCTTGCACCAAAATCTAGGCTATAAGGCAAGCAAGTTATGTTTTTGCATTTGTGGGACCATGGCTCCTTTGAGATAGAAGGAACCAAGAAAGTTTACCAACTTAAGGATATGTTACATATTAAAAATCTGCAACGGAGAAGAATACAAGTTTTTTTCCTATTGACAATAAGGTTGATGAATTTAAAGTTAACAAGATGACTTAGAAAACTGCAACATTTCTCATATTACAAACAAATAAAAAATAATGTGGTCATCATGGTGATTTAAAATTTGTGATCCTGTTGCATTTGAAACTAGATATTCTATTAAATGAATTTTTTGGAAGATATTTATGCAAATGTAATTATGCAATGGTATGCCAATATTCAAAACATGGACTTGGATTGACTTGAGACTCTAAGTTGCTAGTAAAAAAATTCGTATGCTAATTATTGAAAATCTCATACATCAAAGAAAAATGGATGCATGAGAGTTGACAAACCATGTGTGTATAAATTTTAATGAACTCTTGTGGGTGAGAGGTGGCTCTAATGGGTGATGGATGTTGTGCAATGATATAAAAAAGAAACTTGAAAATATGAAACTCAAACACTAGAGAAGGGATCAAATAATGTTGGCTGTTGGATATCCATCATAACAACAATCTACTTTTTTTTGTGTGTCTACACTTGCACTGCATATCCATCATAACAACTATATACTTTTTTGCCTCTACACTTGAACTAATTTGGAAGAAAAAGAGGAGAGGGTAATGAAAGTTAGGGACAATTCAACAAGCCTGACCATGCTAAAGGATTGTAAAGTAGTAAATAATCTCATCTTGATCAAAATAATGTAGACAATGGGTAACTTGATCTTAAATCATTTGAATATTTGTAGATATATGTTGCTCCTATGGTACACTATTTTTGAATCCAAACCATCCCTTAAGTGGTAATAATAACATCATTGCATTTGACCTTAGAGTAGGAAAGTACAATTACAAGAGTTTCTTGTTTGACCAATAATTCAAACCCGTTCTAAGTTGATACACCAAGATTGAAGTACATTGTCAACAATGAAACTAAACCTAAAGCTATCACAAAAATTCAATGAATGTAACAATCCACCTTTGTGCCTTCTAATGATTGTTCCCCGGATCTTAAATGTATCTTAAAACAAGATTGATAAGGCAAATATGATTTGGATTTTTTATAGGCCAAGTAAATCAACACTACACACAAGTTATCTATTGCTAAGGAGGCAACGACCTTTGAAGTTGTTTCATGATAGGTATTAATTCTAGTAAAAGAAATATTGCTCAATCAACATAAAGGTTTGAAAGACACATGTCACCATCTACTTGCAACACTTGGATATCAAGAAAATAGTGTAAAATTAGACACATTTTATAGATGTTGACTTATTCTTACGATTTATTATGATGGAATCAAAACTTATTATCATTTCATTGAGCTCATAAAAACAATACTCATATTTTCATGTTATTTATTATTTTCTAATAAATGCAAGAATCTATTGGAATCAATTGTGTGCCCAAAGGTTTTAATTATTTTTATATTACTCATTTTTTAATTATTATTATTATTTATAATTAATATAAACATAATTGTATTCTATTATTAGGCACAATTATATTAGGTTATGATATTACATTAATTTTAAATTAGCTAAAAACACTGTTAATATTAATTTTTGTATATTTTGTCTTTTTATTTTTAATATCATAATGATGATTATTTTAAAATAAGATTGGGTTGTTTGTGATTAAGTAAAATGGGAAATAAGGCTCCTAATCCTATTACAAAGCAACACTATAGGCAAAGACAAGTGCATTGACCTTCTAGATGGAAATAAGACACAATTGTAGACATGTTGCCAAGCACAGACTAAATAATTATAAAAAAAAAGAACAACAAAAAGGAGTACCTAAGGATCTAGCTTAAGCAATGTTAGTCTCGACCTTATTCAATCTCACAGACTTCACTCTAGTATGAGATCAAGAGACAAACTTAAGAAGCCCTTTCTTTTGCCTTTATACAACTATTTAGAAATATTATCTTCCAAGCCTCAATTTTAAGTGAATTGAGGGGCATTCCCCCACAGAGGGGTCATCCATGGGCACAATAGGAATGAAAAAATATTGAGTTGGAGTAGTCAAATATTGCACAATCGCCTCAGAATTAGGTTGAAGCTAATATGAAGTTGAAGGAATAATAGAATATATGATCAAAGTCGATGGTGGGTGGGATTTATCAATAGGATTTGATGGAGTATCAAGAGTGGGACTTGCTAAAGTTGCACCAATCACATGAGAAATTGAAATGGAAGAGAAGATCTAACATGTTATCTTGAGAGGAATCATCAATTAAAGAGTCAAAAACATGAATAGTTAAGTGATTTTCATGGGCATTCTTCAACCATGTCACCATATCCTTGATGTAATAAGAAGCTAGGTAGTCAATGGTAAAGCATCATCAAAATTTGATAGGGAGACCCTTATAATCAATTGAGTCTGAAGCCCATCTCTTACTACCCTTATAAATAAAGAATAAGATTAAAATAACATTAGAAGATCCCAATCATACTATCCTTATGGCTCCCTCCATTGCTGCTCATGCGTTTAGGGCTTCTTCCACCGCTGCTGCTCCTCTGTGTAGGGCTTCCACCACTGAAATTGCTTTGGGGGATGATGCTCGGGCTCTTGTCGTCATTGTAGCCTATGCTGATGGTGTTGATGGTCGACGAACTCTGTCCTGTGGTCTGCCTTCCAGTGGTGTGGGTGCAACGCATGCTGTGCCCAGTGCCTCTGTTGGGAGTGCGGAAGATGCTTCTTTGCGAGTTTCAAGGGTTTTGGCCTCTACCTTCGTAAGGAAGGGTGTGGTTAAGGGCCCTCGTGTGGTGTTTGCGGAGCCATCCTCTGCTGCTAGGGCAGATGCTGCATTGAATCTGGGAGCAAACCGTGGTCCTGTTCCTATTTCTAATCCAATCTCCATTATGGTTGATGTGGATGTGGAGGAGGAAATAGATCACAATATCTCTATTTTTTCTTCCCATGCCTTGATTGTAGGTTCAGAGGTTTTTGGCCTAGCCTCCCGAAGCTTCATGAATGGAACTCTAGTAATTGGCTATGGGGTATTTTATGGAAAAATTTGAAGATGTTGTGGACAAAAATAATATGCTGTGCGAACATTTTTTCAGCTGGGAGGATCAATTTATGCTCATGTTTAAGCCCTATCATATCGATTTTAACCCTATTTCAAATTCCTTCATCAGGTTTCCTATATGGGTCTGTCTTCCTAATCTCCCCTTGCATTTATGGACCGAATCTCTGCTTGAGGGGATTGGTAATGCTTTTGGAGAATTTTTATTGGTGGATGGTGATTCTTCTAACATTCTCCACTCTACTTATACTCACATTCTTGTGGATATTGATTTTTCTAAGGGGTCTTCCTACGAAGATAGTGATCAACCCTCTAAAGGAAAATGACATCAGTCTCTGGATTATGAAGGGATTCCTTTCAGATGCAAAAGATGTTTTAAAGCTGGGCATATGGCTGATCAATGTGGATTGGATAAAAAGAAAACTACTGCATCTTGGTGGAAAGGTGCTTCTGATCAACACTATGTAGTGGAAAAGAAGCCTGTCTCGCCAGAATATTTTTCCCAGGTGGTTGTGCAGGTCTCTCCTCCTCTTTCTGGTTTGGTTGTGGCTCCTGAGTGCTCTCCTATGATTGCCCCTCAGTAGTACCGTCACCTAGTATGGTGGGGGTCGCTACGTCCTCGGGGGTGGTGGATGCTAATGGTTCTGTCGATGCTTCTCTTGTTGTTTCTACTAGTATTTTGGATGCTTCTGCAGGTAGCTTTGATTGATCCGGCATGGTTGATGTTCCTCCGCGTTGGCAGTAAGAGTTGAAGAGGGTTGAATTACTGTTAAAGGAAAAAAATTCAAGATGTCCTCTTCTTTTGATATGACTCATCGTTCCCATCAGAAGGGTGCTAAAGGTAAATCCTAGACTTGGATTTGTCTTTAGCTTGGGTTTGCATGAAGGTTATTTCATGCATTGTTTCTTCAAGGTTGTGGGTGCCTGTTGTAAAACCCTCATTGTGGTCTTGACCCGTTTCTTTTAGAGGGCATTTTTGAATATCTTTTGTGACTATTTTGTACAGGGTTTCGTGGCCCCTTCAAAACCTGCAGTTACCTTAATAAAAAACATTTGAAGATCCCATTTAATTAAATTTAGTTTAATTTTTTAACAAGCATCTAATTAGAGTGAAAATTTTAAATTGATTTGATTATCTTGATTTATAATTTTAAAATTATTTATATTTATATTCATGTTTTAATAGTTAATAGACATTTAAAAATTAGTTCATCTTGTATTTTTCATACAACTTAACAATTATTTTCAAATTGCTTTTTGAAATTTTCTTTTTATCCTTTTAATTTTTTTTCATAATGTAATGTTGTAAATTGCACCTAGTGCAATTTCATGTGACATAAGCCCTTTACTTTAGCCGAATCAAAGACAATGGTCACATTTTCATCTCATCAACTTGCTTATCTTGCTTCACCAACTTTCTCCATTTGCCTTCCGAATCACTTCGGTCTGGATTATTCACAGACAAAACCATAGAGGCGTCTGCATGCAACACATTCATCTTGGCAATATCCCGACTAATTATGACAATGTAACACCTCTCTGGATGCCCATTTTTTCAGAATAATGCCCAGTTCCTTTATCTTGCCTCTTTTTTCTTAATCTTCTCTTCTTCTAGGCTCTTGGATACTTTCTAGCTCTGGAATTCACACTTTCTTGCTTTGGGCTAGTTGTCTTGATCTTCTGCTACTTCTCCACTCATTCATCACTGACCACCATTATCATTCATATAAACCTTCATCAGCTCGGGAGGTCTACATTGTTTCCTTGCTTCAACAAGTCTTTGTTTTGTGGTGTCAAAGGGATGTTTTTTCCTTTTAGGTTATCACATTGCTCATTTTGTTTGTCTTTGATAATATCATAACTTCTTTGCATCTTTTTAATATTTTCATTATCTTTTGATCACTATCACTTTATCTTAGCTATCTATGGAGGTGGAAACACCAAAGTAGGGGTTTGACTGTGGAAAACCTTTAGATCATAACCACCCAACATTTTCATCTCCACTTGTGTGGGCATTGGTACAATAAAGAAGATCGTGGTGTGTGCTAGATGCTTCAACATTGGACCTTTCTGAGTATTCATTTATTTCCCTTATCTTTTCATCAATTTATTTCCCACTCTTAGCTTTTTGTTTAGTGTATCTATCACATTTAGTGATTAGTTTCAAGTCCTGGCTACCTTGTACTTTTTGGCACAAGCTACCATACCTTGTCCATACAAGACATTTGCGCACAACACTGTCATCCTCGACCCATGCATATGTCTTGTACATAGAGCATATGGAATTGTCTAGAGGGTCTTGACAATTGGTACTTTTTGTTCCTAAAGTAAAAACACTTTTATCTTTTAGCATCACAAATTTACACACACATTTGGTCATCTCATTAAGTAAACTTAGATGGACGTCGAGGTACTTTGATAATTTTCTCAAAATGGAGAGAGGTATATTGTCTCTTCGAGAGTGACTACCCTTCGTAGTGGTTCATTTTTCCTACCCTACATTTTGATGAAGTTGATGTGAATACTCACCTTCATTTCAAACTTGTATTTTTTTTAAAAATAAATCATAAAACAACTAATCTTCGTAGTCTACTTCTTTCTTACTCCTTGAGGTTGTCAGGGTGTTGTGAATTTCTTCTATGAGCTTTACGACCCATATTTCTTTAGGGATTGTGGTGAGGACTTCAAGATTAAGTATTTCCCATAATTGGTATAGTCTTATGGGACTGGGCCCAATGTTCTCAGGGAATATAGATCCTAATGATCCTTTTGGTTCTCATTCTTTTCTATTGGGTTTGAAAATTTCAACTACATCTTCTTCTTAATCTAGTTCTCAACAAAACATCATGACGAATTCCCTTCTTAATTCTCCCCCTGTTGTGGATCACGAGTCTTCTCTAACAATTCTGTTCGATTAGATTCAATCCATTGTGAAGAACCTGAGGGATTTCAAAGGGTTCCTTAGTAAATAGAATGCCCTCCCTCAAGCTGGTTTTTCTATCATTAATATGAGACAGATGCTTATCTCAGACCGAAACAACCTTGAGGTGTTGACGACATTGAGCATGATTGTGGAGTCTCATGTACCTTAAGTTGCACCTAAACCTCAAGACATTCAGTCCGATATCACTGGTTCTTAGGTTGGTGACGCTATGCTTGAGGTGTTGATCATATGGTGGATTCGGATCCCACTGTCGATACTTTATCTGATAGTACCATTTTGAGTATTAATGTTACTAGGACTCCCTTGGGGAATTCCATGCCGCCTCCTAGCTCTAATATTGATACCACCATAGTCCATGCTTCTACTATTGGTATTGGTGTCGATAGTGCCAGTGTTGGTACTAGTATTGGTAGTTTATTTTTTGGCATGGGTAATCCACTTCCACCTCCTCCACCTATCAATCCCATTCTCAATAACATATTGAAAAATATGAGTAAGTTGCAATAAGAACTTACAAATCTCACAACCGTTGCTAACCAATCATTGCTTCCTCCATATTATCGTCTCATTTCATTAGACCTTCATATCCTTAATGCTCCCCTTCCCCAAGGGGTTGAAATTCCTAAATTTGACCTGTACAATGGTTATGGAGAGCCTCAACTGCATGTAGATTCTTTCACTACTCTCGGTAATGTTTCCCATAATTCAGACTACATTCTGGTCAAACTTTTTTCTTGGTTTGTCAAAGGGATCACCTTAGAATGGTATAATATCGGATTATTCAATTCAAATCTTTAACCAAATGGTGGACTTGTTTCTCAGATGGTTTCAAGCTAACATTGACAATAGGGTCACTATTGTTGACCATGTTAATTTTAAACAACAATTGGATGAGAAGATAACAGACTTCATCTCGAGGTAGCAATCCATATTATCTAAGATTCATTATGCCCTACCCGACGGTGACCTTTAGCGAATGTTCATAGATAGTTTGCATTCAACGTTAAGGGATAAAGTCTCCTTGAACATATATCCCAATTTTTATAATATTTGCATTACTCTCATTGATTACTACCACAAACTGGCTCAATTTGGAGCTCCTACTACGATTTCTCATGTTGATAACTTTGGACGGGTGTCTTCCTCATGTGGGTCCAGAAAGAATAAAGCTATTGCTAATGTAATCACAATTCGTTAGGCAACTAAGAAGGGAACACAAGAGCTCCAACACAATTGGGTGTTTGTTAAACTATTAAATTCTTATTTGTGTGTATGCTACAAAAGATATTAAATGATAATTAGATACTTCTTCTTGAGATACATAGAGCATGCATATTAGTTGCTTTAGGCACATTTGTATATGTTGTGCATATGTTGCTTTAGTTAATTATGCACATACTAGAGAATATTCTCATGCATAATTAAAGTACATGTTTGCACATTCATGCTCTAGCTTAAATTCATTTAGTGAGTCTAAATTTAGCTTATTCTAAATTTAGTTAGGCTCTAGTTTGCACATTGTGCATGTCATGCACTTCTAGTTTGCTTATCTTAGCTTTAGTTTTCTAATTTTAGATTGAGTTAGCTTTTCTATTTTTAGATTTATTGCTTTCTATAAAAGGAATTGATCTTTTCATTGTAATTCATCCTGCAATTATGTGATCTTACAAATTGTAATCCTTTTGCTTTTGAAGAATGTAGCAATTATTTTCTTACCACACTTGCTTGTGGAAGGTGTTTTCATTTGTTGTTTGATCATAGGTGCTTGGTGTTGAAAACTTCAAGGGGGTGTTAGAGCATGCATATTAGTTGCGTTAGGCACACTTGGATATGTTTCTTTAATTTTTCTATGCACATGCTAGAGAATATTCTCATGCATAATTAAAACACACGTTTGCACATTCATGCTCTAAAACTTAAGTCCACTTAGTGAGTCTAAATTTAGCTTAGTATAATTTTAGTTAGACTTTAGTTTGCACATTGTGCATGTCATGCACTTCTAGTTTTCATATCTTAGCTTTAGTTTGCTAATTTTAGTTTGAGTTAGCTTTTCTATTTTTAGATCTATTGCTTTCTATAAAAGCAATTGACCTCTTCATTGTAATTCATCTTGCAATTATGTGATCTTGCAAATTGTAATCCTTTTGCTTTGATGAATATAGCAATTATTTTATTGATACCCTTGCTTGTGGAAGGTGTTTTCGTTTACTGTTTGATCCTAGTTGCTTGTGTTGCAAACTTAAACACCATTTATAAATATTTTTTTAAAACTTTCATTAATCTTTTATAAAGCTAAAAAGAAGGTAGTGAACTTTTGTTTTCTATTGCTCATGCAAGTGTAGTTGCACATGACTACTAACATTGAAGCAGGCTTGCAAGTTTGGTTATATTTTGATGGCCCTCTAAATTTAGCGAACATCTGATTTATTTTTAGCAGAGGTTGAAGATTATTTTGATGATCATGAGAAGACTATTCTGGATATCTGAATTTTTTCGGTAACTTCTTTTTTCCAGCAGCTGAGAATATTTTTAGAATATTCTGTGACAGGTTGACAATCGTCAAATTTTGGCTCGCATTTTTTGTTAACCAGTTTGACTTCCTTGTCAAAAAGAGCAGCTTTGTGGTTTTTTGCTTATAACTTTTCCATACGACATCGAAACTGGACAAACGAGATATCATCAGAAAGATGATTCTGGTGACGATCTAATCTAGTGATGGTTTGATAAGATTCTTCACCATATTTCCATACCAGGTATCCAAATTTAGGGTTCCTTTTTGTGCTTTCGAGGCCATAACTTGAGAAAAAAAACTATTTTTTTGACTTCCGCACATCGCTAGAAAGCTCTCAAAATCTTGTACACAAATATTTGGTCTCCTTTTGTAGAGTTTTGATCAGATATACATAATTCTTAGAATTATTTATTTTAAGATTTCCTGACTTTCCAGTTGTAGGAGGGTTTGTGTATCTTTTTGGTGGGGGCTTCTCTTGTAGATATTCAATATGGCAAATTTCACTCTATCTCCTTATCATTCTTCTCAATTTGGTTAGTCTTCCTCCAAGACAAAGCAACATAAATTAAGTTATCCTTACAATTTTTGTGGCAAGGAAGGTCATCCAGTTTCCAGGTGGTGGAAGCGATTGGAGGCTTTAGAGGAGGCCACAAAGTAGCATCATATTTAAACTCCTCAATCTTCTTCATCATAGACAGAAAAAGGTCATGCTCTTTCTGCATGGGCCTTGCCTTCATCCTCTTCTTAGCGACACAAAGTTTCAATGGACCTGTCAAGCCTCACCTTTTTCAGCATTATGGGTGGGTTTCTATTGTTTGTGCTAATGCGTCCTTGGTTTTTCAGTTTATCAGGTCTTTAGACTATTGACATCTGTATTTTTGATTAACACTTTGTTCTTGCATGATTGAGTAGTGTTGTTTGGGTCACTCATGACGATTCATGTGCCATCTGCATCTTCAACTGACAAATATTTTTCATTTGTTTCCATCTTCTCATTGTTCAAGCAGTGTTGTTGGGGGCACTCATGTAGATTTTTGTCTTCTGTATCTTTGACTGACAGATGTTTTGACTTTGTTTTCCAACTTATCTTTGTTTGAGTAGTTTTGTTGGGGGAACTCATACATATTGATCTTGATCATCTTGGTTTCAAAGGAGGTTCTTCTTTTAACACTATGAAAATTATCATTCGACAAGTGTCCACACTTTTCTTGTGTCCCATAGGAGGTTCTTATGCACTTCATGTAGTCTCATCTCTCACTTTTGGAGAGGGGGTTTTCCCATGTATTTTTTCTCATTTTTCTTCACTTTGATAGAGTTTCCTTGTACATGGGTACCTAATTTGGCCTTTGTTTTCAGGACTCATTCATGCATAGAGTTTTTTTGTCTCCCTAAGTTTCACTTAAGGGTGGTTGTTAGAGCATGCATATTAGTTGCTTTAATTAATTATGCATGTGCTAGAGAATATTCTCATGCATAATTAAAGCACATATTTGCATAATCATGCTCTATCTTAAGTTCACTTAGTGAGTCTAAATTTAGCTTAGTCTAATTTTAGTTAGGCTCTAGTTTTCACATTGTGCATGTCATGCACTTGTAATTTGCATATCTTAGCTTTAGTTTCCTAATTTTAGTTTGAGTTAGATTTTCTATTTTTAGATCTATTGCTTTCTATAAAAGCAATTGATCTCTTCATTGTAATTCATCCTGCAATTATGCGATCTTGCAAATTGTAATCCTTTTTATTTTGAGGAATATAGCAATTATTTTCTTGCTACCCTTTCATGTGGAAGGAATTTTCATTTTCTATTTGATCCTAGTTGCTCGTGTTACAAAATTCAACAACCTCTCCTAGATAATATACCATAACCCCATTGGTATGATGGTCCAAATTCTGTTAATATCTCTGTGTTCTTGGTCATGATACCAAACACTTAAGTGTCTGGACACTTAGTCCAAGAGCATATAGATAGTGGTGATATCCGGTTGGAGATGGGAAACAAAATTTAAATAAGTTTGTGGATAAAACTATGAGTTGCAAATCTACACTGATCCATTCCCTCCACATTCAATTAATTTTATCTCTACATCATCACCCCCTTCATCGAGTGACTGTCCTTTGTGAATATGGTCACGATCACTCCAATTTTTCCCCCAAGTTAGAGAACTAAGAGTATTGATATATCTCCCCTTTACATACCTATCAAGATCAAGGAGAATACCATAAGAGGTGTTATGGTTGATCCTTCATGAAAAGTTGGTGTGATTACATAGGATGTCCTCTTTGTTAATGGATTGGATTGGGCAAGATAATGACGAGTGTCAGGCCTCCATTTGTATACATGATGATCTTTCTATTCTCCCTATGGGGTGTACCACCTTAATGTTCCTTGCAAAACCTAATGTGGTTTCTAGCACATTTTTTGTCATTTCCAAGCTTGAGCTATTCTATATGAAGTTATTCAAGGTTATTTTTTATTGGTGTGATCCCCTTAGTAGTGCTTAGGTGTTTAAAGTTTCCCCATAAGGGCATTGTGTATACTATCTAGGACACTGGATATCAACCACTGATGTTGAGTGAGGAATTTACCCTTGATCATTTTTGGCTTTCTTTGGATATAAATTTGCTTCCTTGTGAATATCTATTGTACATAGTGTATCAAAAGAATACGAATGGGGAGCTAGGATCTAAGTTACTCTAACCTTTAGTTCATTTAGCTCCTCCGACATTTTCCTGGACATATTTTTCTACCCCTGCAAAAGATCATGCTTCATCGTCTACTCCATCTTTGTTAGGGGTTAAGGACAAGCCCATTCATTAGGGTAGGCCTCCTTTCTCTCCAAGTATCACACAACCTCCAATTATATTTTCTATTCCTACAACTGTGCCTAATAGAAACAAAGGAAAGAAACCTGTGTTTCAAAGTCTAAGATCCACCCTCTGTTGGAAATAATCAAGACTAACCAAGTTACTGAGAGGGGAGGGGTGAATCAGTAACTCTTAAAACTTTAAAACATTTCTGCACATGTATATACTTTAACCATTCATTCATCTAATCTACTGCAAGCATGAAAATATAATCATTCATAACACATATACACAAAGATTTGGTGACCCAGAAACCTTCCAAATAGAAAGTAAAACTGGGGTGGGGATGGTGCCCATAAAACTTTGGTACTGCAGTATAAAGTTGGCCGGTTAAGGCTTACATTGATCACTTCTGATGATCTGCCCTGTTAGAAGCAATTTGGACTGCTAGGTCCACCTTGTTAGAGGATTTACAAACATACAA
>MU224217.1:6285245-6327509 GCA_018584345.1 Thuja plicata
TGATCTTCTGATACTCGGCATCCACTACAATACTCGGCATCGTCATGCTCTCGGTAAGAGTAGAGGCTCGGTCCATACTAGTCCCGAAGTGTAGCTTGGAACTCGGTAGCCGCTGGTGACTCGGTAGTAACTGACTTCTCGGTTGGCTTCAACTGATGGCTCGGTAGTTACGGTGAAGCTCGGTGACTACCGTCTTCTCGGTGCATGTTGCTCTTCTCGGTAAACACTGCTGAACTGTTCATATGCTCGGTGACCACTGTTCTGCTCGGTATGAACTGTTTAACCGCTGAGCTTTACAATGTGATTACTGAATGCTCGGTATAAGCTGTGAACTGAGTGATGAGCTCGGTAAGCATACAGAATCGAATAAGTGTTTTCACTGATGACAAATATAACATAATTCCAACACCCTCCATTTGAGCTTCTTAGCCTTGTAGATATCCTTCATCCTTATTTGTATGGAAAGGGGAAGTGTTCACCATGTCCCCTCCCTTCTCGTTTAGCACTTGTTTATTAGCCTCTAAGGTCTCCTTCCATTCCTCTCACTGCTCCTAGATCAAAAATAGGAAAGGTGTCTGTGACTGAGACTACATCTCTTGCTTCTGATGCACCTATTGTTTCATCAGCTGAGACTTCTCTTCCTTTGGAAATGACATAGTTGGATCCCCTTATGGAACATGATGCTATGTGGTCTTCTCAAGATTCTGCTTATGGAGACCATTTACACTAAAACTAGCTTGTGCATGACTATAAGAATCATCAATACATGATATCCTATGAGTGTGAAGCTTCCTTGAAGACTGAGGGTGAGTCTTCGGTGTCCACTTCTACTCCTTTTGCATTCGTGCCCATTTTTGTTCCTATTTCTCTCGCTGTCTCTGCATTTGTTTTATCTCCATCTTTTTGTTTTCTTAATGGTCAACGCTCCCTAAGGCTTCATGACAAGGAACTAACCGCCTCCTGTGGATTCTATAATTCTAGTGGTTGTACCAGGCATTGACAGGTCAGTATTTTTGTGCAACGACAACCCCACTTATAAAAAGTGGTATCAGATCTTGGTCACAGGTTCGAATCCCCTCGAGTATCACTAAGGGGGAGATTGTTGGAAAAATGGTCAGCGCTCCCCTCAGGATTTGTGACAAGGGACTAACTGCCTCTTGTGGATTCTATAAGTCTAGTGGTTGTATCATGCATTGATAGGTTGATCTTTTGGTGCAACAACAACCCCACTTGTAACTCTTTTGTGGTACTCTAGGGAATATTGATGACCCTCTCCATAAGCAAGTGCAAGTGTTCATATTCCTCCTTTGACCCACCTCTCATCATCACTCTTCCACATATCTCCAATTTTCACAGCCTATAGTCATACTCCATACACAAGTGATGTCTAGTGCAACCTTGTATACTCCTCCTATTTCCTCTCGACATCTCCATCATAGCTCTCGTGGGGTCCTCAAACCTTCCATGGTTAATGTGAAGTCCTCACCTCAGTTGCAAAAGCTTAATTTTGAGGAACCTTTTCCTAAGTTTCATCATAGGAAATCAATTCCTACAACCTCTTTGTCTGCATCTATTCTTGTTCTTTAGGAGGCTATGCCTTCCCCAAAGTTTGTCATTGCCCCTCTTCCAAAGAGTGGGGACGTGGATCTTGCTTCACAACCTCTAGCTGGGTCACCTAGATCCTCTATGAAGTGTATGTATGAGTCTCTAGAAGAGATTCTAGCATTGTGAACTACCTTAATATAATCATTGACTATTGCCTCACATCAGTTGTTAGATGAGAATTTTGAGGTAACCTCATCCTTGGTTCTTATTGCTAGTGAAGTACCTAGCACTACCTTAGCATTTGTTCCTCTTTGGACTCACCTTCCCTTCCCTTATGATCTAGATTGTGAAGACAAGGACCTACTTTTGGATGACTACTAGAGCAATGCTTCCCTATCTTTAGGTTAGAGTCTGTCTATTTTGTATTCCCCCATACTTGTCTTTATATTTATGTGCTCTCCTAAAGGATACAAGTTACTTTTTAGGTACTTGGGAACATGGGATCTAATATTTTTCATGCACTTCTTCTCTTTGTTTCATCATTTTTTTTCATATCTCGAATTTCAACATTTGTGGATGATGCAAAGTGTTGGGGGCATTTAGGACCTCTTCTATGTTGACCAAATTTTTTATTTTGTCTTTGTCTTCATGTGATCTTCTTCATATGTTTAGAAAAATTTGAGATATGATGAATAATTCACGTGCACCTAATATATGTGTCTTATTGTCACTGCCATGAATTCTCCTGACCTCGAATAGTTAGGTCACCCTGTCTCTTTTCCTTAAAATGACTTATGTTCCTCTTTGTGTAAGACATCTGTTTCTATAGGGGAGTTATCATATCTACGTTATCATCATTTTTTTAATATCAAATATTTGATCACATAATCCATTTTGAAATATGTATGCATCCATTATCTTAGCTATTGCCTTACATGAGGGCTTGACCATTGCATTTTTATCTAAATTAATTTTTATATCTTTTATGTTCATGTCCTACAACATAGTTTGTAGTAGTCTCATGCCGACTGATTGTATGACTATGTAGCGTAACACAAATTGCTACCCATACCGATCCAATCTCAATGTTCTTGTATCTTAATGATTGTTATCTCAGAGCCTATGACTAATCTCGTAATCTATGTCTCATCTATGCTTAATTTTTTTATCAATTTATTTTCTTTTTATCTAACGTATTTGACTACAACTAACATGGTTACCATGATACATTCGAGTACTACCTCATGAAGGTTCAACTCTGATTTTTTCCCTAAAGGTAACTCTGTGTGGATAGAAGACTCTTCTTCCCAATCACATCTTGGCATAATCCTCTATTTCTCTCTCTACTTTAGCTTGAATCTTTTTATGACTGTTAAAGTGGGGTCAAAATATAACATCATAAATTACACACAGTGCAATTTTACTTCAGTTGAATCAAAGACAATGGTCATGTTTCCATTTCATTAGCTTGTTCATCTCGCTTCACCACCTTTGACCACCTACCTTCTTGATCACTTCGGTTTGGTTGATATTTGATTTCAAAGGAGGGATTAGTAGAATAATTTTGATGTTGATTCCCATCCTTTTGATATAAGAGATTTAAATAGACATGAAAGAGATAATTGATCATAATGCCAAGTTTCCTTTAATTGTGTGAATAAAAACATAGTTTATATTGAGTAAATTTTATAACAACTATCAAGGTAATTTTGATAGTAATTATAAGGGGCTTGTGTCATATTTCAACATCTCCCATACTAGGTACAGTCTTGTTTGTTGTTTGATTACTAGAGTTTAGGTTGGTAGAATAAATACCAGGGTTCCAAGAAAATTTATGAGAATGGGTGAGGCAAAACTTAAAATAAAGCCTTCCTCTTGCAACCTTATATGCAAGAATACCATCATGTGAGACATATTAATAAGGGGTGGGTTATTATATTTTTTGAATCTATAAATAAATTTAACCAGTGATATCTAATATATTTTCTAGGTTCTAGAAAGAAAGATTCATCTGTATTAGGTGTATAGGTGTTTATATAAAAGGCATGAAGCTGTAAATAACTATTAAATCAAGGAATCACAAACATATGGATACATTACTTTGAAAGAGAGAAACATTTAGTGAATTTCAAAATATTTTTAGCTAGGATGAATTGCCCAATTCATGGGATGAAGTTGCGATCTTCCTCTTCAGATATTTTATAGGAAGGGAGGTACAAGAGTGTTTATTCCTATGGCTTTCCTATGTTGAATCACCTTAGATATGTAGAATTATAATGATTTTTCCTTTTTTCCTTTTGGGTTCTTTAGAGAAGCTAGTGGTTAATTTGTTATTAGGAAAGGTTGATATGCCTCTTCATCAAATTCATATTTATTTCTTGTATAAGTTTGAGATTCCAAAGACCCTTAGCCTTATCTTATACAAAAAAGTTGTCAACTCGTCTAAGTTGCATCCTAGATGTGTGTCAGCCCCTACTCCTCACATGGTTGGCGGTTCACTTGTTCTAATTTCTCCCTAAGGACATACTATAATTATTGTTATATGATTTAATGTCTTTTCTATGCAACCAAAGGATACCAAGTTTGAGTATACTACGGGGGTTATTAAATTTTTGGGGCTCCCAAGGAATCTCAAAATATTGAAAACCCTATTGTTGATATTCTTGGCTTGGGAAGTGACAAAGGTATAAGTGTTTAGATGGATAAGACTTGTTCTAGTTTCCATGCTAGCACTAGGTTGGATGACCAACTGATCCACATAAATTTGTGAAGAAAAATGATACACTTGGGGAGATGTTTTCAAAGGAGCATGTTCATAAATTTGATTATAATCCCTACTATGTTTAATTGCTGTATTCTAAAAAAAATGACACAAGCTCTTGAGGACAAATTGACCCAAAAAATAACATTCTAAAGTGGTTACTATGACAACTTTAGATCCTAAAAAATTAAATGCAATGTATTCAAGGTACTCACAATAAGGAGAATAAGGAAGTTGATACTAGCAAGGTGGGATTTAATTAGGGTTTATGGGATGAGGTTAAGAATTTCTCCTTCATGTTCAATAATTAGGAAAATATCCACAAAAGGATGACTGTACTTTAGCAAAATGAATAAAATAAAGGCAATCAATGATGAATTGCATAACAAGACCAGGACAAAATCCTTTGACCATAAGCTTGAAATTATTAAAGTAGACATTTTAGAAAGTTTGTTTGAGCACCAAGTCAATTTCTTAACTAAAGAGTGGTATGCAACTTCATGCCTTAAGAATCTAGTTGATCCAAAATAGGCTTGGGTTCTATTTATGTTTCTCACCATTTCTCCTATGTGCTTGTTGATTTCATTCTTCTTCTTGTTTTGATTAAGTAAAAACAGGTTTTGAAAGGACCCGAAACCTTTTAAAACAAAAAAACCGAAAGATAGAGCTTTAAGAGAGCCAAAATACTGCAGTGAAACAACACCAAACACACCAAAGGGAACAAGCATGCGCTCCCACAAAAAGAAACCGAGACCAGAACAACAGTCAACAAAAAAAGGGCAGCAAGATAATCATTTAGTCCCACCCTTATGTGACCTTAAAATCATATCAAAAGGAGGCTTGAGAGAATTTAATTTCTTTCCTTTGACAATTTTCCATCCTTCCTGCATCAACAACATGTCATTCTGCCAAGACAAAGAATTAGCAGAGAAACCCACAACCTAAGAGGCAGGGCTGTCCACCCCAACAATCCTGGTAGGGACAGGGACAACAACCCCCCGGAGGAAACTGAGCCCCATAAACCACAACACCAACATTCAGGACAACAGAAACAGAGACAACATTAGCCATCCAGGCAGGGACAGTAGCCGCATCGCCTGACAGAACAACAACAACATCATTCTTACCTAGGACAACGTCTTGGACAGAAAAAGAAACATCCTCCGGGACAACATCGTTAACAATGACATTAGAAGCATTAGTAGAAGCATCAATCTTCTTCTTGTTGATTAATGAGAAACATTGAAATAGTTTAAAAGTTTCAAACCTTTGTGCTACACCCAAAAATCTAAACAAAGTGATGAACAATAAGTATTACCTATAATATCTAGACTCTTGGAATGTTTGAAGATGAAAAAAATGATATTTAGAAATTTACCTTTTAAAAAAAAAAATGAAATAGCTAAGGTGTCGAGCTAAATGAATTTTCTTACTTTACATTAGGATTTACTAGTTTTCTATTATTCACAAAAATAATTCTACAACTCTAGTGATGCTTTAAATGATTTTTTATTTAATTAGAGCATAAAGAAAATTGATAAAATATTGTTACAAAACTTGGAAGAAAAATAACAAAAGGAAATGTAATAGAATGAGAAATAGAACAAAGAGAAGAACCTAACACCAAACACAAAAGATCACTGCTTAGAATACTAGCATACCATACAAACTTCCATTCTAAGCATCATCATTTATATGACTATAATAAATACTTGAGAAATTCTAGAAATTGCCCAAATATCACTCAATAGTTTATCCAATCTGTAAAACTAGAAATAGAAATGTAAAGTAGTATATTGAATGATGAAAATATAAATAAATACAATAAAATACTAAATTTACATTGCATTCAATGAAATAAATGAACAACAAAGAATAAAGTACTTGTTACTCTCTTTGTAATCAAGTACTCTAAAACCACTTGCAAACACAAAGGAAAAAAAATATTGATGACACTATTTGGGGGTTTGCCTTCAGGTCATACCTCTTTGTTGATCTTTTGACTTCCGTAGAAAACCAATGATAAAGATTACAAAATATTGTGTGTACCTCCTTATCTCAAATGTGTTTGGGAATATTTTAGTATGAACAACGATTGTGCAAAGAGTGCAAATTAAAGAAAGAGGAAGCAAGATCCATGTGAATGTCCCAAGGTGCTTAAGGTCATGACAAAAGAAATGCTTGCAAAAACATAGAGTAGAGAGGATAATAACAATGAAGAAGGAACAATACAATCTTATAAATTTTAATGAAGATAAATGTTGGTGTGCTCATAGAGATGAACCAATGAAAAACAAGTGTTGTATCAAGTTTTAGAATGTAAGAGATTGTTGGAGAACTTCTTGTGTATGAGAGAGTTATCTAAATTGCAAGATGAATTTAAAATGAGGGGGAAGCAAGAGGAAGAAGATGATATGCCATTTGGTTTGAAGTGGTTACTGCTAACTTGAGAATGCAATATGTGGAAAATACTAAAAAATGACCATTAAACAAGAAATTACATGGGACACTAGTGCGTCACATGGACATTGGTGTGAAATATTAGTGTTTGGACTGTTTGAGCTCTAGAAAGGATGAACCATTAAAAAAGTAGAAGACCAACAAAATTGAGATATCAACTTGATAAAGAAAAACCATGAGAAAAAGACCTTCATACCATGAAAAAGAGGAAGGCTAATGCAAAGTCTAAAAATGCATTAAGGGGATGAACACTAAAATGAACATAAAATATAATATAAAATCACAATGTATACAATTATCAATGTTATAATAGATTAATCAATACATGAACACCAACCTAAACATGCGAATCCATAAAACAAATCACATAAATATGTGATTTCCCCGCTTACCATATTGAATTGTTTGTAATGAAATTTAAACTAATTTATTTCATTCCCATTAATATAATAACTAGAATCATCCTTTGCTTGAAGTTAAGCGAGCACATAAGCCCTTAAGAGATTATCAATGCCTTTCAGGTTTCAAGTCCTTAAAACATTGATTAATAAAAAGCAATATATCTAGACAAACATCAAGAATAACGTCATTTACTCTATCAGCAATAGCCTCAAATCAACATTAATAAGCAGTTTTCCATGAATACTGAATTGTTCTATAGCATTTTTGTTGAATGACCACCATTCTTTTTTGGGTCTTGTTTTGCTGATTAGGCATATGAATTTGTATAACTTCAACAACTGCAGAACAAATGAAGATGTTATATTGAAACCTCAATCTGGTTATAATAAAAGCGTGAAGTAGCCGGTGTAACTGATTATAACTGCATCCTGTGCTTGATAAAATACATGAGAAACAAGGTTGAATCTCCTGCGCCCTGCTTGAGAATTCCACAACCCACACTAAGTATTTTGAGTGGAGATCTTCTACCACACAATGTCTGAAAAATATTTAGAGCGGACTGGTATGTTGGACACAAAGACCATCGTTATAAAAACTGCTGACATGCCACAAAATATGCAACATGAAGCCATCGAATGTGCTAAAGAGGTTTCTATCAAAACCCTTATTACAGAACTGTAATAATTTGTGTATTTATTTAAATATTATTGAACAAAAGATAGTTTTGTGATATAGTTATCAGAATTTAACTGTATAATTTTAGAGTCAAATTTTTCGATCTATGTTATATGAGTAGTGGTTCACAAGAACTCATTTCTTATGATAATGAATGGAACATTAGTACTCATTGCATCTAGGTGATGCTCATAGAAATAAAGTTTTGAGCCTTTTCAGAAGTCGCATCTTAGAACTACTTCAATTCAAATATCTTATTTTCAAAACCACATTCATTATATGTCTTATGAACCATTCATTATAGAACCTCATTATAAATTTTTTTTAGTTCCTTTACTTCCTTTTCCGTATTTAAATGTAATACCCATTGTTTTGCAGGCTCTGGATATGTTCAGTGTGGAGAAAGACATTGCAGCGTATATAAAGAAAGAGTTCGATAAGAATCACCATCCCATATGGCATTGCATCGTTGGACGGAATTTTGGTAATTTTTAACTTTTATATCTTTTCTGGTTTTTTATATCATTCAAATAGGTTGATCTCTATTTGACTGAGAGAGATACCATCCCGGCCTCCCCCATTTATTGATTCCGACCTTATTTAAATTTTTTTTTTTTTTTCTTAATTCTTGCCTTCTTCAAATAATCCACTCTGTCAAAATCTTCAGATACATGACCTTGGTCTCATCCATTATGATATTCAGGTCTTACATTCCACAAGACTTTAATTTCTAATCAACTCATTCAAATCATAGAAAAATATTATTTTATACTGAAACTTGAAGTAATGATGAGTTTCAACATGATTTAAACCAGAAGGAAGGATGTCCAGAGTTAGTCATATTTCTTGATGTTATCTCTGTCCTCTTGTGTTGTGACTGCAGGTTCTTATGTTACTCATGAGACAAAACACTTCATCTATTTTTATGTTGGACAACTTGCTGTTTTACTGTTCAAATCCGGATGATATTGTTGTTTACAGTGTGGGAAATCTATAAAATTTTGGTTCCATGGCAATGAAGCAGTCTGGTTTTTTAAATAATTGATCATAGAACAAGAAACTCTTGTTTGATATATATTTCCAAAACTAATTGAAAGAAGCACGGTAGCCATGAAACAGATACGGTCTGGTTTCTGAAATAATTGAACATGGTTTCTCTATGACATTTCTTATATTAAATTGTCTATGCTTTTAAAATGGATCAGTTATATGTAATACATCTCTTTTTGTTTTCAATGCAATGCTATTTAAAAGATGGTATTCAAAGTCCAGTAATGCTGAAATATGGGTGAGGTTACATAATTTACAAATTTGAATTGTAACATCTATTGAGATCCATACTGTTCATAATGATCAGATCACTTATTATTATTTATTATGATACAGGGACAATGGCTTGTTCAATATTAATAAATAAATTTATTTCCTCCAAATAAGAAAGCTAACTGTCATTGATAGTCCTAATAAAAGAATTCAATGATCAAAGCCAATGCGCATGATGCAGTATTAAATAGCATGGAGGCAAACATAAGGTATACATATCATATTAGAAATGGTGGGAAAGACACTAATGTATAATATTGTTCTATTGGCTATATAGATTGGCCTTGGCCTAGCCAACATCTGAACAACTCTCAAGTAACCATTTGTACTATCTAATCACAGGAGTAGGTGATACATATTTTGGATGAAATTAAAATTCAATAATCTTATATTCATAAATTCTATTTAATCCAAGGTTATTCCAAATTTTAATAGATGGTTATACCCCTTCTAAGAACTGATAGTAATCTAATGAAGACGGCCATAAACGTCTTTAATGCAAAGACACAGTTTACTATTTTAAATCATGGAATATAGTAATAAAATAAAATAAGTTTTTTTAAATGATCTATCATAAAATGATATCATATAGTCATAGAAGACAATAAATCTATTTCAAGTTCTCACAAAAAAAATTCACATTCTAATTTAAATCAAATTTACTTTCTCAAGTATTTCTTTCAATTCATTTATCATAAATTTAATATTACAATTAAATCTTCATTATATTGGGTTAGTAACCTATTGCCATGCATGACTCAAAGCTAATATAGGCTTGTACAATGCCATAATGAGACCTTGATGAAAGGGCAAATATGCCCTCTTTTCAATATTAATGCATAAAGAGGAGAATAAATAAAAGGGCATTTAATGCTTTCCTTATGCCCAATATGGTTTAAAATGGGCAAATGGTAGCCATATGAAAAAGGTCCCAAAAGCTTGTCTTGAAAACCTTTAGGCATTTACACCATAGCCCCATTGACTAAGCAATCAACTATAGAGTGATCTGGAACTTAATGCTGCCAATAGTAACTTCACCTTTTGTCTAGGAATTACAAAATTTGGCAAGAAGAGAGTTATTATACCCTTGTAGCGCATAGAAGAAAGGCACCATACTAGCCTTATGAAAAAGGTCCCAAAGATCATTATTTTGCTTCAAATTTTTGCAGTTCCAAGGTTCTAAATGCTTCATTGCACCCCCATGTCATCTTTGCAGAACCTGGAAGAAACAAGACTTCATTTAGCATAAATGAAGATGAGGTTTTGTTGAATGGATAATTTAAGTCATTTTTTCTTTTCTTTTTTATTCTTCTATCAGGAAAAATTAACTTGATAAAATTAGCAATTAAAAAATTGCCATTCTGGGCTTTTGAAGAGTGAGCTATAGCCTTATATGTGTCCTGGGAGCATGTGCAACTATGACCTTCTAGAAAATCATTTGAATATTCCATCATTAAAAAGTAAATAATATTTAAAGGACAAATTCTTTTCACAAAAGGGATGACACACATGAGCAACCTGATACAGACGGTTAATTCCCAATATCTAAATTAAAAAATTGACATGTTTATAATCTTTCTTCAGTTAATATTTCCTATAATTCAAATAGTTGGGTCCATTATGACTTAATGCCAAATTTGACATCAGGTCAACAAATTTATTTATTTTCTTTGTAAACATGTTTCACTTTGGATTGAAGGAAACTCTTAACTATAATTTTGCTCTCTTTAATCATCCTCCTAAGTTAATGACCTTCAACTTTATTTTTTAATTATCACAATCAATTTTGAATCACCCTCTAAAATAATCTCTTGGAACTTCAGCTCTCTTAATATTTTTATTCCCACCATAGCTTTAGGCTTATTATTAGAACACACACCAAGGTTATTGACATAACATTCTATGAGCCTCCCATTGCTGTCTCTTATTTATCCACCAACTCCAAAAATACACGGGTTCCCTTTAGAACACTCATCAAAGTTTCATTTTATCTTTCACTCATCTGGGGGGAGCCCTCAGCCATGTAATCAATTTTGTGTTCAAGATTTTAGCCCAATTTATTTGAGCTAGCTCATGTTTAATCCCCCAAAATTGTTTAATCCTTAGCTCTTTATAGGTTGTAATTTTATTGGAATACCCATAAGAATAAATATTGAAGTTCTCTTGAATTTGGTGTTTCCGCTTCCTGATTGAAATCCTTTTGGACGTAGTTTCAACAATGTATCTATGGCGGTGCCTTTATGCAGTGGAATGCAAATTCTTTTGTGATGCCTTGGTTTGGCTCTGGATGCATTGTTATGGATTTATGTGATTGATGGTGCTTACTTTATATTGGATGGTTATATGTTTATATTTCACGATCATGTTGGAATTGAGAGGCATTGGTGCCTTCTTGGTGATTTGGATTATGTGTTCGCATTGGAAAGTTCCTTGTTTCCTTATGCTTGGTTGTGAGAATTATTGTGCTATGACTTGTTTCATATGTTAGGATTTAGGTGCCATCAACCTTGTAAATCCTTAATTTATTATTTTTCTAATATCTTTTATAATTTACCCATAAGAGGTTGAATAATTTAACCAACAGTGGTGAAAGAGACCATGTAAAGATAAATTTATTTTTACCGTTTGTAATTTAGTAAAAAGATAAAATAACTAGACATCCCCTCTTGGAATCCTCTATTTTGAGGTATTTGGATACTTTTAAGAGGTTTTAAGAGAATCTATGACAGTTATCATAAGATTGTTGGAATTGGTTTTTGATGTTGTTGTTGGCATTCATGTTTTGTCACTGATGTCAACACATGTTTCTATGCAGGGAGATCAGACTGGTTATTACTGTTGCTTGATGACTGACATAAGTGTGCGGGTAATGTACTATTGATTCAGAGCAAGTGAAGATGGTGATATGTACAGGGATATGTTGTGATCTTATGTCTAAGGTCACATGGCTTAATATTGTATATTGGATAAGTTATAAATATTTTAGTGAAGACTGGGTACTAGATGGTGATAGTGATATTTGATAGAGTTAGACTCTGTGTTTTGAGAATAAATTACGTGCGACATGGATTCAAGTTATGCGAGCTTAAGGAATGGCAGAAGACATGTTAAGGAAGGTTATTTATGTTCCATGGGTTGTAGGACTCTTGGTGACGTTAGCTGTGGCGTGTGTTCTGGAGGAGACCTATTTGGGGCCGACTTCAGATATGAAGCGTGTATTATGGATTGCGAGCGTGGATTACGGATCCATATCTTATATTATATTTGATGGATTATATTTAATGGTTATAGGTATTGTGTGTATCTTAGAAAGAGGTTATGTAATCATTTTTACATTGGGTAAACCTATTTGGCCAACCTAATTCATTATTGTAATAGGGTATATAGGAGAGAGATTTTCTTGTTGGACAGTGTGTGTGAAGAGTGAGCGAAGTGGAAATGTATTTGTGGAAGCTATGAGATTCTGTCTGTTGGATGTAAAGCAAAGGTTGTGAATATGTTACTTCATTGGAACTGACCAAGCGAAGACAATTTCTATCAGATAGTTCACTGGATTGTATATCTCATATACATTTGTATTTCAGACAGTAAGTCTCGAGGGTGGATTTAACTTTCTTTAGGTAGTGTGCCAGGGCAGTGATCCCACTATTACTCTTGAATCCTAACAGGGTCTATCCTTTAACAGGGACCGTGTACTATAATGCATCAATAAGCTCCTAACATGGCTAAATCTTTTAGCAAGGATACTATACTCTCAATACATCATTTGTGGGTGCTAACTACCACCGAGGTTTTACTTTTAACATGGTTTCCTCGACAACAAAGGATTGTGTTATGGCATTGGCATTTACTGTGTTATCATTTAGATTAAAGTTTTGTTTTATAAAGTTTAATGATTAATAATTTGTCTCACAACTGATTCACCCCCCTCTCAGTTGTGTTAGTGGACTTTTATTCCTAACAATTGGTATCAGAGCTATTGGTCCTTAGAGAGAAATCTTAACAACTTGAGGTGATCCTGAAGATGGCATTCTATAGGAATGATATTCTGAATTTTGATCCTGAAAACTATGACAGTTGGAAGAACAAGATGAGAACACATTTGCTATGCTTGGGAATTGACAACTAGATAATTACAAAGAAGAATTTATAGATGAAGCTGAGGATGAACTAGATAAAGCTACTGAAGAAGAAATGAAGATATTTTCATATAACATGGTAGCAAGAGAAACACTGGTTAGTGCGCTCTTTGAAGGTGAATTCATAGAGGTTAAAGATTTTGATTCTGCACATAAAATTTGGTCAAGATTGGAAGCACTATATGAAGGAGATAAGTTTACTAAGTAGGAAAAGTTGAAAAATTGGAAGACAAGGATGAAAAATCTAAAAATTAGAGATGATGATAACATTAGAGCATATGTACAGAGAGTCATAGAGGTTGTTATTGGGATTAGAAACTCTAGAGGCACATACAATGAAGAAGAAGTGATCGCAAAGATTCTTAGATCTTTGGCACCTGTTTACAAAACTAAAGTGCAAGCTATAGAAGAGATCATACCTTTAATGACAAACTTTAATAGAGAGATGTTGATTGCAAAATTAACTACTTTTGAGGCCGTAGAGCTAAGAGATTCATTACCTAAAGTTGAGAAAACATTCAAGGCAACTGTGCATAAAAATAAAAATACTTTATCAGGAACTGCGAGCACCAGCATAAGCAACTTGAGAGAAGAGATTAGTGAATATGATAATGACTAGGAACAAATACAGGAAGAAGAAATAAATTTAGATGAAATTGTGGCCCTGATCGCTAGAAGAGAAAATAGAGGTAAGGGTAAGTTTGAAGGAAAGTTACCTGTGAAATGTTTTTCATGCAATAAGATAGGTCATTTTGCATCTAGATGTCCTACAAGGGTTCCAAAACATAAATCTAAGTTTTATAAACCTAAGTATTCCAAGGATAAGGAATGCTACTATGCTAGTGAAGGTGTTTCTGATGATGATGCTATTGATTATGATGAGATTTGATGTATTGTTATCAAGGATAATGAATCTATTCATGAAGAAAGAGCCTTAGTGTCACATGTTGAAAAGAGACCTAAATGGGTCATACACAGTGGTTGTTCACACCATATGATTGGAGATATAAATAAATTTGTTAAGCTAACCAAGTATGATGGTGGTGTTGTGAGATTTGGTGACAATACTCCTAAGATTATCATTGGAGTTGGATCTATTTCTCTCGATGGAAAGACCAATATTGACAATGTGTACTTGTTGATGGACTTAAGCATAATTTTTTGAGTGTTGGACAACTAGTGGACAAAGGTTATCAATTCAAATTCATTGATAGAAATGCTCTATCAGAACTAAGTCATGAGACTTGATCGTATCTGGTACTAAATCTAGAGGTAATGTATTTGAATTAAATACATCTGAGGCTTCTTGTTTTACTGTGAAGGTTGATGACAATTGGTTATGGCATAGAAGATTTTGTCATGTGAATTTTGATAATATTGTGAAGGCAAGTATGACTAATGCATTTAGAGACCTACCAAAGATTGTGAAACCATCTAACACCATGTGTAGAGAATGTGTAATGGGGAAACAAACTAGAAGCAACTTTAAAAGAAAATCTTACTCAGCAAAGGGGAAGTTCGATCTAGTGCATACAGATCTGTGTGGTCCTACAAGAACAAGATCTTAATATGGTGAAAGGTATTTTATACTTTTTGTTGATGAATTTTCTAGGATGATGTGGGTTACATATCTAAGAGAGAAATCTGAGGCTTTTGACAAATTCAAGATATTCAAATAAAAAGTTGAGAATGAATCAAGCTTAAAGATAAAATGTTTGAGATCAGATAGAGGTGGAGAGTTTACTTTAGACTTGTTCAATACCTATAGCGAGGAGCATGGAATATATAGACACACATCTTCTCTTAGGACACCACAACAGAATGGGATAGCAGAGCGAAGAAACATAACAATATTAGATGCTACTAGAACTATGTTGCTGGAAGGAAATGTATCTTATGTTCATTGGAGAGAAGTTGTTGGTACTGCTATTTATACTTTGAACAAAAGTTAGATTAGAAAAGGTACAAGTAAGACTCCTTATGAATTATAGTTTAATCATACTCCTATAGTGAAACATTTCTGAATATTTGGTAGTAAATGCTATATCAAAAGAGATGATGAGATACAGAAGTTTGATGCTATAAGTGATGAAGGGATCTTCCTTGGTTATTCCACTAAAATAAAATCTTATAAACGTTTCAATCTGGGATTGAGGAAGATGATTGAAAATTCTAACATGAATATTGATGAAAATTTCTAGATTCAGGAAAGAATATATGACTACAACTAGACTACAGAGATCAAGGAGGTTACTACAGATCAAGAAGAACCTTTTGAGATTGACCATGAGATTGAGGTATGTCAAGATGACTCAAATGAGCTTACTAAAATTCCCAAGACTCCTAGGTATGTTAATAAAAACCATCCTGAAGATCAAATTATTGGAGATGCAAATAGAGGAATGATGACATGATCGAGATTAACAGATGAAATTTGTTTGATCTCTCAAGTTGAACCAAAATCTACTGATGAGGTATGTAGAGATGAATCTTGGACTAAGGCTATGCAGGAAAAAATAGAATAGATAAAGAAAAATAACACTTGGGAACTGGTTCCTAGACTTAAAGATAAGAATGTTATAGGAACTAAGTGGGTTTTCACAAACAAGATGAATGAAGAAGGAATGGTTGTAAGAAATGAGGAAAGACTGGTTTGTAAAGGCTACTCACAACAAGAAGGTATATAATTTGAATAAAATTTTTCTCCTTTTGCTAGGCTTGAGGTTGTAGGATTATTTCTTGCCTATGATGCACACAAAGACTTCAAAGTATATCAGATGGATGTGAAATCTACATTTCTGAATGGAGATCTAGAAGAGGAAGTATATATTGAATAACTTGATGGATTTCCTTTGACAGAAAATGAGGACATGGTTTGCAAGTTGAAGAAGGATTTGTATGAAAGATTGGACATGTATCTACTTTGTCTTGGTTTCAAAAAAAGTAATATAGATAACAATTTTCACTTAAGAACCAATGAAGATGGAATTATAATAGTTGAAGTTTTTGTTGATGATATCATTTTGGGAGGAAATTATGTAATGAGTAAAAGGCTCTCTAAATAAATGGAAATTGAATTTTAGATGTCAATGATTGGTGAGATGAAAATTTTCCTTGGATTGCAAATTAATCAGAACAAGAGTGGCATTTTTATTTCTCAGAAAAAGTATCTTAAAGAAATATTGAAAAAGTTTGGAATGGAAGATTGTAAACCTCTTGGAACACCTATGATTAATGGTCACAAGGTTACTAATAATGATGAATATTAGAGTGTTTTTCAGACAAAGTACAGATCTATGATTTCAGGTTTACAATATATGACTCACACGAGACCAGATATTGCTAATGCAGTTGGAATTGTGGCAAGATATCAAGTAGATCCTAAAGAGACACACCTTGCTGCTGTACAATGAATATTTAGATATATGAAAGGAACACTGGATTATGTCTTACGGTATAAAAAATATGATGGTTTTGATTTACATGCTTATACTGATGCTGCTTGAACAAGAATATTGATGATAGAAAGAGCACACGTGGTGGTGCATTCTTTCTTGGGAAAAGATTGGTTTCTTGGTTAAGTAAAAAGCAGGATTGTACAACTCACTCTACTACTGAATCTAAGTATGTTGCTACTACTATAAATTGCACACAGATTGGTTGGATGAAGCAAATGCTGAAGGACATTATGATAAATTTTAATGAGCCATTTGTTATCCATTGTGATAACACTAGCATAGTGAACATGTCTTAGAATCCAATAAAGCATTTAGAGACTAAACATATTTCCATTAAGTATCATTTCTTGAGAGACAAGGTAGCAGAGAAGGAGATTAGATTGGAGTATATCAGCAAAAAGGAACACATAGAAGATATGCTTGGGGTGCAAGCCCCTCCTTGTGAGAACTAAACTGATGTAGGAATGCATCAACCCAGTGGCTTTCAGAGCTATATCATTTTCTGGACTTAATGTATGGATCTACTCCTTAGGGGGAGTGATCACAGGAACATTATAGAACACATTTGGGTGATTTTGTACCTAGTTGTTGGAGGCATGAAGATTTGAAAAATCTACACCTTGCAGAAGGAAGATTCTCTGAAGAAAAGTTATGACATCTTTTTCTATTAGTGTCAAAGGGGGAGAGATTCTATGAGAAAATCCCTACCATTTTAGGGAGAGCTGTGTTGAGAATATTGAGAAGATTGTATTGAGAGAGTACTTTTGGGTTTATGGGTTTTCCCATATGTTTCCATCAATGCCAAAAGGGGAGATTTTTGGAATTGTTTTTTGATGTTGTTGTTGGCATTCATGTTTTTTCACTGATGTCAACATATGTTTCTATGAAGGGAGATCATACTAGTTATTATTGTTGCTTGATCACTGACAGAAGTGTATGGGTACTGTACTATTGATCCAGAGCGAGCAAAGATGGTGATATGTACATGGATATGTTGTGATATTATTTCTAAGGTCGCATGGATTAATATTGTATATTGGATGACTTGTAGATGTTTTAGTGAAGACTGGGAACTGGATGGTGAGAGTGATCTTTGATAGAGTTAGTCTCTGTATTTTTAGAATAACTTACGTGTGACATGGATTCAGGTTATGAAAGATTAAGGGATGGTAGAAGACATGTTAAGAAAGGTTTTTTATGTTTCATGGGTCGTAGGACTCTTGGTGGCATTATTTGTGGCGTGTATTCTGGAGGAGACCTATTTGGGGCCGACTTCAGATATGAAGCGTATATTATGGTTTGCGAGCGTGGATTACTGATCTTATATTATTTTTGGTGGATTGTATTTGATTTTTAATTGTTATAGGTACCATGTGTATATTAGAAAGAGGTTATGTAATCATTTTTATATTGGGGAAGCCTAATTGGTCGATCTAATTGATTATTGTAATAGGGTATATATGAGAGAGATTTTCTTGTTGGAAAGTGTGTGTGAAGAGTGAGCGAAGTGGAAATGTATTTGTGGAAGCTGCAATCTTGTGTCTGTTAGATGTAAAGCAAAGGTTGTGATTATGTTACTTCATTGGAACTGACCAAGCAAAGACAATTGCTATCAGATAGTTCACTGGATTGTATATCTCATATACATTTGTATTTCAGATAGTAAGTCCTGAGGGTGGATTTAAACTTCTTTAGGCAGTGTGCCTGGGCAGTGATCCCATTGTTACTCTTGACTCCTAAAAGGGTCTGTCATTTAATAGGGACTGTATACTATGATGCATCAATAAGCTCCTAACAGGGCTAAATCTTTTAATAGGGATACTATACTCTCAGTACATCATTTGTGGGTGGTAATTCCCACCGGGGTTTTACCATTAACAAGGTTTCCTTGACAATAGCGGATTGTGTTATGGTGTTGGAATTTACTATGTTATCATTTGGATTAAAGTTTTGATGTATAAATTTTAATGTTTAATAATCTATCTCACAACTGATTCACCCCCTCCTCTTAGTTGTTTTGGTGGACTATTATTCCTAACAAAGATTCCATGACAACACTTGTGACCATTTAGGACTGATTCCTTACATAGGTGGGCATGCATGAGAGATACCTTATGACAGTTGTAAGAGAATCTGTAAGAGGATATTTTTGGGGGTGGACGTGAGGTTTTTCCAAGTGGTTTTGTTGCTTATTTTTTTATGATACCACAATAGTATTCATCCTCACAAATTCCTATAAATTGGGGCCTTGAGCTAGAGTTATTCATTTAGTATTGTTCAATTTCCAAGGTAACAAAGTGCTGCCAAATTTTCTACACATTTCTACTGAGAAGTGTATTTCTATTATATTCTTCTTTGGATTAGTAATATACTTGCCTCTCTTTCTGTGGTGGATTTTTTTCCCGAAAGAGTTTCTCAACGTAAATCTGGTGTTTTAAGTGTAATAGTTTTCTAGTTATTGTTTTCGGTTCATCAATCACTTTATTAAGGGTTAATCTTTGGTTTCATATTTGTATAAATAATCATTTTAATTTTTCTTCACCTTGTTTTATAAAATTTGGTATCAGAGCTAACAATTCTGTTGAGGGAGGGATGCCTTTCTCTTTAAGTTTTAAAGGGTTTTTGCCACACTGGGTGGTTTTGTTTTGTAAAATTTTTGTAGATGAGAGAAAGGTTGTATACCACTGCCTCCACCTCTCGTCAAGATATCGATAAGTTCAATGGTACTGGTTATGAGATGTGAAATTTGAAATTTGAATATCTCCTTGAAGAGAGAGATGAGTGGTTGCTAGTTTCAAAAGAAAATAAACTAGAGGATTCTACCTTATCAGATGCAGAATGGAAACAGTCAGATAAGAAGACACAAGGAACCATTTAGTTGTGTCTTTCAGACACTTTCCTCCTAAATGTATCTATATGAGGCACAACCTACAAGCTATGGAGGAAACTAGGACCTATCAAAATAAGAGTCTGTCTAACAAGCTATATTTGAAAAGGCATTTGTATTCTTTGAAAATGAAAGAGGGTGACTCTATTGCTGAATATTTGAATGCATTTAATTTTATTTTAAGTAAGATTGCTTCAATAGATGTTAAGATAGAAGATGAAGATAAATGTATCTTGCTGATTTTATCTTTGCCTAATTCTTGGTAAAATATAGTTGTTTCCATGTGTAGTGGTGGTTGTGAGACTATAATGGACAATATAGTTCCTCTTCTTCTTTTAGAAGAGATGAGGAGAAATATTATGGATGCTGGCTCCCAAGATGCCTTGCATGTGTGAGGAAGGCCTAAGGAGAAAGAGGCTAAAGGGGATAAGAAGAAGAATGATAAGTCAAAAGGACGTTATAAGACCCCCTGAAATAGTAGAGTGAAGTGTTGGAACTGTGGTAAGAGAGGGCATGTGAAGAGGAGTGCAAAAATAAGAAAAAGAGAACTAGTACTTCCATGGATAAGTCCTCAGATGACATCAACTATGATGTTTTACTTATTTAAGCTAATTCTGTTAGTAATGATGCTTGGCTTGTTGATTCAAGTGCTTCCTACCATATGACTCCTCACAAGGAGTGGTTTTCTAAGCATAAGGAATATGACAGAGGATAATTTTTTCTTTTTGACAACACCTTAGCGAAGATTGTTGGAAAATGAAAGGTTAAGTTGTGTTTCACTGATGGGAGGATTGTTTCCATTGATAATGTTTTACATATTCCAGATCTTACAAGAAGTTTACTTTTAGTTTCCAAGTTGAATGATTCTGGAATGCATGTGACATTTGATAAGTCTAGTTGTAGGTTGGTAAGGGGAAGTTTGGTAGTTTCTAAAGGATCTCATACATGGACTTTGTTTAAGCTTCATGCTTCTACTCTTTGTAATTTATCTTTTGTAACTAGGACTGAAAATGCATGTATGTTGTGGTACCAAAGGTTGGGTCACATTGGTGAAAAAGGTCTTAAGACCATTATAGATAAGAAACTAGTTGAGGGGATTTCTGATTATTCTGTTAGTAAGAGTGGTTTATGTGAGCACTATTTTTTTGGTAAACAAAATAGATCTTGATTTCCCAAAGGAGTTAATAAAGGTAAGAGACTTTTAGAGATTATTCATTCAGATGTATGTGGTCTAATGGATGTTGGATCTTTGAATAGATCTTGGTATTATGTTTCCTTCATTGATGATGTCTCAAGATATACTTGGATTTATTTTATGCATTCAAAATCTGAAGTTTTCACTAAGTTTAAGGAATTTAAGGCAATGGTTGAAAAGCAATCAGATTATAAGATGAAGTATTGAGATCTGACAATGGGGGTGAATATTTCTCTAGGGAATTTGATGAGTTTTGAAAACATGCAAGAATTATTTGGAAAAAAGACTACACCTTACACTCCCCCAAAAAATGGGGTAGCAGAAAGAATGAAATGTACATTAATGGAAAGAGCTAGGAGCATGTTAAGTAGTGCTAAGATAGATAAATTTTTCTGGGCAGAAGTTGTTGGTACTGCTTTTTATTTGATTAATGGATCTCCTTGTAAATCTCTTGTTGATAAAACTCCTTATGAAATGTGGTTTGGTAAATAGCCTCTAGTTTCACATTTAAGGGTCTTTGGTTGTGAGGCTTTTGTTCATGTGCCTCAAGAGAAGCGATCTAAATTGGACCCAAAAGCACAAAAATGCATCTTTTTTGGATATGATGAGAATGTAAAAGGTTATAAGATTTGGAATCCAAAATATTTTTTCTAGAGATTTGATTTTAAGGGAATTTAGAGCTGACTGAGGTGAAGAACAATCAACAGAAAAGTCAAAGACAGTGCATTTTGAAACTAAGTAAGAAGATGCACATGTGGAAGAACAAAGGGATGGACAAGAAGATGGAGAAGAAGAAGAGATTTCAAGTGAAAGTTTAGAAGATTGAGTTGTGACAGAAGAAGTTGATCATAACGAGGAAGAAAATAAGGAAGAACCTCTAACTCCCACCTCTGAGAATGTCCACAAGAAAAAAAATCTAGTTGATAGGTATAACCCACCAGATTCCCATTGTAAATTTGCTTTACTTTGTACTGATGATGAACCTAGATCTTACAGGGAGGAACTATGTTATGAAGAAAGTGAGTATTGGATGCAAGCCATGCAAGAGGAGATGATATCTTTGGATAGTTGTGACACCTGGGATCTTGTTAGTTTTCCAAAAGGAAGAAATCCCATTAGATGCAAGTGGGTATTTAAGAAGAAATTTGGAGCAGATGGTTAGTTAGAGAGGTTCATGACCATATTGGCGGCCAAGGGCTAGTCCCAGAGAGGATTTGATTTTGATGAAATATTCTCTCCCGTTACTAAGTTAACTTCTATTAGATTCCTATTATCTATTGACGTTGCTTGTGATTTTGAGATAGAGAAAATGGATATTAAAAGTGCTTTCTTTCATGGGGATCTTGAAGAATAAATTTATATTTGACAACCTGATGGTTTTGTTGAGAAAGGAAAAGAAAACTTGGTTCACAGGTTAAAGCAGTCATTGTATGATTTGAAACAATTACCTCGGATATGGTACCATAAGTTTGATGTTTTTTCATTAAAGTTGGGTTATGTTATAAATGAAGAGGATCACTGTGTTTATATTAAGATTATTGATGATCATTTATTAATTATTGTCTTGTATGTTGATGACATGCTGTTTATTGGTAGCATCAAGGCGATTAAAGAGATCAAAACCCATATTTCTGACACATTTGATATGAAGGAGTTGGGGGCTGCTAGATATATTATTGGTATGGAAATAAACAGGGATCAAGATCATAAGAATATTTGGTTAAGTCAAATTAAGTATGTTGATACCATTTTGCAGAGATTTAAAATGCAGGACTTTAAGCTAGTGAGTAGTCCATTTTCCGGTTGGTACTAAGTTGAGTTTAGACACGTGTCCTAAATATGATGAAAATATTGAAGATATGTCTAATGTTCCTTATTCTAGTGCTGTTGGTAGTTTAATGTATGCAATGGTTTTTACTAGACCAAATATAGCTCAACCAGTGGGAGTTCTAAGCAGGTTTATATCTAACCCTAGTAGAGAGCATTGGAATTTGGTTAAAATAATTTTAAGATATTTGAGAGGTACTTATGAATAATATTTGGTTTATCATGGTACTGATGATGTGGATAATTCATTGGACATACATGGTTTTGTTGATGCAGATTGGGTAGGTTACTTGGATAGATGAAGGTCCATAAGTGGCTATGTGTTTACTTTGTTTGGAGGTGCGGTGAGTTGGATGAGTAAAAGATAGCCTACAATTGCATTGTCCACCACTGAAGAAGAGTATATGGAGGCTAAACATGCCTCTAAGGAGACAGTTTGGTTACATATACTTGGTAATGGTATTGGTTTTTATTGCAGGACAATGAGAATTGGATGTGATAGTCAGAGTGCTATATGTTTGGCCAAAATCCTATGTATCATGCTCATACTAAACATATTGATGTTTAGTATCACTTTGTGAGAGAAATGGTTGAAAGTGGATAGGTCTTTTTTGAAAAAATGGCACTTTGGATAAAGTTGCAGATTCTCTCACGAAGCCAGTAACCATGGATAAGTTCTTTTGGTGCAGGAAGGCCATGGGCCTTGACCATTGTACTTGATTTGTATTTTGTATCTCTATGAGGTAATTTACAATGTATGATGTCAAGTGGGAGAATTTTAGGATTTAGGTTCCATCAACCTTGTAAATCCTTCATTTATTATTTTCTTAATATCTTTTGTAATTTACCCTTAAGAGGTCGAACCATTTAACCAACGGTGGTGAAAGAGACCATGTAAAGGAAAAGTTACTTTTACCATTTGTAATTTAGGAAAAAAGACAAAATAGCTAGGTATCCCCTCTTGGAATCCTCTAATTTGAGGTATTTGGATACTTGTAAGAGGTTGCAAGAGCACATATGACAGTTATGCTATCTTTCATAAGATTCTATGACAACACTTATGATGGTTTATGACAAATTCCTTACACAGGTGGGCATGCATGAGAGATTCCTTATGACAGCAGTAAGAGCATCTATAAGAGGATATTTTTGTGGGTGGGCGAGAGGTGTTTTTAGGTGGTTTTGTTGCCTATTTTTTATGATACCACAATGTTATTCATCCTCACAAATTCCTATAAATTGGGGCCTTGAGCTAGAGTTATTCATTTAGTCTTGTTCAGTTTCTAGGGTAACAAAGTGTTGCCAGATTTTCTATGCAGGTCTACAAAGAAGTGTATTTCAATTGTATTCTTCATTGAATTATTAATATACTTCCCTCTCTTTCTGTGGTGGATTTTTTTCCTGAAAGGGTTTCTCCATGTAAATCTGGTGTTTTATGTGCAATGGTTTTATAGTTCTTGTTTTCGATTCACTAATCACTTTATTAAGGTTAAATCTTTGGTTTCAGATTTGTATAAATAATTAGTTTAAGTTCTTATTGCAATATTTATTCACCTTTTTTTACAACAACATACTTGATTTGGGATGCTAGACCTTTTGAGGCTCTTATTTTGAGTTATATGGACTTACTATGTTCTTGGTTATTTGGATCTGAGCTCAACTCTTTAATGTGATTTTGAATTTTATCATGTTATGATTGTATATTATCATTTTAAGATGCACCTGGTTACAATATATTCTATTGTTCTTGTCTATATCTCTATTGTAATAGTTGATAGATTATTCTTACAATTTCAGTGTTGATCTTTTTTTTTTTATGCTGCTACATGATGATTTTTGGTGTATTTTATTTTTGGGGATATTTTGGTTGTGTTTATCTTGATGTGGTTTCATGAGATTCACTAATGTAGGTGCCGATGGTTATTGTTGATTCACTGATGTACATGCTATCAGTCACTAAGATATTCTATTTTACCATGTTGGATTTATTAGCTAATTCGAGGTTTTAATTGATATATGCTCTAAATGCTGTAAAATGTTATAAAATTATTTAATTTAGAAGAAGTGATTATTTATGATGTTGATTGATGATTAAATATAAAAGGAATGGTTTCGTAACATTTAAACACATAAGAATGATTACACTGCTAAAATGTCCTTTCATTAGCTTCATTTCTGGATTATTATATATGTGCTTCAACTATTTATACTATGAGTAGCTACACTTGATGTGCACATGTTGTAGTGAAAATGTATTAGACATTGACTCCACGTAGATTTAGAATTCTAAGTGTGTCTTTATCCCAGATAGAGGTACAAGAGATCTAGTTACATTGGTCACCCCTCATATGTAGCCAATATCGTTCCTGTATGGGTGATATATCTATAGATTGAGTACTATACCTCTAGTTACCCTATGGGTAAAATATGGATTGAACTTGCATGTCTATGATAGACAAGTGCATGTCTGTGCATTGTCTTTCATCTTTAGGTTTTGCGGTTAAGTGATTTAATTATGCATACTGATTTTAATGTTAATTGACTATTTTATATTACTAATTTTTTTCTGCTTTAGCATTCCATTTAATTAGAATCATTTTAATTTAATCCATGTCTGGTTTGAGTTAATTAATTGGTTTTCTATTTATTATTTTTAAGTGATTTTGATTTAGCCTTTTCAACTTAAAGTGGAAAATTGACTTATAATGTCAAATAGACTTCTTTTTCACTTATGCTTTTTGGGAATTGAGTTTAAGCTCTAAAACCCTCTTGTTGAGAAAATTTGATTCTTTCTTGTTTGGAATGACTATTTTTTTAGAATTTTGTGGACAATGGCTCATTGAATTTGGGCCATGATTGCTCCCATTTATAGAGAAGCTCTATCGATTTCACATAGTTTGTGAACTTCCTCCTTCGTTTGGTGTTTTCTTAGTTTTGAGGTAGGTTACCTCATATCTTGCTTTGTTCTTCAATTTTTCACTTGGTGCTTTTTGCACTTATATTATGGTATGATATAATAGTTATCCTCCACTTAATTGATTTTTTCAATTCCATTTGGGCTTTAAATATTTTTAGAAATTTGAAATGAATGTAAAAGTAAGGTTATGTTGCCCAAATGTTTTAGAATGGATGAATCATCCTTTTTAGAATGGTTTTGTGGTGTTGGACATATTTAAAACCAATGGGTAACTTTACTTTTCCAAGTTTTAAATTTTTATTTCCATATCTTTTTCCATGGTCATCAATTACAAATTAATCTTGGGACTAGTTTTTGGTCGAGGGTGCATTTTGTAAAAAATTAATTTTTATAGTTTTGATGAGTGATTATAATGTGGAGTAATGGGATTTATGTATGGATTATTTTTTTGTGGAAGGTTTCAAGACCGTCCTCTCAATTTTATGGCCTTTTGAGCATGTCTTTGCATGGTTGTACTTTATCTCATGGATAACCTTTTTATTTGTGATTTTATGCCTTTTTTATTTGAAGTTATGACCTTGCATTGTGAAGTGCACCTTGGGATCATTTAGGGATTTATACTCTTGGCCAAGGTGCCAATTGAGTGTGTGTGATGTAATTTGTCTTTATTGCATTTTGTGTTGACATTTTTTAGTTGGTTCATATTGAGGTATTGATCTCCCTTTTGTGGAATATTTCTTTGAGGGATTTATGCTTGTTTTTTAATTGTGAAATATTTTTGGATTATATAGGTATGTTAGTATCCCATGTGTATTTTTATGTCAAAATGTCTTGGGATTTGTTCTCTAGGCAATGAGGCCAATAGAGTGTGCTTGCACACAACCCTTGTTGCCTTGGTTTATTAGCTTTGTTTTGACTTGGTTTGGGATTGCATTTTATTTATTGATGCATGTATTTGAGACCACATTCTTACGTGCAGTTGAGATATGCCTATGTGATGAGAACTTAAGGGACCCATACTCTTAGTTTCAGACCAATTGAGTGATTGTGTTTGATATTTAGATGTGTAGTGTTGATACCTCATCCTTAGTATAACAAACTATGCTCATTGATGAGATCTTGAGAGAATCATGCTCTTGGTTTGAGACCGATTGAGATTACCATTCTTTATTATGGTTTTATGGCATTTGATTCTTTTATTGCACCAATTGCATAGTGGCTCATTCTTGTAACATGAGGATGTTGTTGGTGTTTGAGAAGTGGAGTGGAGTGGCTCTCCATAATGTGCTATGACACAAAGGGATTGCACAAGGTAACCCATGGGGAGTTTTTAATAAATCGATAAAAAAAAAATGAATGGGGTAAAAAATTATAACAAGATTCAAAATAAAGACTATCTGGTCATCTTGAGGGTATTGGTCAAAGGTATGCATTTTCCTAGCCATCTAAGGGTGTTGATTAGAGGCATAGTGTTTGGTTGTCTGAGGGCGTTGATCAAAGACATAGTCTCTAGCCATCTATAAACGTCAAAGATATGACTTATCTTGGCCATTTGCGAACGTTGATTGAAATCTTAGTAGAGCCTCCTTGTTTGAGACTAATTTCTTGAATCCGTATGGGCCACCTTGTGCTATATGATGAAAATCCCACTCTAGAGTCTTTGCATCAACCATTGTCTAGGTCTATGTAGTGACCTTAGAATATATTTAATTTTTATCTTTTATTCTAAACATTGCATTGGATTATGACATGCCTTCTTGTTTGCATGCACTTGTATGGCATGTGTGTGAGCCTACTCCTTGGTGTGCATTATGTCTGTTAGGGTCATGTGACTATCTCTGTGAGCACAATAGGGTGGGCCTGAGGGTACCACATGGTTGGGTAGCATGATACATTACTATTGGGGGCCAATGTACATGTGGTGGACCAGATTTAGTGGCACAAAATCGAGAACAATGTTCTCATTCCTACCCTTATGTATTAATTTCAGTGACTAATCTCTTATGTTTTCATGCTTAGTATGTTAGTGCATTTTCATTTATATCAATCATATTAAGTGAATTGGTCTCAATTATGAGTATTTGGTAGTCCTCGGTGTGGAAGTTATCTTTATTTAGTTGTAAGTTGGTGTTAGCATTGCATTTTTTATATCAGATTTCCTTGTTTTCTATGTTCCTACACAAATTTATTGCATTCATGTGCATTCATCCCTTTCTATCATGCATATGTTCATTCGTGTTGCACATTTATGCTCTACTTATACGTATTTATCTTCTGTACTCTTGTGCATTCATGATAGTTTGTAGTTGCCTTGGGTGTATGTCCAAATATGTTAGGATTTTGGATACCCTCTATTCTCCTGATGCTTTTGATGCTTTCATATTTCATATATGATCATTTTTGGTTCACACTTCTTTTGGTGTTTAAAATGAACCTTGTCTACTTGGATTCCAAGGATGGATCTAATCCCCTCATCTATTAGCCATGGAATGTTTTGGGTTGTCATGGAATCCTTGGGAGTGTTTAAAGACTCCTTGTGCGTGATTGTGTGATAATAGTTGTATTGTCACATTCTTTCTTATGAAATATTTGTTATATTTATGTACTTATGTAGTTAATGTTAATGTTATTGTTTTAAAAACATATTAGTGAATGTATTACCCTATGTTTTGAGGGTTCCTTGGTGGGGAATTACATCTTCTATTAGAGATGATCTTGCAACACTGTAATCTATGGTTGTATGTTTCCCACAAAGTTGATGTTGCTAGTGCATGAGTGCACACGTGTCGTGTTGTGAGTTTTTAGTAGATAGTTTCTTGGGTCTAGAATTTATGTGAGTTTAGGAGAAACCAACCCAACTAGCATGTGGTGGAGGAAGTGTACCTCCTAGATATTTTGATCTATTAGGGATAGATGCTACCCCTACATGAGAAGCTCTCTTGAGAGGGATATGTATCAATTTTGGGTGCGTTGCTCTTGGTTGGTGAGTGTTTTGAGGCCCTTTTATGGTCTTAGTGTGTGGATGCCTTAGAATCCATGGTGGTATTTCCCTTTTACTTATTATGATAGTTTATATATATATATAGGGTTGCGTTGGGTTCTTAGTAGCCCTTGAGTGGATAACTTTCTTGTGTGATCCTACTTGGTTAGATTCATTGATTGATGTTTGTGCATTTCCTTGAGTGCCTATTGATTGAATCGCAAATGGAGCATGGTGCTATATATTATGTGATTGTTGCATTAATGGAAATAAATTGAATTGATTCGTCCCTATTATATGCTGGAATTGCATTGAAAAAACATTTCAATTTGGAAAGTGATAGTAGTTCACCTTTGTAATTATGGAAGGGAACATTCATTAGTAGAGAGGAGTAAAATTATTATAATAGATCATTTGGGTTAATGGATTATGTCCCCCAAATTTTCATGGTTTTCATGATCTCTTGAGAAATCATATATCTTATTGTTGTGTAGCATCATGTGGAAGTTTATCAATTTAGTTGTATCATTCATATTGTGCATTTGGTTATTATGTAGCATTGTATTTATCTTGCATTGAGTGCAATAAATCCACAGTGGCCTCAGAGAGTAGTCGACACTAGTGTAATGCTGTAACTATGGCCCTAACCTTGGGAGGTATGTGTGTGTAATACCTACGGTTTGTCATCATTATTATGAATGTTGTGCATTGATTTTATGCATGAGGATGTTCTTAAACCTTCTCCTAATTGAACACCCTGTATGATAGAATTATTGCATTTCATTGAATTGTATATGGTTGTAAATTGAGAAAGAATATTGTTGCATAAATTAGCATTTCAATGATGCATATTGTTGAAATCATGGATAATTAGCTATTTGGTGTGTTTGGGTATGTTCTCTAACACTACAGGGATGTTGTATTCCTTGATATTGTATAGCAGCTACTCCCTTTGATGTGACTAATAGAAGTTAGAATATTACATGAATGTATTTCATGTTTGTGATTTATTTTGTTTACTTGATGGATTATTCCATGTGTTGTACAGGATAGCATTGAATTTTTTTTCTTATACTTGGAATACTCACCAAGACTCTCTATCTATCTATTTGTGATATTCTTCACACTTGTTTTGTTTTTGAATTGTGCACATTTTTAGAATTTAATGTTGGACTTGATAATTCCCCCATTTGGTTTTCTCTATTCAATCTTATGGTGACTGCTCCAAATGCTTGACATTGTTGGCCTTGTTTTGTGTTAAGTGTGATTCTATCATGTTCAATGCATACCTCTAATAGTATATGCTAAGGAGAACATTGTAGAGAACATACTATATTGTGCTTGTTGTTAACTAAAAGGATGTTAGAGAAAAATATCTTTTTTTAATCAAAATTTTGATTAATTCTTTTTATGTATATGAAAAGAAGTGCAAGTTATCAATGATGTAATGCATGTTGACATTATTTTTATTAATGATGCACTGAATTATAAATCTTCTTTATGTGTGGTTTCTAGTTGATGCATTGTAGAATTAATTAGAAGATGATTAAAATGTTATAATGAGATTGGAATTGCATAACTTTTATGTAGATTGTTAAGAAATGAATTGTTGATATGTTGCGAACGTCATTTTGGATCATTAGTTAGAATCATGATGTAAATACTATTCTCAATAAATGATAAGGAAAATCTTGTGTGATTACAATTGATATTGACTGCTTGCAATATATTTTGGTAGAGATGTGAGTGAATTCTTGAGGGTATGCTTACAGTGATTCTAATTTTCTCTTTTGCCCGTGATCTTTAGATCTTGAGTATTCTCCTTGCTTGGAATTTTTGGTTTTGGATGGTTGGGTGTGACTTAGTACACCTGTGATGTTTAACCATCGTTGTGGGTCTTGATTCCATGTATTCTCTTAGTGATTTCCCCTTTGGGAGTTATTGTAGATGTGCCTTATGCACTACTATTTTGGTTATTCAATGGATGAAAAGTGTTCTTTGTGCCACTTTTGTTGTGGGTCCCATAGTTTGTCTATTGGATGACATAGTGGTCTCCTTTTTAGTGATTTGACACTCCTTTTTAATATAATAATTTGATAATATATATGTTATGAATAAATTATGTTGTTCCTCCTCATGAGACTCCATGTTTGAGATTAGATGTTGTTGGAGGAATTCGTGGTAGTGTGCTACTCCTATCTTAAGGATAGAAGAGAATGGAATCTTGGTGGAGCTATCTTGTCTCCTGAGCTTGGTTATAGATGTGAGTGTAGGATGAAGAACCCCATCAGGAATATTTTTTCTTTGTTGAAGGTGAAATCATGATCTAGTTGAGTTGGGTAACCCTTTTTTCGGCTATAGTTGAGATCACGATGTTACATAAGTTCTTATTTCTCCTAGGCTGCTATTTAGTTGACATCGTATGACCCTTCATGTGGAAGGAGGGTATTATAGATCCTCCGTAGTTTGAGTGCTCTTGGTTTAAAGAGGTAACCTTTTATTTTGGTACCTCTTAGTACCATGAAATGGACTTAGTATCCCTTGGAGAAGTAAATTTTGGTAGTGAACCCTCACCTTTATAGATTCATGAGTAAGTGAGACTTTGGTTAGAATAAATCATTCTCCAGATGAGCATGGTAGTACTTTTTAGTCTTTATGGATAATTTTTCCCCTTGTTCATGAGTTGTTGAATTGAGATTTTTGGCACCTTGGTCTTAGAGGAGACTCTTGAGGGAATTATTTTGTGGCTAGATGCCTCATGAGGAGGTATAGTAGAAAGTGTTATGCCTCATTTGGTAGAGATCATGGTTGGAAGAAGTTTCCTAGTGTGTATTATGATTCCTTTGTAGGATTTTGAGAGTTGATGATGCTCTTTTTAGTGTGTGTTGGTACTTTCAACATTTATGAGGTTGGTTGGTAAGGAGATGGTGTGGTTTGGATAGAATCGTGAAGGAGTCGTATGGCTGTCTTTATGATTGGCTTTGGTTGTGAATCCTGCACTTTTCATGATTTTCTTCTTAACTTGTAGGATTCTACGAATAAGCCTATCCATTGAGGGGATGATGTAGTTCCTTTCCCATCTACTTCTTGTATGACATACTTCTGGATGTATTTTCAACATTGTATATATGGTGGTTCCTTTGTGCAGTGGAATGATAATTCTTTTGTGATGCCTTGGTTTGGCTCTGGATGCCTCGTTGTGGCTTTATGTGATTGATGGTGCTTAATTTATGTTGGATGGTTATGTGTTTGTTGATGTAATGAAAAGTCTCTCTCAAACCCACCTTGTCCTAGGGTCTTCTATAGGCCACTTCTCTAGCCTATTAGGGTCCCTCACAAACCCTAATTCACAAGGATTATATTCATAATCCTTCACCTTTTCAACTTATCCACACCAATTTTGAAATCAACTGAATCACTAGCATTCCCCATGGATGTCCTCTTACATCCCACACACCAAATATTATCACATGGAAAAAACCAAACACCTATGGAGAGGAGGGTTCTTTCCTAGGACATTTGAATCATGAAAATGCATCACACCATAAAGTTGTATTGAAATCCTTACCGATTTCAAGAACTTGCTTGAATTTGCACAAAACATGGCTACAAGGAATTAGGCCTAACACACCTTTTTTCACATAACTTAAAAAATTGCTAAATAAGATGGAAAAATAGGTTTAGATCCTGAAACCCTTTTGGAATACCTTTAAGATTTATTAGGTTTTACTTCCCCAATCTGTCCGTATAGTGGGTTTCTATAAACAAGCCTAAAATCAAGGGTTTCCCAAATTGCAGAGAAAAACTATAAGGGTTTTTTTCTTTGACCACGAAGATATCCTCACCAGAAATTATCCTTGTACATGGAGCTTATTTACACACACATCCTCCTCCCCACATTCTCTGATTGAAGCAACCAATGCATTCAATCCCTCCTAATGCTTCTGCAACTCACTGTGATCCCTAGCCATGCTTCTCTGGCTCGCCTAGGGCATCACTGCAAAAATGGCTCTCTTTCTTTCTAGGGCCCAAGATCTTGCACCAATAATGTACAAGGAGTCATATTCCAAATCCAAAGGAACCAGAAAAAAGCCATAGTGGGAAAAGGAGTTATGACTTCATTATCAAAATCTATCTGGAACAGACCAACAACAGTATGAAACACAAAGTATTTACAAGAAGTGTATAAAACTAAACAAAAAGACTATATAATGCCACACAAAATTAAATAAAAACTAAAATAAATCACACACAAGTTATAGTTCCCAAACTAATCCATTAAAGACCCACTGTAATGCAAAAACAACAAAATTACACACACAGTCACATATTCTTCTTTGAATTCAAAAATGTAGGTCCGTACAGTGGCGACCAACCTTGATACAATGTCCAAATTTTTCTTATATAGGGTGGTGAATTAATTATCAAACCCTTAGGGAATCTATTGAATGAGTTGTCCAATTCTTCCAAATGTTGCCGGAGCAACATTGCAAAGTGGCAAAATGCAACTTTGATAACTTTTTCCCATTTCTTGCAAACTATATTAAAAGGCTTCAAAACTTCACTAAACTTCACCAAAGAGAACAAAAGGGTAGATATATTATTATAACCTACCTCATACCCTACTGAACTCATGATGACATCATCATGACACATGTGCCAATTAGAGGGCTTTACAACATATTATCCCTAATTGCACTTCCCAAAAAGGACCTAAGACTCAAACTGAGCACATCCTAACTCAACCATGCTATGGTCAACATGACCTTAAGCTTGAATCAAGCTTATTACAAACAAAAATTCCATAAGGCACACACACACAACTAAACTAACTAGATTTCCAAAACAACCTAGGGGTGCTCCTGCACCATTTATATTTCATGATAATGTTGGAACTGAGAGGCATTAGTGCCTTTTGGTGATCTGGATTATGCATATGCATTAACAAGTTGATTATTTTCTTATGCCTGGTTGTGAGAAACATTGTGTTGTGACATGTTGCATACTTGATTTGGGATGCTAGACCTTTTTAGGCTATTAATGTGAGTTATGTGGACTTACTGTGTTCTTGGTTATTTGGATCCCAGCTCGACTCTTTTATGTGATTCTGTGACTATTCTCATGTTATGACTGTATTAGAATTGTGAGATGCACTTGGTTATTAGTATGTTTTGTTGTTCCTACCGATATGTCTACTGTTATAGTTGATAGCTTATTCTTAGTCTTGTAGTGGTGATCTTATTTGCATGCTTCTACATGATGATATTTGGTGTATTTAATATATGAGGATGTTTTGATTGTATTTATCTTGATGTGGTTTCATGAGATTCGCTGATGTATGTACCAGTGGTTATTGAGATGTTATTGCTGGTTCATTGATGTATGTGCCAGTGGTCACTGATATATCATGCTTTACCATGTTTGATTATTAGCCGATTTAGGGGTTTAATTTATATATGCTCTAAATTCCATAAAATGTTATTTAATACTTTAAAATAATTGAAATGATTATTTATGATTTTTTTTAAGGATTAAATATGAAAGGAATGCTTTCGTAACATTTGAATACATAAGAATGATTAAAATGCTAAGACACCCTTTCATTAGTTTCATTTCTAGATTATTATATATGTTCTTCGACTATTTATACTATGTGTAGCTACACCTGAAGTGCACATGTAGTAGTGAATAGGTACCAGACATTGACTCCACCTATCTTCATAGGTTTGAGCATATTTTTATCCTTGACAGTGGTACAATAGAGATTTACATTGAAGGCCCCTCATATTTAGCCAATATCATCCCTATATGGGTGATGTATCTATAAATTGAGTATTATACCTCCGGTTCCCATGTAGGTAAAATCTGGATTGACCTCGCATGTCTATGATAGAACAATGCATGTCCATTCATCATCTTGCATCTGTAGTTGTTGTGGTTAAGTGGTTTAATTATACATGATGATTTTAATGTTAAATGGATAATTTATATTATCAATTTTTTTGTTGTAGTAGCATTCTATTTAAATGGAATTGATTTAATTTCATCCATGTTCATTTTGGGTTAATTGATTGGCTTTCTATTTATCATTTTTAAGTGATTTCAAATTAGCCTTTTTGGCTTAAAGTGAAAAAGTGACTTATAATGTCAAATATACCTCTTTTTCATTTATGCTTTTTGGGAATTGAGTTTTGGCTCTACAATCCTCTTGTTGAGAAATTCAATTCTTTCTTTTTGGGAATAAATCGTTCATGGCAATTTTGTGGGTATCAGCTCATTCGATTCAGGTCATGATTTCTCCTCTTTGCCAAGAAGCTCTTTCAATTTCATGGAGTTTGTGAATTTCCTACTCCATTTTAGCATTTTCTTATTTTTGAGGTATGATACCTTATGTATTTCTATGTTCTTAAAAAATTCACTTGGTTTTTGTTGCATTTAGATCATGGGATGAGATGATAGTTATCTCCCACTTCATTGATTCAATTCAATGCTCATATGGGCTTGTGTTTTTAGGAATTTGAAATGAATGCGAAGTAAGTTTATGTAGCACAATTTTTTTATAATGGATTAATCATCCTTTTGAGATTGGTTTTGTGGTGTTGGACATATTTAGAACCAAAAGGTATCATTACTTTTCCAAGTTTTGAATTTTCATTTCTGAAGCTTTTTTCATGGCCATTGATGAGAAAATTGGCTCGAGACTAATTTTTGGTCCAGGTTTCATTTTGTAAAAAGTTGGATTTTGATGGTTTTGATGATTGACTATAATGTGGAGTAATGAACTTTATGTATTAAATTTATTTTGTGGAAGGTTATGGGATTGTCCTCTCAGTTTTATGGCCTTTTGAGCATATCTTTTCATGGTTGTACTTTATCACCTGTCAAACATTTTTATTTGTGATTTTATGCCTTTGTGTTTGAAGTTATGAACATGCATTTTGAAGTTCACCTTGGGATACTTTAGGGATCCATACTCTTTTCCAAGGTTTCAATCAGGTGCATGCGTTGCACATCATCTTTATTACATTTTGTGTGGAAATTTAATATATAGTTGGGTCATACTGAGGTATTGATCTCCCTTTTTTGGAATTTTTCTTTGAGAGATTTATGTTTGGTTTTTGGTTTTGAGATATGTTTGGATCATATATGGGTGTTAGTATCCCACACCATTTTTATGTTAGGCTGTCTTGGGATCTATGCTTTTGGTGATGATGTCAATAAAGTGTGCTTGTGCACTACCCTTGTTGCCTTGGTTTATTAGATTTATTTATTATTGATTTATGATTGCATTTGATTTATTAATGCATGTGTTTGACATCACATCCTTGATAATAGTTGAGAAATTCCTATTTGAAAGGATCTTCAGAGACCCACACTCTTGGTTCTAGACCAATTGAGTGTTCCTTGTGTTATGATGGAATATTTGATGTTTAAGTCTTTTTAATTTCTTTATGCTTGTTGCCTTGATCTTTTCCTTTATTATAGGAACACTTCATGCTTGATTTGAGATCGCATTTGATATTTATATGTGTGTTGTTGAGATCCCATCCTTATCATAACAGAGTATGCTCATTTAAAGGATCTTGAGAGACCCATGCTCTTTGTTTGATACCAATCAAACTTACCATGATTCATTATGGTTTTATGACTTTTGAGTCTTTTATTGCACCATTTCATCATGCCTCATTTTTGTAACAAGAGGATATTTTTTGTGTTTGCATAGTGGAGTGGATTTTCTCTCCACAACAAGATGGTACATAAAGGGGTCATGCAGGGTAACCCATGGGGAGTTCTTAAAAAAGTGGTCTAACCAAATAAATGAACGAGGTAAAAAATTATAACAAGATTGAAAATAAAAAACTATCTGACCATCTTGAGGATGTGGATTGAAGCTATTTATTTTCTTGGATGTCTGAGGATGTTGATCAAAGAAATAATAGATGGCCATCTACAAATATTGATTGAAGATATAACTTAGCTATGACGTCTTCTAATATTGATCAAAAGATTAGTAGAGACTCCTTGTTTGAGAAGGATTTATCAAGTCCATATGGGCCACCTCATGCCATATGATGACACTCCCACTCTTGAGTCTCTACATTAACAATTTTTTAGTTATGAGTAGTGACCTTGGAGTATATTGACTCGGTATCTTTTAGTGTGATAGTTGTATTCAATTATGTCATGTCTTCATGTTTTCATGCCCTTCTATAACATGTGTGTGAGCCTACTTTCTTTGTGTGCATTATGTTTCTTTGGGCTATGTGAGTACCTCCGTGACCATGGTGGTGTGGGACTGAGGGTACCACATGGTCAGGTGACATGAAACATCATTGTTGGGGACCGACATATGGGTAATGAACCAGATTTTGTGGCGTAGTATCGATCATGTGCTCATTCTTATCTGTATGTATTACTTTGAGTGATTACTCTCTTACATTTTCATGCTTAGTATGTTAGTGAATTTTCAATTATATTGATCCTCTCAATTGAATTTGGCCTTGATTATGAGTATTCAATACTTCTTGGTGTGTGGGTTATCTTTGATTGATAGCACGTTGGTTTTGGTATTACATTTTATTATTATTAAATTTTCTTGTTTTCTATATTCCTACACGAATTTACTATACTCCTACCCATTCATCCTTTTCTACTATGAATTGTTCATTCATGTTGTTTATTTGTGCTTTGTTGTCATGCATTTATCTTCTTTACTCTTGTACATTCATGAAAGTTTGCAGTTGTATTGGGTTTGGGTGAAAAATGGTTAGGGTTTTGGATACCCTCTATTATCTTGATGCTTTTGATGCATTCATAGTTCATGTTTGATCATTTTTGGTTCACACTTAATTTGGTTTTTAAAATGAATCTTGTCTAGTTAGATTTTGAGGATGGACCTTGTACCCTCATCTATTAGTGACGAGCTACCATCTAAATTCATCTCATATAGCTCATTGGATGTTGTCCAAGATCTCGTGAGACAACATGTGGAATGTGTGTATTCCATTCATGTATTATGTTTTTGGTTTTCATGGAACCCTTGGGAGTTTTTGAAGACTCCCACTTGTGCGCGATCTTGTAATGAGTGTTGTATTATTTCATTATTTCTTATGAAATTTTAGTTATGTTTATGCACTTATGCAGTTAATGTTTATGTTATTGTTACATTTTTTTTATCACTGCATGTATTACCCTATGTTCTGAGGGTTCCTTGGCAGGACATCACATTACAACTTTGAATAAATCCATACTATTTCTTGATTGTTCTATGAGTATGAGGTTATTCCTTGCCTTATACAAAACCCAAGAAATAAATGAGGGAATTTTCCTCCATAAATCATTAATAATAGGATGAGTAAATGTTCAATAGCTCTAGTTATCCATAGCTTGCCATTATTACCTATTTTACAACTTTATCATTTATCCTTATTAATACAAACTACACTAAATAACAAACCATTTGATTTCTATTTAGCTATGTAATTAGCTAAAATTTTCAATACTCATACGTTCCTAGAAAAACTTATAAGATAATGTTGGAGATTGTTGGGATATTATGCATATATGTGATGACATTGATGTTTTGTCATTGATGTCAACATATTTATACTGTTGGTGATAATGTTCTTGTTATGTTCAGTGAGAATATTTGTTTGGTATGGCTACTATATTGAAGATATGATGTTACAAATGTACAAGTGGTTTGAGGGATGTCTGTAGTTGACCCATGCCAATTTATAGAGGATCACATGTTGATTTGAGTGATCTATGAATGATTTATCAAAGACTAGTATTTTGGTTGTTCAGGAATAGACAATGTTACATTTTTTGGATGGGTGTGGATTGATTATGAAATATTTTTGGTTCCTAACTTGGTGGTGAGTTTAGGACATGAATATGTGTCCTCATCTCTAGTAGGTTTTGATTTGGATTCTGGAGAACTATTTTTATTAAGTGAGAGAGGTTATTGATTGTTGTTCCTAATGAATAGTACAAAGATAATTGTGAATTTTGAGACAAAGTTTTTTTTTTCTTTCATGGCATTTCATGTTGCTTTTTGATGTCTCTAGATCATGTCCTATTCATGTTGATGGATCACATTGGGTTATGTGATTGGATTTGGTGATTTTCTTGTGGTGTGTTGGCATTCTTATTGTTCTTGGATGACATGATGGTGTAGCGTGTTGTAATAGATTGAGCTGTGATTTATGGATCTGGAGTGTATTTAAGGATAGAGATTTGATCCTAGCCATCTCTTTGCCAAAATGTTTTGGATTGCATTAAATATTGTATTGTATTTGATTAAATATTTGTAATTGAGGTGTTAAGGTTGATGATGATCTTTTTTAATCTTTTCAAGGTTGATGAAATGTATATAAATATGTAATCATTTCTAATTATGAAGTAGAGAGAGAGAGAGAGAGAGAGAGAGAGAGAGAGAGAGAGAGAGAGTATGTGCGTGAGTAAGAAGAGATTATGCAAAGAGGTATGCATGGAATCTGCAATTGAGGTAGATATTTGATGTACTTCATTGGAACTATATTGGCATGACATAGATGCTATCAGTCAATTCATAATTTGTGGATTTTTTTCATAGTGGATTATAGTCCATTCAAAGTTGTATCCATCATTGTATTCCTCATGGTTGTAGCCCTCATTTGTATTTGAGAAGTGAGCTCTAGGAAGTGTGTCTGAATGCGTGTGAATTCCCCATGTAATACTCCTAATAGGGTATATTGATTTTAACTGAGGATACCATCTTGTGGGTTTGATCCCCACCATGGTTTTTCCCTTAACATGGTTTTCACATAAAAAATCTTGGTGTTATGTGTTGATTAATGTGTTGTGATCTTACGTTAATGTCTATTATTCAGATATGAGATTAAGGTTAAAGAGTTGGATAAAGTTTTGATTTTTGGGACAAAACTATTTTACCCCCTAGTTATGTGTGATTACTTGTTTCTAAAATTTGGTATCAAAGATAAGTCCTCTTTTGGAAGGTTGATCTCTTGAGGAGATCCAGGATGATAACCTTTAAGAAGGAGAGTCCAAGATTTGAAGGTACTAATTATTCCATATGGAAGGGTAAGATGATACACACTAAGAAGTCTTACAATCCTCCTACTGATCTTTCTACTACCACTCCTAATGACAAGAAGAAATTTGAGTACAATATGAGAGAAAATAAATGTTACAAAGAACTGCACTTGAGTAAAGAAATGTTACACAGCCTGTTGTAATAGGCATGTTTGTTGTTATAGACATAGCAATAGATAATTCCAAGAAAAAATGATTAAAGATATACTTATGCACACTGTCTCTATTTGACTGAGTGATGGGAGGCGTAATATGCAAAGATAATATATGCTAATGCTACAAAATAGAGATGAGAGGAGTGATCTGCAAAGATGATATGTGCTAATGCTGCGAATGGAGAGAGACCTATTAGGGAAGCAACATGGAGGGAAGAGCTGTGTGAGGAGTGAAGAAAATAAGGTAAGGCTAATAATAGTAAAACAAAGCGAGGGAGGAGGGATTTTGGAGTGGATCAGTGTTTAAGTGAAACATTGGAAAGTTAAAATGGACAGAAAGTTTAACCACCTACGCTGAGAGTCAGGAAGGGAAATGCATGCATAGAGATACTGATTAAAGAAGTAAATAGAGACTAAACAATCAGTCAAATTATGGGGAGCATAAATTTTAAACGCATCGTTGTATTTTTCCAAATTTTGGATATGATTTTAAAACCTAATAATCTAGCATTCCACCAAAGCGATTTTCAAAATAATATATGGTTTGAAAGTGATGAATGATTGAGTGCAGTTCTATAAAACTATCTTCAAAATGACAGTCAATAAAATGTTTAAATGGTTTGGATAAAAGAGGAAATATAATAACAAAGATTTAAATGTTTCAAATGTTACAAGAGTACACACAGATATTATACAAAGTTACAGATTGAAAAGAGAATAATATTTGTAATTAAACAAAGGAGGAAGTCTGCAAGTAAATAAAGTCAATTTAGAATAGATGTTTTCTAGCACCAATAATATAGATCTGCATATGAAAGTATTACAGACTGGTGAATATAAACCTGCAAATAGAATCAGAATAATGAAAGAAAAATATATAGCCTGCAGTTGATTAGTTCAATAAGAATGATTAATAGGCATGTTGAAGCCCTTGTAGTTTCTCTACATAGGGTATGACTATTAACATGCAGATTTAAAATGAAGATAACAAAATAGACAAAACTATGCAATGTGTTTGGTGGTGAACTATCCAAACCAAAAACAATTCTACTCTAATATCTGGCAACAAGCCAGCCAAGATTGTTAGGAAACAAATTTCAAAGGAGATCTAATAGAAATCCTACAATCACAAGCATTAAAAAAACATGGATGAGTTTGATGACATTAAATTTCCATTAGTATGCAAACAACACTTTCGGTAAGCATACACCGAAAGACAGGACATGAGAAAACCAAAGATCAGATATTAAGAGATCACCGAAGATGACTAAGTGCAAAGAGAACCGATGACACAAGTTAGTGTGTAAACCGAAATCACAAAGTAGGAAGACAAAGTGGAACCCAACAGAGGAACCCAATATGCAAGATATAGTGCAGAGTGACAAGACAGTTAAAGTGCAACTGACAGAACAAAACTGAAGGACAGTCAAGCATGACCGACAAATAGAACTGAAAGTCAGTTGCAACCTGCAAAAAGTGGATCTGACTTCCACGTCAAATAAAGAAAGTGTATTCTATATATAGGACATCTATTTGTTTTAAATCCATTTCTTTAGGGACAAGATACATGAATGTAAGTTCTTTAATCAATCTAACTAATTTAAAACACATAGACAAGAAGATCTAGGTACAAGTTGTAAACCTGATCTTAGAGTTAACATTGTTTTTATCGAAACTTGATGAAGTCAATCCATCTATAAATAGATTATGCAATCATTCATTATCAATGATGTTAAGAAAGAGGAGAATATGAATGAATCAAACAAGCACATCTATGGATTAGATTGAGATTTTCAAGAACATGAACAACAAAAGGTGAAATTAGTTAGCAAGAACCAAGAACAGAGCATAACAAGAATTAGAGGTATTATTCAATCATAATTAGGTGATAAATTTTTTTCATGTAAACTAAATTGGATCTGTATCAGTAATAGGAGATTGCATTTACCAGGTCAATTTGTAATTTTCTATCATTCTAACAAGTGGAGCAAAGTGTAAAAATCCTTTCAAGGAAGGTGGATTTAACAGTCCAACAACAAATCTCTTAACTGAGTGCACACTCAACAGTGTTGCTAAAGCTCTTAAAAAAGTAGAGTTTAACAGGTCTCTACTGATACTCCTAACAGGGTAGATCATCATAAGTGATCAAAATTCTAAGCCTTAACCAACCCCTTCCAATTTGCAGATAGTGAATATTTTGTGGGTGCCATTCCCACCGCAGTTTTTACTTCCTCACAGGATTTTTCTGCGATATCATATCTTGTGTTATGTGTCAATTTACTTTCATGAATGTTTCTATGAATGTTCACATGTATGTTAATGTTATGATTTGATATAATTCACATCAAGATAGTATAAATCAGATTGAATGGATATACAATTGATTACAAAGGTTAATTGATAAAAGGGATACAAAAGTTTTAGAGGTACTGATTCACCCCTC
>MU224217.1:6328446-6348153 GCA_018584345.1 Thuja plicata
AAGGAAACCTACATGGACAAATACTGTCCTACATGCAAAATGAATGGGCACACAACTCTTGAATGCTGGAAAAAGAAAAGGAAAGCATGGAAGCCTAAAGGTCAAGAAACTCCCTATCAACCGAAGAAAGTCGGTAATCAGTATGTATGGGACTACAATACTTGGACAAATTGTACAAAATGTGGAAGATATGGTCACATTGCTGCAAAATATATGAGATAGTGGACTATAAAGTCTAGAGGCTAGACTAACCCTGGAATGGCATGCTTACATTGTCATAAAGTTGGTCATCTCAAGAAAGACTGTAGAGACTGAATGATAGAGACAAGCACATATCCCAATGGAAAGACCATTGAAGATATTTGGAGGGCTAGAGATAAAATGTAAAGAAAATATTCAAGCAATGATGAAGCTGGAACAACAAATGAAAATGGTGACACCCCATCCAATGGATCCAGTGACATCACTACCCTCACCTAAGCAGAGCAAGTAAGTATGGAACTACATTACCCAAGTTATAATTTTACATCAATTCCATAGTATGTTGATGTAATTCCAAATTAGCATAAGAAGGATGCATCATGGTATTAATTTTTAAAATTTATGATAATAATGCTTTTGGGCATATATACTGAAACACGTCGGTATACACTCAAAACTGAGACTGCTTACATTTATCGAGAAGCGTCGGTTAAAAGCAAAGTTGCTAAGTATAAGCCGAGCCTCGTCGGTAAAAAAGAAAGTGAACAATGACTACTCTGAAATGTTATAAGTGTCACCGAAGGAAAGTGAATTCTTCACCGATGAACTTAGTCTTCATACATCGAGGAGTTAGTAAGCATTTATGGCACACATTTTAGGGTAACACCTATAAATAGGGAAATGATGACTCATTTGTTCACAAAACCCAGAGAAAAGTGACCAAGGCAATTTTTGAGCAGAGAGAAACTAAGTTACAGAGCGAGTACGAATCGACACACAACACTCCCAAGCAGATCAAAAATATTTTCAAGCATAAACAGTAAGTTCTACGAGACCGAAAACTCTGTTTTTATGCATTACACAGGAAGCCCTAAATTTGATAATGGCCTCGACATCAAGAAACTTAAAATCCAAGAACACAAAGAAAGATGAGTTCAAACTCATTAAGAATTCAGCATGTGAGGAACCTAATTACAAGATCCATCCTGAGGTTGCCTCACAACCCAATGATGCTGGTGCATTTTCACGCATTCCAGCTAGGGTTTTACTCATGGAAGATGTTCGATCTTTCATACACAGCAAGATTGCAGAGATATGAACATTAGAGGTTGAATAAGCTTATAAGAAACTGTGCAACAATGATGGAACACTAAAAGATGAGAACAAACACATTGAAGTAAAAGGGATCACCAATGCCCTAATGTTTCTGAAGGTCTTCAAAACTAAATCGATTCGGTTAGTGCTAAGCCGAATGCATAACAACAAGCTATGGCTTGATGAACTGAATGTAATAACCTGAGATGTCATTCATGCGGTCACTGGTTACCCCATAACCAAGAAAGTAAAGGCACTCAAGTATCCACCAAAGGCCAAGACTAAGAAAATAATAGGAGCCAAATGGGATGGCAGAGGACTAAAAGTTACAACAATAACTAATGATGAGATCAAGTTCGGTGCATGTGTTCTAGGATATACATTCTTCCAGGCAAGAAGATTGAACAAGATAGCATCAGGTGCAGTGGACAGAGCGTTCAAAATTGTGAAGAAGGGAACATAATTAGATTTATCTGAACTACTCCTGAATCAGTTGAAGGACAACTTAAAGACTATCAGGAATGCAAAGTCAAACACTTGTAAGTTTGGATCACTAATAATGTGTATCTTATTTTATTTTCAAGAAACATTCCCATCGGTTGGAGATGTTAAATGGGACAACACCAAATCAGTCACCATGCAAATCAGTGAGCACATAGCCACACTGGGAGATAACTTTGAGACAGTCATGGATGAATACTTCAATGTATTCAATGACCAAATGCAAAAGAGGGTAAGAATCCCTGAGAAAGTCATTGAAAAATATAAGGATGAGATATGCTTCATGGTTGATACTGACAATACATACATTAAACCTGCTGTACCGAGGACAACATGGTTGCAACCATTAGAGTATGAGATCAACATTGATCTTGCAACTAAGGCAATTGATGCCTTGATCAATGAACCATTGGAAAAAAAACAACCAAAATTTGGAACATATGAAGAGGCCAAGACAAGGATAAAATCTGGCCTGGTTGTGAAGAAAATTGTGAGAAAGAAGGACAAAATGGTGAAGAATCTCAAGAAGATACTATCAAAAAATGAGGAAGAAGCTGAACAAGATGAAGAAGTTGAAAAGGAGGAAGAAACTAAAGAACAATTATCTATGGGTAAAGATGAAGGAAAGGATGACTCTGAGGAAATAGAGTCAGATTCGCCACCTCCTCCACCAACTAAAAAGCCAAGGACAAAAACTTCTTCTAGGACTAGAAGCCAAACATCAAAAGATTTTGCTCCTTCACCTCTAAAGAAAGGAAAGGTCAGGACTTACAAGAGGAAAGCTCCTGTACCAAAGAGAGGGAAAAAAAAAAAGAGGCAAGAAATTCATAAGAACCCTAGAGGATATAGAAGACACCTAGTAGGATGAAGTTGTGGAAGCAGAAAGTGTCAAGGTAACACCTCCTAAATCTATTGATGACATATGCAAATCTATTGCAAAATCTAGATCTATATAAGATTCAAAGATCAAAAGATGGTTGAAGTTAGAACCAGAAGATCAGAATAAAGTAGATGATGCCATCATAGCCAAAATGTACAAATTTAAATATGTACCGATTCAGTTTGAAGGTAGTTATGTACCAAGGGAACTCTTGGATAGACTATACTCCCGTTGGACATTTGCATTGAAGAATGAAAAAGAGATAAGAGAGAGAGTACTTGTTTCTCTCATGCCACCTAAATCAAAGAAGGTAGAAATTAATGAAATGATGGAGAAGTAGAAAAAGGATTTGTCACCGAAGTAGAGAGCATACAAATTTATTGAAGGAAAGATTATAGAGATTGAGTAGGACAACCACAAGAAATGGTGCAAGATAATGAATAGAATTACAGAGGAGGAAAGCCTTGACAAAGACCTTCAACAACAAGATGTTGAAAAGGCAACTCAAGATGACACATATTTTGAGTTAGAAAAAGAGGAAGATGATACAACCAACAAAAAGACAATAGATGTTGCAGATGAATCATGGCTAGATACCAAAAATGACAACATTGTGGATACTAATGTCATAGACATTACCGATGACCCAGAAGAGGAAGTGAATAAGGATGAATATGTCACTGTTGCAAAGGAAAAAACTGATGAGTAGGACACAATGGTTGATACTGCACAAGTGAATATTCTAGGCAATATGCCAATATTGATACAAGCTAAAAATATCCTGCAAGAATCAAGCAAGTTACCTGAGAAGGATACTCCAAAGGATGCAGGGGAAGAAGAAAAAAAGGATAACACCAATGGTTAGCAAGACATCGGAGATACTCAAGATGTAATTGAAACTGATAAGGTTACATGATGAGATAAAGAAAAGGATGCAGATTCACAAGAAAAGAATGCAGAAAGCAAGATTGATGAAGCTAAGGACACCAATGATAGAGACAAACCTAAAGATGGTACTCCTGAGGAAACCAAAAAGCATGCTACCAACGATGTTAAGGTGAATGTGGAGATGTCTAAAGACACTTGACAAGATAAAACTGATGCCAAGTAGCATAAAGAAGCACAACAGGTCACTTCATCAAACACAACAAAGAAGGCCAATAAATTGGCAATCGTTTTACATTCTAGTGATTCTCAGAAGAAGAAGAAGAAATCATAGAAGAACAAGTTAGAGGTCACATTGGATGAACTCATTGAAATACCTAAGTGTGACCCATCTACACTTGAATTTGAAGCATTACAAGAATATGGAGAGATATGTCAAAGGAAGGCATTACAAGAGAAGCTGAAGAAACAACACAGGGACTCCATGGTACTAGAGACAACATGAGACATACTACATTAAATTTTGCCCGATGTTGATATTGATCAAAGAAAGCCAATAATTGATCAATTAGCTACCCTCACTGATGCAATCACAACTCATAATATTAATGTTGAGAAGGAAATAGAGGAGAGAGCCGAGATGAAGTACCAACAAAATCTCATTGAGAACATCAGCCAAGAAGTGGAAATAAATTAGGTAAAGCTATAAAAATTCATCATTGAATTAGATCCAATCATATGTGAAGCTATAGCCTTAATTCAAACATTATGCACAATAGACAAGTTCACTAAAGAGAATAGTGAAAACATTGCAAAGATGGATACAAATCTAGCAAATAGTGCACAAAGCTTAACCACCGATGGAGACAATGCAGTCAAACTACATTATGAGAAGATCATAGAGATTAAATGGTTAAGGAAAGAGCTATGGGAGGCAGAAACACATTTTAGGGAAGAAGTAACTAAGCTCCAAGCTCAACTTCTACCGAATCTTACACTTCTCCAACAACATATCAGTTCATCAAGGCAACTGATTGCAACTCCCAAGATATCTGTAGTAGACAACATCTACGACATGCATTCAAAGATCACACTCCAGAACATGGATCTGGAGAACCTCAAAGAAAAATGGGAGAAGATGATGGAAGACATGAATTCTTCACTCTCCCACATTTTTGATAAGCTCTAAGGTAAAGACCTTTTCCCTTAATATCAAAAAAGGGGGAAAATGATATGAGTACAAAATACAAAAAGAGAAAATGACATGTATTCATTCATTCATTCAGATGAGAAAATGGAAAGTATGTATATGTATATTCATATGGGAAAAATGATATGTATAAGGAAAGACATCATATGTACAAATATATCGGCATATACATAGGGGGAGTCATTAAATGACTAAGGATTATATATGTTGTATATACTTAACATTTTGTTAGTATTTTTCACATATTAGTTTTTGATACTAATGTCAAAGGGGGATATTGATGACATTAAATTTCAATTAGTATGAAAACAACACTTTCAGTAAGCATACACTGAAAGACAGGACATGAGAAAACCAAACATTAGATACTAAGAGATCACCGAAGATGACTAAGTGCAAAGAGAACCGACAACACAAGTTAGTGTGTAAACCAAAATCACAAAGCACAAAGACAAAGTGGAAACCGATAGAGGAACCTAATATGCAAGACACAGTGCAGACCGACAAGATAGTTAAAGTGCAACCAACAGAACAAAACCAAAGGATAGTCAAGCATGACCGACAGACAGAACTGAAAGTTAGTTGCAACCCATAAAAAGTGGATCTGACTTCTACGTCAGATAAAGCAAGTGTATTCTATTTATATGATATCTATTTGTTTTAAATCCATTTCTTTAGGGACAAGATACATGAATGTAATTTCTTTAATCAGTCTAACTGATTTAAAACACATAGACTAGGAGATCTAGGTACAAGTTGTAAACCAGATCTTAGAGTTAATATTGTTTTTATCGAAACTTGATGAAGTCTATCCATCTATAAATAGATGATGTAATCATTCATTATCAATGATGTGAAGAGAGAGGACAATATGAATGAATCAAACAAGCACATCTATGGATCAGATTGAGAGGTTCAAGAACAGGAACAACAAAAGGTGAAATTGGTTAGCAAGAACCGAGAACAGACCATACCGAGAATCAGAGGTTTTATTCAATCACAATTAGGTGATAATATTTTTTCATGTAAACTAAATTGGATCTGTATCAGCAATAGGAGATTTCATTTACTAGGTCAATTTGTAATTTCCTATCATTCTAACAAGTGGAGAAAAGTGTAAAAATTCTTTCAAGGAAGGTGTATTTAATAGTCCAACAACAAATCTCTTAATCGAGTGCACACTCAATAGTGTTGCTAAAGCTCTTAACAGAGTAGAGTTTAACACGTCTCCACTAATAATCCTAACATGGTAGATAATTAGAAGTGATCAAAATTGTAAGCCTCAATCGGCCCCTTCCAATATGCAAATAGTGAAGATTTTGTGGGTGCCATCTCCACCATAGTTTTTACTTCCTCACAAGAGTTTTCTGCGATATCATATCTTGTGTTATGTGTCAATTTACTTTCATGAATGTTTCTATGAATGTTCACACGTATGTTAATGTTATGATTTGATATAATTCACATCAAGATAGTATAAATCAGATTGAATGGATAAAAAATTGATTACAAAGGTTTATTGATAAAAGGGATACAAAAGTTTTAGAGGTACTGATTCACCCCTCCCCTCTGAGTACATACTTCCCATTAATCCCAACAGAGTTATGTAATGGAACAAGATTATTTTCAAACTCAAATATTGTAAACAAATATTGGATCTGAAAAAAAATAGATTAGATACAAATCTCCAAACAAGGAGTGCTCAATGAATGGTAACCTCTGACACCTTTATTCTCAAAACAAGGATTAGTAACTTGCTCTAATACCATGTAAGAAATAATAATGGAAGAGAAAAGGAAAATAAACAATCCAAGAGAGCTAGGTAAGGGAGAAATGTTACCATGAGAAAACCAAATCCAAGAGCATTCATCAAAAGAGCCAAAGGAAAAGAAGACAACATATTTCATAAGGGGAAAAGCAAAGAAAAACTCCTTTGTGATATTATGAATGAGGCCATAGCCTAAAGAGAGAAAAGAGAGAGAGGAAGAGAACAAGATACACATTATAATAAATTCATCTCTTTGTGAAAGAGGAGAATCTCTTAAATAGAGATGAGAGAGAGGAGTTAGAATGTAGCTCCCAAGTATATGAATGCTACCATTCATAAGTGTCTGTGACAATTGTCAATATCCTCTTAAGGAGGAATAAAGTAACTTACTTATTAAAGGAATTATATTATATGAGTTGTCCTCCCACTTCGACTAGAGGACAAAATACATGTGGGGATTCCCTAGGAATCTCCTAAATAAATAAATAATAAAATCAAAGATTAGATATTCTAACTATTTTGATTTTTGGTACACAACTGATTTACCCCCTCTCAGTTGTGTGTGATTCCTCTTTTCTAACAATTGGTATCAAAGATAATTCCTCTTTTGGAAGGTTGATCTCTTGAGGAGATCTAGGATGACAACCTTTATGAAGGAGAGTCCAAGATTTGAAGGTATTAATTATTCCATATAGAAGGGTAAGATGATACACACTTGAGATACACACTAAGAAGTCTTACAATCCTCCCACTGATCTTTCTACTACCACTCCTAATGACAAGAAGAAATTTGAGTACAATATGAGAGAAAAAGAAGCTTTTCTGAGTGCTTTGTCAGATGTAGAATATATAAAATGTCATGGAATTAGAGACTACACATCAGACATGGACAAAATTAGAGAATTTACATGAAGGAGATGCATGTTTGAAGTAACCCAAGCTGTAGAATTCGAAAGGGAAATATGAAACATTGAAGATGAGTGAGGATGAAAAAATTAATTCATATGTGTAGAAGGTGATCACGCTTATTTGTGGAATTAGATGCACTAGAAGAATATTGAAGGAAGATGAAATTGTTGATCTCTAAGTTTTGTTGATCATTAGTGTCCCACACTTAGTCATTTATCTAGGCATGTTAGCCAGTCATCACTATGGCTGAGCTATCCAGTATAGGCCAAGCAATCTGGCATAGTCATTGCCGAGTAGATAGTGGTTGCTGAGTGAATCAAAAATAAAACAATAGTTGATCATGTTCATGCCAAGTGCCAGAGTCTTAATGTGCCAAGCAAGACAATTTTGATATATATGTTTGGAATGGCACAAAATCGAAGGTAAACCATTTTGGGATGACTTGTTCATGCATTTAATGATTTCAACAGAGTTAATTACACATTAATTATTTGATCCCTATGCATGGCATGGAGCCAATCAAAAAATTAGAATGCCTAAGTGGCATAAGCATTTGATACTGATCATTGATCTAGATCTAATCGCCAAATTCATGAAGTATATTAAGATTGCTTCTTAAACCCTAATAGTGGTGTGTGTGCATGAGAGATAGAGAAGGTGTATGCGTACATGAGAGATGTGAAAAGGGTTATGTTGATAGAAGAAGCATAGATCTAGAAGAATGAAAGAGCAGTGAAGAATAGAGTAAAGACATATCAGATTATTAGATTAGAGAAGGTATTGGAAAGAGGAGATCCGTTATCAACATCAGAGTGCATAAAAAAAGATCAGTTCTTGAGACATTCTAACGAGTGTATCAGGTGAAATCTCTTAACAGATTGGTTCTAAAAGACCTTTCTAAATCTCTTATCTGAGTGCTTACTTTGTTGTAAGTTTAAATCCTTTTACAAGGTAGATTGTAATGATCTAAAGCTCTTAACCGAGTAGACCTTTTACCAGGTAGATTACATATTGTGATCAGACTTTGTAGCCCTAATAGGCACACTTTATTTCTGCAGTAGTGAAGATCTTTGTGGGTATCATCCCCACCCTAGTTTTACCTTATTGGGTTTCTGGGTTACCAAAATTCTATTTTCTTGAGTTATTTATATACTGTCATGGATGCTACTTGTTGATAATTCAATTATATTTATGCATGGTTGTGGATCAGTTTTGTTATAAAGGATAAAATTTTAAGATCTGATTCAGCCCCCCTCTCAGTATCTTTCTTTCCCATATTGTATTTCCAACAATTGGTATTAGAGCACAGTTCTCCTACAAAAGGTTTTAATCATCTTGAGAGTACAAATCTTAAGATGGAGATTTACAAGTTGGGTAAAGTCATTGAGAATGAAAAGATTAAAATTCAGCTAGCATTGCATCAACTTGAAACTACAAGACAATAACTAAAGAAGTCCTTACAAGCAAGGAAAGATTTGGCCAAACAAATGAATGATACTCATGATCAGGAAGACGACACTACAAATCTATTTTAGAATGGAAACTCCACTGAGAGCGATGCAACAATTGCAGATCTACTGGAAAGGAATAATACATTGTGTGAAGAAGTCAGAAATCTGAAAAGAGAACAAGAAATGCAAACAATAAGACTATGTGAAGTAGTGGAACAAAAGAAGAAAGCTAAAGATGACAAAGCTATGGATGAAGAAGATAAAAGAATGATGACTGTCAAACTTGATGAAAGGACACATGAAGTACAAATGATGACAAACAATCAGGTTGACATGGTGAATTAGCTACTACTTGCAAATCAGGAGATCAGTAGGAAAGATATGGAAATTGTGAATCTGAAATCTGAAAACAGTCAATTGAAAAATTAATTGAGATCTAAGAAAGAACTGAATGAAATATTGAACAGACCCAATGAAGCCTTGACTCATTTTAAGAACTTTATGGAAGCATCAAGGAGATCTAAATATTCTTTTGGATTAGGTCACATTGAACAACAAACATCTATTGAGAAAGGAGAATCCTCTAAGACTGGTGAAAGGAGGAGTGCAAAGAAAAGGAACAACAGGCCTGTATGCCAGCACTGTGGAAAATTAGGACACATAGCAAACATCTGCCGAAGCAAGAATGGTAAGTCCAATCCTAAACCTAAGTTCAATGGTTATTGCTTTAACTGTAAGAAGTTTGGACATCAAGCACATGAATGTTGGGCAAAGGAAAATAATGCACCTCCCACACCTAGATTCAATGGATATTTTTACAACTGTCAAAAATTTGGACATAGAGCACAAGATTGCAGATCTAATACTAAACAAAAATGGACATCAAAGACACAAGAAAAAGCACCAAGAAAGGGTAAAACCTACAATTGGGATTATAACACATGACATAATTGTCATTAGTGTGGTGAGTATGGACATATTCTAGAAAAATGCAAAAAGACACATTTCAAAGGTAAATCAAAGAGTTGGATGAATGTAAGCTTAGTTTTCTATAATTGTCTGAAAATTGGTCATACTAGGAAAGATTGCAAAACAAGAGTACCTGCTCCTACTATTGAGGAAATAAGAGCACAGATGAACCAGACATGGGTAAGGAAAAAGAACCGAGAAGGAGTGAAGCTATTGAAGCCAAGGTCACCCAATCCAATGGATCAAGTGATCCCACCATCACTAATTAAGCAAAGGAAGGTATATAAGGAACTATGTTTATATTTCATATCTTTTATCAGTTCCTAACACATAATAGTGCAATAGTCCATATCTGCATATACAAAGATGCATCAAGGCATATTTTGAGTTATGTAGCATACAAAGTCTAAATGTACTATAGGTGTCAAGCAACAATATATTTCTAATGTATGCCGAGTAAGTTTTGTTTGACGACCGAGTGGCAAGTGAATTGCATGAGTCGCCCGAGGACAGCTGTTTGGCACTCACTCAATGGAAAGAACATTTAATGCTGACCTAACTTTCGATTGTTGGAGCCTATATAAAGGAAAGAGCTATTTTATTTCTTCTCATCATGTGATTAAGAATTTTATAAGAATGATTGTGCATTTGTGAACTTGAACTCAACAAATTTTTTTGAAGATTTCTACAGCGTGCCGTCGGAAACCTTTTAGTGGAAAGTACAGATTTTGTTACTTGCTGAGGTACTTTGTTCATGATCTTTGAAACCCTATTTTTTTGGAGAAAATGGCTGCAATTTCCTCTGCACCAGTGAAGATAATGGAAAAGGAATTGCTAAATGTTCAATTGGTAAGGAGTGACACCTGTGCGCCTCCTAATTTCTGTGTAGTTCTTGAGAGTGCCATCAAGGGTGATCTGACTAGATCCCTATCGTCAATTCCACCGAAGGTACTTATGATCCATGATATTAGGTCATGCTATATGTGTAAGATAAGTGAAGTTGGAGATCATGAGCTTAGGGAATCTTACAACAGATTGTGCAGAGACGGAGCCCTAAAAGATGAACATAAACACTTAGCCAAGAGAGGGTTAACTCATGCCCTAGACTTTATGAGAGAGTTCAGAATGGAATGGATTAAGATTATTCTGAGTCAAATACACAACATGAAATTATGGCTAGAGAATGGACCAGTCAAGATAAAAAGAGAGATCATTCATCGAGTAACATGTTATTCAATTCTAAACGGGAAAATAACTATGAAGTGTCAGAGTAAAGAGAAAATAGAAGAACTCACTAGAGCTGTTTGGAAAAAAAGAGGGATGATGATCTCTATGATTATAGGTTTGGAGCTTGATTTCACAGTTAGGGTTATAGCTCATGAATTCTATCAGTCAAGCCAACTGGATAGTGTCCCATGCGTTGCATTCGACCAGGCTTGGAAGATTGTGAAGAAGGATCATACATATGACCTTGCTGAGCTTCAACTGATGCAACTAGCCGAGAACCTTTCTTCAATTAGAAGGGAAAAAAGTTCAGTATGTAAGTTTGGATCTCTACTCACTTGCATATTCTTCTACATACAGAACACTTTTCCTACTTTTGGAAACATAGCGTGGAAAACAGACAGACCTATCACTCAGCAAATCAATGCTTTTATTCAACAATTAGGTGATAATTTTGACAATGTTATGGGAACATATTTTGTAGAATTCAAGAAAAATATGAGGTTAAGGAGTATAATTCCCAGTTCACTAGTTGAAAAACATTATGAGGATGTTTGTTTCCTTGTAGACATAGATTACACTTATGTGCAGGAAGTAGTGCTGAGGGTATCATGGATAAGGCCATTACCTTATGAAGTAAACATTAATGAGACATCTATAACAATAAAAACTTTATTGGCAAAAGAAATTGATAGTACAGTGAAACATTTTGGAAACTATGAAGAAGATAAGTCCAGAATCACTATGGATTTGAAGGCTGGCACTATGGAGAGAAAGAGGAAAAAAAATTGTCAAAAATCTGAAGAAGATGGTTGGAATTCAGAGTGATGAAGAAGTAGAAGATGCACCTTTGGGGTTGTCAACAAGACATGGAGAAGATATGTCTAGTGAAGAAGAAGAAGAGGTCACTGTGAAAAGTAAAGAAAAGAAACCACTAGTTTCCAAGGCAACTAAACAAAGAAAAGATAAATATAAGGCTAACCCTCCTATTGCTAACCGGCCAAGGACCAGGGCATCATCTCTTTCCCAGATAGAAAAAGTATATACAAAGAAGAATGCTAGGGAGGGAAGCTCAGGGAAGAGGAAACAAGTTTAAACCAAGGCTGTGCCGAGCCAAACTACTAAGAAAAGACCAAGGAGGAAGCTATACTTGGAATCTGAAGATGATGAGGAGACAGATATAGATGTACCTAGAAACATACCTACATCATCATATAAACCAATGAAAAATATTGATGAGGTATGTAAGAACCTAAGAATTAATTCAGGTTTAGCAGGATTCAAATTTATAAAGTATAAAAAATAGAGTGTAGTAAATAAGCACAAAATTCAGGAAGCTTTAATAGATATGATGGGAACATTCAAAATGACACCTGTAGAGATAGGAGATTGTGTTCCTACAAAACTATATGATATTTTGTCTTAGAAATGGAAATATGCACTGATGACTGAAAGACAAATAAGGGAGGAACATTGGCTAAGATCATTCCTAACTTAACAAAGAAATAGATAGCTAAGTTTATTGAACAATATAAGGGGAAATTTATTCCTAAACAAAGAGTCTATAAAATTCTGAGGAATGATGTTGAAGGTGTAGTAATCCAGAGAAACAAAATATGGAAGGAAACCTTTGGGTTAATTTCAAAGAAGGTTGATGAGAAATATGGAGACAACTTAGAGCTGAAGGAAATGGAGAAAGAAATTGCTACAGATCAAGCAGAAACTAAAACTGAAACCCAAAAGGAAACAAGTGATGTGCAAGTTACAAACTTGAAAATGTATAGTCCAATTGACACTGCACTTGGAGAAGACAACAATGTGGATGCCAAGGATCAAAATGAGCCGGCAAGCACAAGTATTCAATCACCTATTCAGGAAACTGAGGCCGAGATAGAGAAAGAAGGAGAAAAGGAGGTAATCAATACAAATCCACCTATTTTAGAGGTTGTACAAATAGTTTTAGGGAGTGGAGATAAGATGGAAGAAATTTCCGATAAGCCTACAAAACAAGAGGCTATACAAGTGTTGGTGGATCTACCACACTCTGCATCATCTACTCCCACTACACCTAAAATAGGAGGTGTACCTGATCAACAGGTAATCTTGACTCAGATGAAGGCAACAAGTGAAATTAATATTGACAAAGGTAAAGATATCACTGTAACTGAGCCGAGTATCAACTCTTCATAACTCAAAAGGAAGAAGTCACATAATAGGAAGTCATCTAGTCTAAGCATCACTTTGGATGAAGTGATTGTGATTCCTAAATGGGATACAGACAACTTGACATATGAGCAGATTCAGACTCTACAAGATCTTTTGAAGAGGAAAAAGAAACAAGAGGAACTGAAGAGGGAACACCGACAAAGCAAGTATTACATGAGATAAAGGATATTTTTGTTAATGCTTTTGATATACCAGATGTAAATGAAAAAACATCAATACTGGAATAGTTAGTCCATATTGTGCAGAAATTTAATGATGAAAATGTTGAGGAAAATGAGAAGTTGCTACAATAATCTGAGAGAAAATTTGAGAACAAAGTTTTGGAGAAGATATCAGCAGAGATTGCTATCAAACAGGTTGAACTTTCTTCTCTTATTAGTATACTTGAGGGAGTTGTAAATAATGTTTATTCCTTGTATAAAAAGCTATGTGATGTAGAATTATTTACCAAGGATAACCAACAGCTTATTGAGAAGTTGCAACTAGATTTGAAGTCAACAGGGAGTACATTGAGTATGGATGCTAGTTTTAGCTGCTCCTTACATTTTGACAAGTTGACTCATGCACATAGAAGATTAGCCTATCTTATGGATGAAGATGAAAAAATTAGAGAAAAGTTAATAACTATTCAAACTGCCTTAATACCTCATCTGGAGGTTATACACAAAGAACTTAAAACTGCAAACAAATTAGTCAAGAGGGATTCTCATCTCTCTACAACAGATAGTTTGGTAAGTCTATCTACCGAGCTAGTAATTAAGTTACAAGTCATGAAGTTTGTAAAGGATAGTTGGGATACAACATTTGCACTAACTTTACAGCTTCATAAGTCATTTTTGGATAAGTATAACTTGACCCCTGCAGCTATCAGTGAAAAAAACAAGGGGGAATCAGATAAGGAAACAGATAAAGATGTGCAGAATCAGGCATAATATTTTGTATGGCATGTATATTATGTAAGTATGAAGTATAATTTTAGGGGGAGTACATTGTGTACTTAGGAAAATATTGTGAATGTAAAGAAATTATACGTGTGTTTTTTCCACTAATATCAAAGGGAGAGATTGTTGATCTCTAAGTTTTGTTGATCATTAGTATCCCACACTTAGTCATTTATCTAGGCAGGTTAGCCGGTCATCACTGCGACCGGGCTATCCAGTATAGGCCGAGTAATCTAGCATAGTCATTGCCGAGAAGATAGTGGTTTCTGAGTGACTCAGAAATCAAGCAATAGTTGATCATGTTCATGCCGAGTGCCAGAGTCTTAATGTGCCGAGCAAGACAATTTTGACATATATGTTTATAATGGCACAAAGTTGAAGGTAAACCATTTTGGGCTGACTTGTTCATGAATTTAATGATTTAAATAGAGTAAATTATGCATTAATTATTTGATCCCTATGTGTGTCATGGAGCCAATCAAAAAATTGGAATGCCTAAGTAGCATAAGCATTTGACCCTAATTGTTGATCTAGATCTAATCGCCAGATTTGTGAAGTATATTAAGATTTCTTCTTAAACCCTAATAGTGGTGTGTGTGCATGAGAGACAAAGAAGGTGTATGTGTACATGAGAGATGTACAAAGGGTTATGTTGATAGAAGAAGAATAGATCTAGCAAAATGAAAGAGCAGTGAACAACATAGTAAAGACATATCAGATTATTAGATTAGAGAAGGTATTGGAAAGAGGAGATCCGTTATCAACATTAGAGTGCATAACGAAGGATTAGTTCTTGAGACATTCTAACCAGTGTATCAAGTGAAATCTCTTAATAGAGTGGTTCTAACAGACCTTTCTAAAACTCTTGGCCGAGTGCTTACTTTGTTGTAAGTTTAAATCCTTTTACAAGGTAGATTGTAATGATCTAAATCTCTTAACCGGGCAGACCTTTAACCAAGTAGATTACATATTTTGATCAAACTTTGTAGCCCTAACAGGCACACTTTATTGCTACAGTAGTGAAGATCTTTGTGGGTATCATCCCCACCCCAGTTTTACCTTATTGGGTTTCTGGGTTACCAAAATTCTGTTATCTTGAGTTATTTGTTTACTGTTATGGATGCTACTAGTTGATAGTTCAATTATATTTATGCATGGTTGTGGATCAGTTTTGTTTTAAAGGATAAAGGTTTAAGATCTGATTCACCCCCCCTCTTAGTATATTGCTTTCCCATATTGTATTTCCAATAGAAATTGTTTAAGATACAAAGATCTTTTCCTCCTTATAATCACAATATTTCTGCTATTGAAGAGATCATAATCGTGGAACCTATAAAAAGAGACACATTGGTTGGTAAGTTATCTACTTTTGAAATGAGAGAATTTGGTGATAGCCTTCCTAAAATTGAATATGCATTTAAAGCGACTATTTCTAAGGATAAACAAAGATATGACCTTGGAGAAATTTAATCTAAGTATGGATCCAGATATGCTATGAAATGGGAAGAGATTGAGGAAGAAGAAATAAAGCTTGAAGAACTTGAAGCCCTAATTGAAAAGAGACTACCTAAGGGAGCTGGTAAGTATCAAGGAAAGTTACCTTTGAAATGTCTTTAATGTAATAAGATTGGTCGTTTCACTTCTAGATGTGTGGGTAGAGAATCTAAGTACAAGCCTAAGAAATTCAAGCCCAAATATAATAAGAAGTCTTATTATGATATTGATGAAGGTGTAAGTGATGATGAATCTAAAAAGAATGAATATGATATTGTGTTTATTGCTATCAAAGATGAGAATCCTAGTTTATTGAATGAGGAAAGAGATTTGGTTCACATGTAGATGAGAAAAATGAATGAGTTATTTGCAGTGGTTGTTCACATCACATGGCCAAAGATTAAATAATTTTTTGAAGTTAGAGGAATATGATGATGGTTTTGTTAGATTCAGTGACAATACTCCTTGTATGATCAAAGGCAGAGGTTCCATTACACTTCATGGTAATAATAACACCGATGATGTCTTACATGTTGAAGTTTTGAAGCATAATCTTTTGAATGTTGAACAACTAGTTGATAAAGGTTACAATTTACAATTCAAGGATGAAATGTGCAAAATAATTGGAAGTACTAGAATTGAGATTGAATAAAGTAAAAAGACCAAAGGTAATGTATTTAATTTGAATAATGCAAAGAATAGATGTCTGATTGCTAAGACTGATGAAAGTTGGTTATGGCACAAAATATTTTGTCATGTGAACTTTGATAATATTGTGAAGATAAGAACTACTAATGCGGTAAGAGATTTACCTAAATTGTTGAGTCCTGATAATTTGATGCATAAGGAATGTTAGTTGAGTAAGACAACTAAATCTACTTTCAAAATCAAGACCTATTCTTCAAGTGAATTGTTAGATTTGGTGCATACAAATTTGTGTAGCACTGCTAGAACTAGAAGTTATTATGGAGATAGGTATTTCATTTTATTCATTGTTGAATATTTAGGAATGATGTGGGTTACATTTTTTAAGGATAAATTTGAGGCGTTTGACAAATTTAAGATCTTCAAAGCTATGGTTGAGACTGAGACAAGTATGAAGCTGAAATGTCTGAGATTTGACAAAGGTGGTGAGTTTATATCTAGTGAATTTATTGCATTTTGTGAGGAGAATAGGATAACGAGGAAATGCCTTCTCCGTGGACCCCACAACAAAATATTATTATAGAGACAAGAAATAGGACTATCCTTGACACTTCAAGGACTATGATAATTGAAGGAAATGTGCCACATATTTATTGGAGAGAAGCAATTAGCATTGTAGTCTATATATTGAACTGAGTTCAAATCATACATTGTATTGGTAAGTCCCCTTATAAGATTCAGTATGGAAATGTCCCTAGCGTAAAACACTTTAGAATTTTTGGAAGAAAATGTTATATTAAGAGAGATGAAGATTTAGTGAAATTTGATCCTCGATGTGATGAAGGAATCTTTCTTGGTTATTCTACAAAGAGAAAAGAATACAAATGTTATAACTATAGGTTGATGAAGATAATTGAGAGTGCTAATGTCAAAGTGGATGAAAGTTATTAGAAAAAAGCTAGATCCTACAGTTATGAATTAGATGATGAGGTAGAAAATTAGGTAATGAAAGCATAAAATCAAAATCAGAATCAGAATGGTTCAGTAGATCAAGATGAAGAAGTTGCAAATGAGGAAAAGGTGGAAACACAAGAGCCATCTACAAATGAAAATCCAAAGACTCCAATGGATGTAAGGCTAAATCATTCAAAAAATCATATTATTGGTGATAGGATTCAAGGTGTTCAAACTAGAGGAAGAATTGATAAAAATGAATTTTTTTTGATTTCTAAGATTGAACATAAGGATGATGATTCACCTAAAGAAAATCAAACAAGATAAAAATAAATGATCGGTGGATTATTTTACTTATCCTAGACTAGACTTGACATTATGAATGAAGTTTTCATTATTTAAATATTTCAAGAAGAACCAAAGGAATCACATGTTGTTTCTGTCAAAAGGATATCCAGATACTTGAAATGAACAATTGAGTATGGCTTATGGTATGGTAAGGATGATGATTTTACATCTAGTGCTTTTACTGATACGAATTGGGGAGGTAATGTGGATGATAGAAAAAGTACAAGTGATGGATAATTATTCTTGGGTAAGGGGTTAGTTTCATGGGAGAGTAAAAAGAAATATTGTATATCACAATCTACTATTGAAGCTGAGCATGTTGCTATTGTTGTTAACTATACACAAGTGATATGGATGAAGCAAATGGTGAAATATATCAGAGTAAGTATTGATGACCCTACTGCTATCTATTGTGACAACTTAAGTGTTATTAATATTTCAAAGAATCTTGTGTTACATTAAAATAAAAAACATATATCTATCAAATGTCATTTCTTGAGAGATAAGGTAAGTGAAAGGGAAGTCAGATTGGAAAATGCGTCTACCAAAGAGAAGATTGAAAATACCTTCATGAAGCCCTTTCCAAAGGATAGTTTTGAGTATTTCCAAGGTAAGCTTGGGGTGATTTCCCCTCCTAATCAGAGCTAGAGATGCATTGATTTGCAATCAGTCTAGTTTTCTTATAGAGATCATCATTGTTTTGGTTTGATGTTTTGGTGACTGCTACTCAAGGGGAGTAGTTAGTCTTGTGAGGTATGTTATTTTTTTTGGGAGAGATGTTTAGTTGTTTTTGGATTCTAAAACTTAGTGCATATATGTGCCTTTGTCACTGATATCAAAAGGGGAGAGACAGTCATGTGAAAAATAAGTTTGATAATAAGGTGGAGAGATTTTTCTCTAGTTGAGAAGGTTTTTTAGAGAGACGCTAAAAGATATATTGTTGATATTGTTGGTAGCATTGTTGATATCATTTCTTTGTGCATTGATTTGTTTTCACATCATATGTTACCATCAATGAAAAAGATAGAGATTGTTGGGATATCATGCATATATGTGCTGACATTGATGTTTTGTCATTGATGTCAACATATTTCTACTATTGGTAATAGTGGTCCTGGTAGGTTTAGTGAGAATGTTTGTTTGGTAAGGATAGTGTATTAAATATTTGATGTTGCAAAGGTACATATGGTTTTAAGAATGTCTTTAATTGACCCACATCAATTTCTAGAGGATTGCGTGTTGATTTTTTTGAGATATGAATGGTGTATTAGAGACTGGTATTTTGGTTGTTCAAGAAGAGACAATGTTGTCATTTTTAGACCGGTGTGGATTGGTTATGCAATATTTTTGGTTGCTAACCTAGTGGTGAGTTTAGGAAATGCATATGTGTCCTCCACTTGAGTGGTTCATGATTTGGATGTTGGAAAAATATTTTTCTTAAGTGACAGAGGTTATTGATTGGTTTTCCTGATGAACAATGCAAAGATAATTATGAATTCTGAGACAAAGTTGTTTTTGTTGTTGACGTGGAATTTCATGTTGCTTGTTGATTTTTATAGATCATGTCCTATTCATGTTGATAAATTTCATTGGGTTATGTGATCAGATTTGGTGATTTTCTTGTGGTGTGTTGGTGTTCTTATTGTTATTGGACAACATGATGGTGTAGCATGTTGTGATGGATCGATGCATGATTTATGGACCTGGAGCGTGTTCGAGGATGAAGATTTGGATCCTAGCTATTTATTTGCTAACATGTTTTGGATCACATTAAATATTATATTGTATTTGATTAAATTTTTTTAATTGAGGTGTTAAGGTTGATGCCGACCTTTTTTTAATCTTTTCAAGGTTGATGAAATGTATATAAAGATGTAATGATTTGTAATTGCAAAGTAGAGAGAGAGAGAGAGATAGAGAGAGAGAGAGAGAGAGAGAGAGAGAGAGAGAGAGAGAGAGAGAGAGAGAGAGAGTGTGAAAAGAGGTATGAATGTAATCTGCAATTG
>MU224217.1:6348270-6371034 GCA_018584345.1 Thuja plicata
TCTATTTTTATCTATTTTATCTATTTTTATTTTAAAATTGTTAGTAATAACTGAGAGGGGGGGGGGGGTGAATTAGTGATCTAAAAAATATTTCAATAGTCAACCCAAAAACTTAGTACCATAATATTAAGCCTCTAGTTATCTTCAGTCCTATAAGATGAATGCCTCCAAATAATTTTATCAAATTACTACTGCTCGAAATGCTTTGTAAAACCTTCTACTCTATGTTTACCAAATAGCAATTTGTTAATTTACCAAAATGAAGTAAATTATCTAGGGTATACCGATCTATCCAGTTAAGTTATGTGTAATGAAAAACACTAAAGAAATGACTCATAAACACATTGACACATGGATTTTTAACATGGAAACCCTATTAAGGGAAAAACCACTTGGGACCGGTAAGCCAAAATTTTCACTCTTCTGAAGTGAGCTCGGTGAAGAGACAACCCTGTTAAAGGTTACAAACACACTGTTAGGTGTGACCTTGTTAGAGGATTTAAAATTTTAGTCTGTCACTTGATATCAAGCATCTCTATGCTACCTTCCTTGATCAAACACTCACTTGGCCTATCAATAGGTATCTGGCATCTCATGCTATCTTCATGATCAAAATTTTTGATACTCCTTTGGATGTATTTCAATATAGAAAGGATCTTTAAATCCCACTCAATTAAGAGACTTTTTGAATCAATGGTTAAACTGATACAGTATGATCTGTTCACATATACAATTTATACTTGCAGATTTTCAGATCTATTATAATCTCATAAAAATATTCTGATTAATATATCTTAGTTTATACCTTTTCTCCACTTTGATTCTTCTCGGTGATGCTGTGCTCTATTGGTCGGTGTCCACATAAAACTTTAGATCTTTCCTTAGCTTGTTGATTAGGACTATATGAAGTTGATCTGCATCAGTTTCTCTTCAGCATCCTCTTTTCATTCATTCACCCACATAATTCGTAATGAATTGAGTTGTGTCTTTATAGACATGATATCACCATTGTTAGGTTTTTTAATTTTATTGATCTTGGCGTGATCCACAATTCTCGCCAATTATATTTAAAGAAAGCTCACATTTTATCTCACAGAGATCTTCTTGCCAACTAGACAAAATAAATTTAAATCCATTACTTATGTCTGGCTTTATCTTGTCGATGAAAAAAAAGACAACTACCAGTTAAGTCTATATTTAGCTCTTCCATCTAGATATTTTTTCATTTTCAAAATCAAGTTAATTTTGGTGTTTAACTCTTTGATAGCTTCGATCAACACTCCCATTCTCCTTGGGCTTCTCTATCAGTTTACACTATATTTATGGCCGTTGGTTATGCTTGTGATTCTTCTCATCGATAATGCTCGTTGGTGTTCTTGCTCAAGCATCATTGTGACTTGACTTTCAGTGATCTCTGTCCGTCAGTGTCTACTATCCATCGGTGTTTGAAGTCATATTGTGAATGCTTGTCTTTTATGCATTACTAAAAGCATAATATTTTTCTCTTTGATTCTCTGAAGTCTTTGACACTTTGATCATAACCAATTAGATTATATCAAGTTTACATCAATGACAATACAATCCATTAACTGATTTAATGTCTTGCATTATTCTTCTACATTTCAGTGATCAACTTAACATCTTCAAACATTCAATCAGTTACATGTCATCAATCTCTTCCTTTGGAATTGATGGCAACATACTACATTATCATACTATACTATCACTAATACAATATAAAGTATACAGTTTCATCAAGCTTTCCTAATGTAACTATTACAAATGTCTGTTTCTTTGGTAAGCTCACAAATATATTAGATTTGTTTCATGTAGAATGGTTATCTTCAATCTTCAATCCCTTCTTTGGATAGATGTATCATCTGATGTCTCTATTCTAATATGTGCTCTGCCTTGACTGTTCCTCTTCTTGATAATTTCTTTTTCTTTTATCAGCAATCTTTCTCTTCGTCTGAACTCTCTCCCTTTGTTACTTCTCTCCCTTAGATGGATATTTCATATGTAATCAATTTCTCTCCCTCAGAATATTGATTAACTCTTCCTTCTGATTCTCAGGAACTTCTCTTCATGGATAATGATATAATCTCTCTTTTTATCATATCTCTTCCTTATGATGATGAGATCATTTCTCCTTTTATATGATATGGAATCATCTCCCCCTTTGTATGATATGATAATGGAATAATCTCTCCCTTTGAAAAAAATGCCAAAAAAAATAATCATCTATATCATATTCCATCCCTTTGCATAATTTATTCCTTGAATTTACCTATCCATCAACAATACAATGTCTATAGTTTTCAGTGTAGATATGTACCTTGCTATGTATAGATATATTTGTTACTGTCCATCTCAGTGTTTGCATCAACATGACTAATCTTCAGATTTGGTATAGGTTGATCAACCTCCTAGTCAGCTTACTGACCAATAGACAAGGGTTGGACCCCTAGTCTCTGTCTCAGGTACTCAAATGTATCCTTCGGTAATGGCTTGGTGAATATATCAATTAATTGTTACTTTAATTGAACATATTCTAGTGTCACTTCATTTTCTTTCACTTGTTCTCTTAGATAGTGATACTTTATAGCAATATGCTTAGTCTTAGCATGCATGACTTGGTTTTTAGAAATGTTAATTGCACTTGTATTATCACAATAGATAATTACTGGTTTAAGGATCTTCATATTCATACCTTCTAGCAATTGTTTGATCCATGAAATATTGGATCAATTTGTAGTAGAAGCCACATAATATTCTTCTGCATTATATTGAGAGATGCATCCTTGCTTCTTGTTGATCCATGTGACAAGTCTATCACCCATGAAGAATTCTCCTCCAGTTGTGCTCTTTCGGTCATCAATGTTTCTAGCCCAATCAACATCTGTATAGACTTGTAGCTCAAATTTTCCTTCTCTTTTGTACCATAAGCCATAGTCCTCGGTTTTCTTCAGATATCTTAGAATTCTTTTGACAGTAGTCATATGTGATTCGTTGGGATTAACAAAGAATCTTACAACTATTCCAACTGCATGTGCTATATCTAGTCTGGTGTGAACAACATACATCAGTTTGTCAATCATTGATCTATATAAGGTCTAATTTACCTCATTGTATTTGTCTTCTTTTGTTATCTTACATCTGGTAGCCATAGGTATTCCAACTGGTTTGGAATCTTCCATCTTGAATATCTTCAACACTTCCTTGATGTAATTAGACTGAGTGATGTATATGTCTGCATCTTGTTGAAGAATCTATAGACCAAGAAATAATTTGATATCCCCAAACATAGAAATTTCAAATTCCTTTCTCATTTCATTAGCAAAGGATTTGCATAAGAATTCATTCCCCCAAAAATGATATCATCAATAAAAATTTCAGCAATCAGGATATTACCATTAGTATCTTCTTTTAAGTATAGATTGCTATTTTCACTTGTTCTTACAAATTTTATGCCAATGAGATATGATTCAAGTCTTTCATACTAGGCTCTTGGTGCTTGTTTCAATCCATACAAGGCCTTATGTAGTCTACATACCATGTTTCTCTTGTCTGGGTCAAAAAAACCTTCTGGTTGTTCAATGTATACCTCGTCTTCTAGTATTCCATTTAGGAATGCAGATTTGACATCCATTTGGTATACCTTGAATCCTTTAAATGTAGCAAAATAAAGTAAGATTTTGACTCCTTCTAGTCTAGCAATGGGAGCAAAGGTTTCTTGATAGTCAATACCTTCTTCTTGTGCATATCCTATGCATACTAATCTTTCTTTGTTTCTTGTGACTTCTCCATTCTCATTCAGCTTGTTTCTGAATATCCATTTGGTACCAATGACATTCTTTTCATCTGGTCTCAATACTAGTGTCCATGTATTGTTCTTCTCAATCTGTTTTATTTCTTCATTCATAGCACTGACCGATTCTTCATTCTCAAGTGCATTGTTAACAGATTTAGGCTCAATCACAAAGTAAACATCTCGTGTTTAGTGAATTACTTCTTGTTCTTGTTCCAACCTTCTTGTCTCCTATGATTTGGTTCTGTGGATGTTGTCTTCTGACACACTTGGCAAGTTTTGGTTCAGCTCTGTGTTCATCATTTAAATCATCTTATTAACCTTCATTCTCATCTCCATTGTTTAGAACATCATCTTGAGGATTATCCTAATTGTCGATAATTGCAGCCTAATGCTCAGGTGCAATGTTCTGATACCCGGGAGTGAAACATTGTTTCTTGGGTAGAGTGCCAGGTTCTATATAAACAAACCTTTTGTAGTCCTCTGGTTCCTTTTTTCTTTCCTTATCATTCTTTTTTGCAAATTCATTTATTTCACATTTGCACTTTCAATGATTTTGTTAGATGGCTTGTTAAGACATTTATAAGCCTTTCTTTTGGTTGAATACCCTAGGAAGATACCTTCATCACTTTTGGAGTCAAGTTTTCCATTTCTGTCATCCTTCAATATATAACATTGACTACCAAAGATTCTGAAGTAACTTACACTGGGTGTATGACCATACCTAAGCTCACAGGGTGTCTTCTTTGTGTCCTTCTTCAATTGTACTCTATTTAGTGTGTAGACAACAGTACTGACAGCTTCCCTCCAGAAATTTTGAGTGATGCTTTTATCAATCATCAATGTTCTTGCACAGTCAACAATTGATATTTTTCTCCTTTCAGGAATTCCATTTTGCTGTGGTTTTCTCAGAGTAGAAACCTGTCTTTTAATTCCATGCTCATTGTAATAGTCAATGAATTCTTCTGAAGTAAATTCCCCTCCTCTATCTGACCTTAAGCATTTAAATTTCTTTTCACTTTGTTTTTATACCATTTCTTTATACCATTAAACATCTTAAATGCTCCTGATTTATCTTTTAAGAACATGACTATCATCATTCTAGAATAATCATAAAAAAAGAGAATAAAATAACTATCTCCATAGCATCTCTTTGTCCTCATGGTTCCAAATAGATTTTTATGGACTAATTCTAGAATTGCATTAGATGTATGGGTTTTACTCTTGAAACTAGATTTTGTCATCTTACCTTTTTGACAATTATTGTACATGATATGCTCGGGCTTAGTCATGCTCGGTAAGCCTTTGACATTCCTTTTGTTGCTTATCTTTATCATGTTGTCAAATTTCACATGACACAATCTTTTGTGCCATAACTATATGTCTTCATTTCTAGCCATTTAACAAGTGGTGTTAGTGTCATCAAGATAGAAAAGGTTAGCTTTTGTCTGCTCACTGGTACCAATCAATCTTCCTAATTCATTGAAGACCTGTTAGCTTTTTTCTGCTCACTGGTACCTTCTTATTTTCAAATGCTACTCTGTGACCTAAATTGTTCAGATGTAAAACACTTAACAAATTGTAATTCAGTCCTTTAACCCAGTAAGCATTTTCAAATTTTATCATGTTATTCAACATTATGGTGTATCATTTCCCATTCTCACTGAACCACCATTATAGTATTCAAAAGTTTAAAATTTTTGTTTATCACCGGTGATGTGGTGAGTGCAACCACTATCTATGATCCATACATCATTTTTATTAACTTTAGATATGAGTGCAGTTTATACATACCTTTCTTCATCTTCATCTGAATCATCCTTCATGGCTACAAATACCATCTCGATGTCTTCTTCTAATTTGGTGTCGATGTCATCTGTTCTATTCTTAGCTAGGGAAAAAGCTTTCTTCCCTTTGTCCTTGTAGTCTCGGGTATCTCTCTTGTCAGATTGTCGTTTGCTCCGATAATCTCTATTATCACCTTTATCAAACTTCTTCTCATATGATCTGTCATTTCCTCTATCATCTTTTCCTCAGTTTGGACATCTTGCAGAAAAGTGTCCAACCTATTTACAATTGAAACATACAAGTGGTAATTTACCTTTGTATCTACCTTTTCCTCTCCGCAATCTTCTTGCCATTAGTGCTTCAATTTCATCAAGTCCTTGCTCCTCATTATCTTTGTCACTATCATTTCTAACATGTCTATGAATTGAATTACTTATCTTTAGAGAATATTTGAATTCAGATTCTATAGATGGTAAGACACTATTGTCAAAGTTATTCATCTCAAATGAAATTAGTCTACCAATCAGACTATCTAGAGTAACTGTATTGTTTGCAATTGCTCTCATTTCTTGAATAAAAGAAATTCTAATAGCATAAATAGGCAATAAGGTTCTTAATATTTTACTTACCACTGTCTCCTCTTCAAGTACACCTCCAACTCCTCGGATAGCATTTACTACCTTTTTGATTCTACAACTATACTGAGTGATGTTTTCTCCTTCTTTCATCCTTAGGTCATCAAACCTCCCTCTTAGGCTTTCTACCTTTGCTCTTAGTACATTGGCATCTCCTCCATGTACTAGCTTCAACTTATCCCACATTTTCTTTGCAGAGGTGCGGGTTTTGACATCTTCAAACTCAACATCGGAGAGTGATGATGCAAGTTCTATCATCATGCAGTTATGCTCATGTTTTACTCTTAATTTCTCAAGAGTGTGAGGTCCTGTAGGAAACACATATTTAGTATCTAAGTATTGAAAAATATCATTTCCAATACCTAATAGGTGGAGTCTTATTCTTCTTTGGCATCATGCAGAGTTGTCTTTATTAAACTTGGGCACATCTCGTCTGTTCATCTTGTGATCTTTTTCTTGAGCTATTAAACTCCCTATCTAAGAACACAAGCTCTGATACCAATTGTTAGTAATAACTGAGGGGGGGGGGGTGAATCAGTGGCCTCAAAAATATTCTAATATTCAACCCAAAAACTTAGTACCATAATATTAAGCCTCTAGTTATCTTCAGTCCTATAAGATGAATGCCTCCAAATACTTTTATCAAATTACTACTGCTCGGAATGCTTTGTAAAACCTTCTAATCTATGTTTACCGAATAGCAGTTTGTTAATTTACCGAAAGACAGTAAATTATCTAGAGTATACCGATCAATCTAGTTAAGTTATGTGTAATGAAAAACACTAAAGTAATGACTCATAAACCCATTGACACATTGATTTTTAACATGGAAACCTTGTTAAGGGAAAAACCACTTGGGACCAGTAACCCAAAATTCTCACTCTTCTGAAGTGAGCTTAGTGAAGAGCCAACCCTGTTAAAGGTTACAAATACACTATTAGGTGTGACCTTGTTAGAGGATTTAAAAGTTTAGTCTATCACTTGATATCGGGAATCTCTATGCTACCTTCCTTGATCGAAAACTCACTTGGCCTGTCAATAGGTAGCTGGCATCTCATGCTACCTTCATGATCAAACTTTTTGATACTCCTTTGGATGAATCTCAATATAGAAAGGATCTTTAAATACCACTCGGTTAAGAGAATTTCTGAATCAATGGTTAAACTGAAATAGTATGATCTGTTCACATATACAACTTATACTTGCAAATTTTTAGATCTATTGTAATATCATAAAACTATTTTGATCAATATATCTTAGTTTATACCTTTGCTCCACTTTGATTTACTCGATGATGATGTGTTCTATTGGTCGGTGTCCACAGAAAACTTTAGCTCTTTCCTCATCTTGTTGATCAGGACTGTATGAAGTTTCTCTTCAACATCCTCTTTTCATTCATTCACCCACACAATTCATAATGAATTGAGTTGTCTCTTTATAGACATGATATTACCGTTGTTAGGCTCTTTGCTTTTCTTGATCTTGGCGTGATCCACAATTCTTGCCAATTAGATTTAAAGAAAAACTCCTATTTTATCTCACAGAGATATTCTTGCCAACTAGACAAAATAGCTTTAAATCCATCACTTATCTCTAGCTTTATCTTGTCGATGAAAACAAAGATAACTACCAGTTAAGTCTATATTTAGCTTTGCCAACTAGAGATTTTTTCATTTATGAACTCAAGTTAATTTCGGTGTTTAACTCTTTGATAGATTCGGTCAACACTCTAGTTCTCGTCGGTCTTCTCCGTCAGTTTACATTATGTTTTTGGCCGTCAATCATGCTTGTGATTCTGCTCGTCAGTAATGATCATCAGTGTTCTTTCTCGGGCATCACTGTGACTTGACTTTCGGTGATCTCTATCCATTGGTGTCTACTGTTCGTCGGTGTTTGAAGTTATATTGTGAATGCTTGTCTTTTATGCATTACTGAAAGCATAATATTTTCCTCTTTGATTCTCTAAAGTCTTTGACACTTTGATTATAACCGATTGGATTATATCAAGTTGACATCAATGACAATACAATCCATTAACTAATTTAATGTCTTGCATTATCCTTCTACACTTCGGTGATCAACTTAACATCTTCAAACATTCAATTGAAGTTACATGTCATCATAAATATGTGTTAGTGTTATCATTTATGTCAACTTGGTGTGATGATATTGTTAGAAATATGTATTTAGGTGCTACTATGTTCTCTAGTGTTGCTCCTATCTAAGTATTTATTGTTTTTGAAATGTTACTATCAAAAGATGGAATATCTAGGAAAGAGTATTTAAAGTTTGTATGAGAAAATTATGAACTCCTTTTCATTTTGTGATGAGAGCTTTTAGTTCTAGATATAATTTTTATGCTCCATGGATGTTTGACTATTATATTTTTAGGTCCCAAACATTGTAGAAGATGTAGTTGGTAGTTGAAGTTTTATCACAATTTGGTTGTCTGTCAGGATTGGTCTAGAGAACATTTTGTATTTCTCTAAATTTATGTTTATAGTTTTTCAATTTGGATGATATGCTTTGAAAGTTTGTGCAGTGTCTTACTTTAGTTTTCAGTTGATCATTTTTTTTATAAGAAAAGATATGATGTTCTATTTCTTGATAGTCTGGTTTGTTGTTTCTCTCTGGCTAATTCAATTTGTTTTCTTGTTTGGATCATATTATTTTCGTCTAGACCTATGTTGGTACTTGAGTTAAGATATTTTTTCATGTCGTACTATGGTTTTTGAATATGCACATTGAATTATATGCATGGAATATTGTTTTGGGGCCACTCATTATGCCCTGCATTTTTTATGTACACGGTAAATTTGATGCTGACTTTAGAGGATGTGTTCTTGTGTGTGAATCATTTGAAGGTACTTAAAAATATGTTTTGTTATGTTTTTAGGTCCCCTTTAGCTTGTAGAGTGGACCACAATCATTGCAATTGTGTTTGGTGGCTGACTGGATATGATTTATTTTTGTTCTATTTTAACTTACATAATTAAGATTTTTGATGAAGTTGATATACATTGAAGATCATTTCAACATGTTAAAGTGTGGATCAAGTGAAATATGTATGGAATAAGTTATACAAAAATGTGTTGAATATAAGCGTTGTATCATCCTAAAAAGTAAGATCCCTTAATTAGGTTCTCATTTTAGCACCATTTTAGTATGTATGGGTTCCCACATTGATTTCATGCTCTCCTAACGCTCATTGGACCTTTAAATTAATATTATAAGTCATGTATTTATCCAATTTATTCAAAACTTGAGGTTGACCCTTATTTCTAAGTGGGTTCCTCACTTTTTCATCCAATCAGATAATTTATTTCATCACCTAGGCCCTATATAGTTATATGTGGCCTTCATGACCTGTCTCGACCTCGTAATGAGCTATACTTTAAAATCCTGCATCTAACCTATGTTCCTTGCACCCTAACCAAATTTGAACTCATTATTCAAGGTACATGTTACCATTGGAGACATGTCCCCAAGGATTGGGGTCCAAATTTTCCCCAGAGATCCATGCCAAGGTTTTGGTGGAAAATATAGACCCATGGTAGGCTTGCCTAAGTTTTAACCACCGAAATGATGGATTGAGTGTTAAAAATAACTATCTCTCCTCATTTTGGTATTAATTATCAAGTAAAAACATTCATGGTCAATAATCAATCAATAAATCAGATTTCAAGAACATTCTCAAGGTCCTCAAGCATCCAAATCTTCAATCTATTAAAGAATTCTTCTCGCTCTTCATCAAGCATTATGGAAAAAATACATCCATCATCAAAGTTTTATATTGCATGATTTACTTTTGGGTTTTTTTGGATTTCAAGATATTTCTTTAATATTTGTGGTTATATCCAAAGAAGCACTGTGTTATCAAGGCATGAGGCAATTCAAATCTAGTTTCTATTTCATCTTTCCTTGTGCAATTTTATTTCATTTTCAAGGTTGATTCCTAAATAGGGGTTTGAATAAGGAAAACCCCTTTATCCAACATTCTTTCCCATTTTTCTATGTGCATGAATAGGTTACAGAGCCGTCAAACGTGATCTAGGCAAATGAGGAATATTTGGACGATCTATGAAAAATTTAGTCAAAAACACTAGGGATAAGTCACCATTATTGTGATTTCCAAGGTACATGTCACCATTTCCAACATTTAACCTTAATTTTGAGCCCAAATTTGGTAGGAAGATAGCTTACAACCTCCAGGTCTCAGATCTACAGTTACAGGTCATTCCAGGACTCTGATAGTTGGGAATTTGGATCTGAAAACTCACTTCTCCTATTTCATTTCTAGGTGTATTCAAATTATTATCCAGCCCATTTTTCATCAGTTTTCTCAATGAGATTAGATCATATTTTTTCTTATTTAGTCTCTTGTATATTAATATCATTTCCATCTTTCTCAATTTTAAGCAATAAAGGAATAAAAACCCTTCAAGCATTGATATTACATTGACATCTTCCTCACCAAGTGATGTTAATTATATTTGTCTTGAGGTATATTTGTATTCTAATGTGCCATAGGAATTGGGGAAAATAACCCTTTTATGTGATCCCCATTCTCCTATTGTACATTTTGGTGAACCCGACTCATAACATTTTTAGTTAGGATTTGTTGTCTAGATCTCCTTTGTATGCATTTCATTATTACATTTTATGCATTTAGTTTTGATTTTTAGTTTTATTTTTTCATTCATTAATAAAAAAATACATAAACAATTGCATATTATTCATAGATTCATTCTTGAATTTACATGTTAAAAATTATAAAAATCTAATTTTTTTTCATACATTGTTATGTGTCTTTAGATTAGTTCATTTTATGCTTTGTTTCATAATATTAGCTTGTTTCATTACAAAATGTCTGATTTCCTTCTCCAAACTTCTACTACTTTTGATGATCCATTTAGTAGTGAAGATTTTGATATGATGGATGAAGTCCTTGATGACTTCATCTCTACCAAGTCTTCCTCTACACCTCCTAAAGTCTCCTTTTGTCAAAATTTAATTAATGTGATAGAATGATTTAGGGTTTACAATGATCCCCTTTATGAACATTTCAATGATTCATCTCCCAAATTTATTCTCCCTCATAAGGACATATTGATGCAAGAACATAATTTTAAGCCTTCTCTCAATGATATACCTATTTGGGATGAACCATTGGAGAATGTTGTTGACTATTCTCTTGATATTTATCTCTTATATGTGATTACCTTTGTGTAAGAGGATGATTTTGTTGGCAATTCCATTTATGGAACTTCCCATCCTATCTATTCTACTCATCTTCCCTCTAGAGATGAATCACTAATGAGTTATGATTTTCCTTCTCCAAAAAGTACCTTAGAAGTACATGATGATATTCTTGATGCTTTCTCTTTTCTAAATGAATTTTTCGAGATTAAAGAACCTTATCAATTTAATACCATTCAAGATACCCCTCAAAGGAAAATAATGATTTTTTTAATAGGTTCTATGCAAGCCAATTATCACATAGTACCATACACATATAACAACAATCTTCAAGAGGATAACATCATTGATGTCCTCTCCTCTACACATTCAAATTTAGCACATAAGGATCCTAATCAAGTCAAAACTATTCACATGCCATTTCCAACTCCTTTTTCAATCCTTTCTCCATTAAAAATAAGAAAAACTTCAAATCTTCAAGATGATGATTGGGGAACTTTAGAATTCACAACAAATTTCCATAACAAAGATAAAATCCCTGAATTTGAAAACCAAACACCCTAATCTGACACATGCATGTATATTGATTGGGCCTCTTTAAATTTCAACCCCATTCCACCTAAAAGAGACACTTATTTTTTTGATATATACAACCTTTTTGATGGACATGGTATAGTATGTGTGAAACAAAACATTGAAACTCGATAAATCTAAATCACATTTTAATGACAAATAACTGATTGAATGTTTGAAGATGTTAAGTTGATCACCGAAATGCAGAAAGATAATGCAATAAATTAAATTTGTTAATGGATTGTATTGTCAATGATGTTAACTTGATATATCTGATCGGTTATAAACAAAGTGTCAAAAGACTTCAGAGAATCAGAGAGCTAAAGATTATTCTTTTAGTAATGCATAATAGATCAACATTCACTAAGTGACTACAAACACCGATGGTTACTGGAACCTGACGAACAGAGAAAACTGAAAGTAAAGTCATAGTGATGCCCGAGAAAGAAAAATGACAAGCATTACCGATGAGAAGAATCACAAGCATTACCGACAACCAAAATTACAGTGTTACCCGACGGACAGACAACCCTGACGGACAGACAAACCTGACGAACAAACAACCCTGACGGAGAAGCCTGAGGAGAACTAAAGTGTTGACCAAAGCTATCAAATAGTTAAAACACCAAAAAAAAGTGAAGTTCAGAAATGAAAAAACACTTAGTTGGCAGAGCTAAAGATAGACTTAACTGGTTTTTAACATTGTTTTCATCGACAAGTTAAAGCCAAATATAAGTAAAATATTTAAAGATGTTTTATCTAGTTGTCAAGGAGAAATCTACAAGATAAAACTTAAGTAAAGATTTAAAGTAATATTGGTTAAGATTGCATATCATACCAAGAACAAGAAAATCAAGAAGTGAAAATCAGTGATATCATGTCTATAAAGAGAGAATCTAATTCATTATGAATTAGGGGAGTGGATAGAGAAATAGGAGGCTGAAGAGAATTTGATGAAGAACAACTTCATACAGTCTTGATCAATCAAGCTAAGGAAACATCTAAATATTTCTATGGACACCGAGAAACATAGAAGAAAAACATCATCGAGTAGAAAGAAGTGGAGAAAAGGTATTGAAAAGACATATTGATTAGAAAGGTATTATGAGGTTACAATATATCTGAAAATCTGTAAGTCTTTAAGTTGTATGTGTGAATAGATGATTTACTATTTTAGTTTAACCATTGATTTAGAAAGTCTCTTAACCGAGTAGGACTTAACAATCCTTTCTATATTGAGATACATCCCAAGGAGTATCAAAAAGTTTGATCATGAAAATAGCATGAGATGCCAGATAACATTTAATAAACCAGGGTTTGGTCATAGAAGGTAGCATAGAGATGCCTGATATCAAGTGAAAAAATATTCTATTTAAATCCTCTAACAAGGTCACACCTCACAGTGTGTTTGTAACCTTTAACAGGGTTTGGTCTTCATTGAGCTCACTTCAGAAGAGTGAAAATTTTGGGTTACCGGCCCCAAGTGGTTTTTCCCTTAACATGGTTTCCACATTAAAAATCCAAGTGTCAATGTGTTTATGAGTCATTACTTTAGTGTTTTGCATTACACATAACTAATTCTAGATTGATCGGTATACACTAAGCAATTTACTATTTTTCGATAAATGAAAGAATGATAATCAGTAAACAGTAAGAATAAGGTTTAACAGTGAACTTCGAGCAGTAGTTATTTGATAAGTTTATTTGAAGGCATTCATCTTGTAGGACTAAAGATAACTAGAGGCTTAATATTATGGTACTAATTTTTTGGGTTTATTTATTGGAATATTTTTGAGTCCACTAATTCACCCCCCTCTCAGTTATTCTAAAAATTAGTATCAGAGCTTGTATGCTTAGAAAGGGAGTTTAACATCTCAAGAAAAAGATCACAAGATGAACAAACGAGATGTGGCCAAGTTGAATAAAGACAAATTTTCATCATGGCAAAGCAGAATAAGAATCCACCTATCAAGTAATGGTAATGATGTTACTTGAATATGTGCTGCCTAAAGGAACTCACACACTTGAGAAATTGAGAGAAAATCATGAGCATAATTGCATGATGATAGAACTTTCTATTAGAAGATCTAAGAGGGGAGGGGGGGGGGTGACTCAGTGGCCTAAAAAATATTCCAATAAATCAACCCAAAAACTTAGTACCACAATATTAAGCCTCTAGTTATCTTCAACCCTACAAGATGTATGCCTTCAAATAATCTTAACAAATAACTATTGCTCGGAGTTCATTGTTAAACCTTATTCTTACTGTTTATCGATTAGCAGTCTTTCATCTACCGAAAAGCAATAAATTGCTTAGTGTATACCGATCAATACAACTTAGTTATGTGTAATGCAAAATAGTAAAGTAATAACTCATAAACACATTGACACATGAATTTTTAACATGGAAACCCTGTTAAGGGAAAAACCTCTTGGGACCGGTAACCCAAAATTTTCACTTTTCTAAAGTGAGCTTCGTGAAGAGCCAACCCTGTTAAAGGTTACAAACACATTGTTAGGTGTGAACTTGTTAGAGGATTTAAATAGAATAGTTTGTCACTTGATATCAGGAATCTCTATGCTACCTTCTATGACTGAACCCTGGTTTGTCAAATGGTATCTGACATCTCATGCTATCTTCATGATCAAACTTTTTGATACTCCTTGGGATGTATCTCAATATAGAAAGGATTGTTAAGTCCTACTTAGTTAAGAGACTTTCTGAATCAATGGTTAAACTAAAACAATAAATGATATGTTCATACATACAACTTAGACTTGCATATTTTTAGATCTATTGTAAGCTCATTATACCTTTCTAATAAATATATCTTTTCAATACCTTTGCTCCACTTCTTTCTGCTCTGTGATGTTGTGCTTCTTTGTTGCTTGGTGTCTGCAGAAATATTTAGCTCTTTCCTCAGCTTGATTGATCAGGACTGTATGAAGTTTTTCTTCATCAGTTTCTCTTCTGCATCCTATTTTTCTATTCACTCCCCTAATTCATAATGAATTAGATTTTCTCTTTATAGACATGATATCACCATTTCTCACTTCTTGATTTTCTTTTTCTTGGCGTGATCCGCAATCTTAGCCAATCTTGATTTAAATCTTTACTAAAATTTTATCCTGTAGATTTCTCCATGACAACTGGGTAAAACAAATTTAAATCTTTTACTTATCTCCGGCTTTAACTTGTTGATAAAGACAATGTTAACAACCAGTTAAGTCTATCTTTAGCTCTTGCTAGCTAAGTATTTTGTCATTTTTGAACTTCAGTTATTTTCGGTGGTTTAACTCTTTGATAGCTTCAGCCAACACTTCAGTTATCCTCAGGATTCTCCTTTGGTGTTGTTTGTCTGTCGGGGTTGTTTGTCCGTCAGGTAATACTATAATTCTGGCCGTTGGTAATGCTTGTGATTTTGCTTGTCAGTAATGCTTGTCGGTTTTCTTGCTCAGGCATCACTATGAATTTTCTCTCAGGTTTCTCTGTCGATCGGGTTCCACTAACCGTCAATGTTTGTAGTCACTTAGTGAATGCTGGTCTTTTATGCATTACTGAAAGCATAATATTTATCTCTCTGATTCTATGAAGTCTTTGACACTTTGTATATAACCGATCAGATTATATCAAGTTGACATCAATGAAAATACAATCCATTAACTGATTTAATGTATTGCATTATCTTTCTATATTTCGGTGATCAACTTAACATCTTCAAACATTCAATCAGTTATATGTCATCAATCTCTCCCGTTGGCATTGATGGCAACACACTACATTATCACAATATATTATTACTAATAAAATATGAAATATAACAAGTGCATTTCATCCATCTCTCCCAAATCTTTTGTTCTATAGCTAATACAAATGTATGGCTCTCGGTAAGCTCATATAGCTTAGATTTGTTTCTTGTAGAGTGTGTTCTTCAACCTTCAATCCCTTTAGTAGATAAATGTAGCAACTTCTGTCTCTGTTCTTGATATGTGTTGTGCCTTTATAGTTCCTCTCCTTGATCATCTCTTTTTCTTTTTCCAGTAATCTCTCCCTTAGTACGTATTCTCTCTGTCATGTTACTTCTCTCCCTTTGATGGATATTTCATATGTAATCTCTCTCTCTCTGGATAATGATATAATCTCTTCCTGATAATGAGATAATATCTCCCTTCAAATCTCTTTCCCTGATAATGAGATAATCTCCCCCTTTGACAACAATGCCAAACAATTCTTCCATATCATCTTCCACCCTTTTTATAATATACTCCTTGAATTTCCCTATCCATGAGAAATACAGTCACTCTGGTGTTCGGTGCAGGCATGTACCTTGCCATGTAGAAATGTATCTTTGCAGTCCATCTCTATACTTGCATCAACATGAATAATCTTATGATTTGTGTAGAGGCTGATGCAATCTCCTAGTCATCTTACTAACCGATAGACAAGGGTTGGATCCCTAGTCTCTGTCTCAGGTACTCAAATGTATCTTTCGGTAATGGCCTTGTAAATATGTAAGCTAATTGTTCCTTTGATTGAACATATTCTAGTATCACTTCTTTTTCTTGCACTTTTTCTCTTAAGTAATGATACTTGATTGCTATATGCTTTATTTTTGCATGCATGACTGGATTATTAGAAATGTTTATTGCGTTGGTATTATCACAATAGATAATCATTGGTTCAAAAATCTTCATATTCATACCTTATAGAAACTATTTGATCCAAGCAATATTGGAGCAATTTACAACAACAACCACATATTTTTCTTCTATAGTAGTCTGTGAGATGCATCCTTGCTTCTTGATGATCCATGTGACAAGTCTGTCACCCATGAAGAATGCTCCTCCAGTTGTGCTCTTTTGGTCATCAATGTTTCCAGCCCAATCAACATTTGTATAGATTTGAAGCTCAAATTTTCCTTCTCTTTTATACCATAAGCCATAGTCCTCGGTGTTCTTTAGATATCTCAGAATTATCTTGACAGCAGTCATATGTGATTATTTGGGATTAGCAGAGAATCTTGCAACTATTCCAACTGTATGTGCTATATCTGGTCTAGTATGAACAACATATATTAGTTTTCCAATCATTGATCTATACAAGGTCTGATTTACCTCTTTTGATTTGTCTTCTTTTGTCAGCTTACAATTGGTTACCATAGGTATTCCTGTTGGAAAGTTACAATGCAAACAATGGTTGTTTTGTCATTGATGTCAAACCTTAACTGGTGAGACTATTTCTATCTGCTTGAGTACCATATCTATTGATTGATGAAGAAGATTTAACAAGAAGACCAAGTGGAATGGTTGAGTTAAGGAAAATAACAAGGGTACTTGATCAATTGGCACATTGGAAAAGCAATGTGTTGTTTATCTTTTGATGACACTTTTACTGGTTGGTTTGTGCTGAGCACTAGTATGTCGAGCAGAATTTCTAGTGATGACCAGGCACTAGTGAAATTTCTGAGCAAGTTTAGTGTTGGCCGAGTGAGAACACAATGGTGGCTGAGCGCCAGTATTTTGATTAATGGTGAGATTTAAGATCTCTGGCCGACATAGTTAATTTTATTGGGATATGTAAAGTTAATTAAAGTTTGATACACATTATTTAATGCATGGGTAACCACAATTAATGCATGGATTCAAGATTTAATTAAAGACTAGTTTGGAGAAGTAAATGGTAATGTAATGATGGGATGATCCGTTGGATCTGACCTAACCTAAGATCTACGATCTTGATTAAGCGGAAAAAATTTATCTAACCTAGATGAAGAGGTATAAGATAACCTCAAGGGGTTATTCATGTAAATTTCTTGTGTGTATGCAAGAGGATTGCATAGATAATTTACTGATTGGCATGACCTAGCAGAGAAGGCTGAACAAAGAAGCAGAGAATTGCATGAGTGATTGCTTGACGGATTTCCAAGCAGATCTAGAGTTTGAGATGAGAATGGAAGCCACTTAGTAAGTTAGTATTAGAGATGAAATCAAATCTGGATTTGTAAAGTAAGTTGTATATATCAGATCACAATTGCTGATTACTTTCTAACCATTGTATCAGTCAAAATCTTTTAACAAGATTGACCTAACAGTTATTGTGTAAATCCTCTAAACAAGGTGACATTCAGGTAGAATTTTCTAAGTCCTCTAACAAGGCCACTCCTGACAGGGTGATTAAATACTTTAACCAGGTCACCTTTAGCAATGTGTTTTGTAACCTTTAACAGGGTTGGATCCTAACAGAGCTCAATTCAGAAGAGTGAAAACTTGGTAGCATGTTACTCGTGGTTTTTCCCAAATTGGGTTTCCACGTTAAATACTTGTGTTAACTTGTGTGAATGTGTATGGTTTGTTTCATTGTTAAGTTTCTTCAAGCTAATTACATCTGAACAGTAAACTGTATGTTTAAGTTGTTGACATACGCTACTGCTGCTGAGTAGATCCAAGTTGTTTAAATTTCTGCAAAGTTTCAATTGGTACATCTAGACTGTTGGACTTAATAGGAAGTAGTACTGAGAGGGGAGGGGTGAATTAGTACCTCTAAAACTTTTAACACTTTACTCAATTTATCATTAATGATCATTCAATTCTGATTTACCAACCATTACTGTTATTCTTTCTTATGCATATATTGTTTGTTCACAATCTTTAATAGTTTTCAATCATTCATAAAAATATTCATGAAATTGACAAACACATAACACAAGATATGGTATCGCAGAAAAATCCTGTTAGGAAGTAAAAAATGCGGTGGGGATGGCACCCATAAAAATTCACTATTTATAGAATGGAAGGGAGCCGGTTAGGCTTACAATTTGGTCACTTCTGATGATCTATCCTGTTAAGAGTATTAAGGTGGAGACCTATTAAGATCTAATCTGTTAAGAGCTTTAGCAACACTGATTTAAGTGTGCACTCAGTTATGAGATTTACAATAGGACCGTTAAGCCCACCTTTCTTGAAAGGATTTCATTAGTGTACTACACTTGTTAGAATGAGTACAAATGTTGACCTGACTATATGCAATCTACTAATGCTAATTAAAATATCCATTAAACCCTTTACAATAATAATATCACCTTGAGTGATTGATGAATACTTTTTCTCTGCTTGTCGGTATCCTCTATTCTATTCTTAAAAATTGATTTGAATCTATTTGTGTTCTTCTGCATGAATTCTCTATCTGGTTTTAGTTTCTCTGCGTGGCTACTATCTTCATTGAACAACTACAATTCTCAATGGATTGAGCACCTATTTATACAAGTATTTGACCTGTCTTGGAATTCACAATTTACAATGTTAACTCTTAGATCTAAGATTTACAACTTGACCTTGATCTTTAGTTTGCATGTTTTAAAATAGTAAAAGGAATTAAAACAATAAATATTACATTGCTTCCTCCACACATAATGGATTTAAAATCAAATCAAGAAGTTATAAATACAACTTTAGTGATTTATCTGACGTGAAAAGTTAGATCCACTTTTTGCGGGATGTAACTGACTGTCGGTTCTTGGTTGTCAGTTTGAACTTGCAGTCTATCAACATTCCTTGACTGAACTATTCATCGGGTTCCTCTCTTTTTTGTACTATCGGGTAGCACTATTTTTAATCCTCAGATATCGTTTGCCTTTTTGTCATCAGGTAACACTTAAGAGTGCTTGTCGGGTAACCTTGGCATCAGATAGTGATGTGCCCTGTCTGTCAGTGTATAGTAAACTGATGGTGCAGATCATGTTTTTCTCTAAGTATACTAATGGTAAAATATAATGCCTTCAATCTCCCCCTTTGACATTAGTATCAAAAATTCATATGTGCATAATACTGAAATTATACACCATGTTTATATTCTTGTCATAATATGACTCCCCCTTACTGTGTGCATCGGTATGTTGTATGTATATGTACATGTATACTATCTATTCTCTGAGTGTACATTATTTCCCCTTTCTTCCACTATACATATGATTCCCTTTAACTGAGGTGATGTACATATCAAATTCCCCCTTTCTTGATACTAATGACAAAGATGTACAACTTACAATATTCAAAAATTGTGACAAAAAATGTGTAACTTACAATGTGTCAAAGACATTACAATGGGTAAATTTGATATCTTCCATTATTTTCTCCCAATGTTATTTCAACTGTTCTAGGGCCATGTGTTGCAACTCTAGTTTGGAATGCATATCATAAATGTTGTCTAGGACAGACATTTCAAGGGTGGCAATTAGAGTACTTTCCTGTGTCATATTTTGTTGCAGGAGTGTAAGTGTCAGTAAGAGCTTAAATTGTAGCTCATTGACCTCATCTCTATATTTAATCTCCGCAAACTGAATGTCCTATCTTTGTTTACTAGCCTGTATGATCTGTTGATTGTGCAATTTAAGTGCTTCTTCGGTGGTGGCTAGATTTTGTGTACTGGATTGAAGATCAACATCTATTTTTTCTATCTTGTTGGTATACTCCTTAGTGAGTTGATCTAAAGTGAAAAATTTCTTGATTAAGGTAACAAATTATGATAAAATTGGATCAATTGTATTTATCAATTTAGATAGCTTGATCTTCTTCAGTGCAACTTCCTGGCTTATCTTTTCTGCGAGCTTGAATTCATACTTTTGTTCAAGTCTCTCTTCCATTGTTTTCTCAGCATCTGTATTGTGAGATGTTATTGCATCTGTGAGTGTGACTAGTTGATCAATGATTGGATTTTATTGATCAATATTTATGTCTAGTACAATTTCTTGAAGTATGTCTCTTGCTACTTCCAGTACCTTGGCCTCTTTTTCCTCTATTTTTAGCTTGTCTTGAATGGCCTTTCTCTCACATAGCTTTGCATATTTTGTTAGTGCTGTCGGATCCAATGTTCTTGGATCACAGACTAGAATCTCAATGATTTCATCAAGAGTTACTGGATTTTTATTCTTTCCTTTCTTCTTCTTTGAGATTTGAGGGGATGCATATGTATGAACTACCATAGCTAGTTCATTTGTTCACTTTGAATTTCTTGGTGAAGGTTTTGTTGATGAAGCATCTTGTGTTTTCTTCTTGGTGGGCACCTGTCAGTTATGTGAAGATGTCTCTTTATTAACCTTGGGTGTCTCTACAAAATGTGCTCCGGTTTTCTTTTCAATCTCATCCTTCTTTCCTTCTTCACCTTTCTCTAAAGGCTTGTTGTGAGGCCTCACCCCGAACCCCATCATAGTTTTCCAATTTTTTTGCTTATGATAGATTTAGCATATGACACTTTACTTTTGATGCACTATGGACATTATGGATTTTATGCTTTATGATGCACCTTATGGACTATATTATGTTTTCTATTATGGACATTATTCTGAGACAATTGATTTGGAAATAAATTATGATTATGCTATGATTATTGATGAAATTGGAATTTATTAGAAATAGATATTTAATTTTGATTTCTTGCAATGTAAATTTTACCTTATGATAAATGCTTAAAATGAGATTGATGTATTCTGGTGATCTTTAGTAATAAACTTAATATGTTGATGATTTCCTTAAATTTCAAATACTGCTTATTTTCTTATGATGTATATTCATCTCCTTGGACTACTAATATTAGAATTGAGTGTGCAGGTAAGAAACCATGGTATTTTATCTGGGGAACCAAACAAAGGGATATGTGAACTCAGTTTGAGCCAAGGTTGCATCTAATGAAAGACAAGGCCTCATTGTTATGTAATTTTATTCGTAAAAGTATTTGGATGATTGTGGAAGTGTAAGCTTTAAATGTATTTCTTATTTCTTTGTGAGTTTTGCCTAAGTGGATATGACATGGCCTAGTGATGTGTAAATGTTGTGTGTGTCATTTGACACTTGTGTTCTGTACTTAAGGCCATGACATGTCAACTTGGGAATGGTTGTCCATCTACCTAGATTAGTACATTAGTGAATCCCCATATGCATACCTTGGTTTGGAAGATGGGAGTGTGGTCATCTCATTGAAATTTCGAAATTACTCTTAAAGTGGACTTTTAGAGGGGTTGTGAAGTGTCCAGGGGTGTGTTGGGGTCATTTTTAGGTATCCCACTTGTTATACCAATAGTTAAGGGCCATCTTAACCCTAGGATAGCCTCTAGTTGACCATGTGACCCTTCCAAAAAGTTGGTTTCCCAAGTTGGACGAAAATCAACTCTTGTAAGGCTTGACTTTGGATAGACCACCCTTCCATATTTGTGCTAAGACATAATTCACCTTTTAGAAGCTTCCCTCTTTAGATCCATTTTTGGTAAGGTGTAAGAGTTTAGGGAAGAGGAACCAATTAGAGGACTTTTCTTCTCCCCATGAGCTTTCTAGTGGCTTTTTAGTGGGAACTCTCCATGTTAGAGAGTTTGAACACCCACTCTCTAATTTAGAGACATAGCTAGAGTTGGGGATCTTGGAAGGAGGGAATTGGATAAAAAGGGATCTCTTCTACAACTATCTTGCCTTAAGCTTGGATTCTAGGTTGGTGGATTTTGTGCAACTCTCTCTCTTGTTATCTTATGTGCTCTTGCTAAATGAATATTGTTTGTTGTTTATGGGCTTATGAAAGCCATCAATCTTGTTGTCATTGTTATGCTTGATGTTGTTGCAATGCTTTCTTTTTGTTTTCCTTGTTTGTGATATTAATGGGAGTATCAAGACTCACTCACCCTTGGGAGGGAAGAGTAGTCTTGGGGGTGGAGGAGTTATGACAGCCCTTGGTGTAGAGTCTCTCCTCAAGGAGGAGAGGGAAAAAGCATGGAGTATGGG
>MU224217.1:6394010-6412638 GCA_018584345.1 Thuja plicata
TTTTTGTCACTGGGTCTAGGGACTAATTCCCATGTATCATTTTTTATTATCTGATCTAATTCTTCTTTCATTGCATTCTTCCAATCAGAATCATTACAAGCATCTTCAACACTTAAGGGTTCAATCTCTGAAAGTAAACATACCTCTTCATCTATTGCTAGACCTTTTTCTTTAGATCTTGTCAAAACACTACTGCTTTGATCTCTAATGATGTCATCTTTAGAGTGGTATCTAGATGTGAATTTTGGAACCTTAGGTGTGTCTTCTTCTTCTATAATCTGTGATTCTTCTCTGGTTGATTCAGGATCATTGCATGAGACATCAATGCAATCAAACATTTCTTCAATAATAGTGTCTTTGCTGCTAGGTCTAGGTCCATCCTCAATCATAGGTGCATATTCATAGTATCTTTCTTGAACCATAAAATTTTCATCTATCTTAACATGCGTGCTTTCAATTATCTTCTTTAATCTCAAATTAAAACATCTATATGCTTTTCTTTTAGTAGAATAACCAAGGAAAATACCTTCATCACTTCTAGCATCAAACTTACCAACACCATCATCTCTCTTGATGTAGCACTTGCTGCCAAATATTTTGAAATACTTTACTATAGGTACATTTCCAAACCAAATTTCATAGGATGTCTTATCCACGCCTGGCCTTAATTGGGTTCTGTTGATAGTATATATTGCTGTGTTTACTGCATCTCTCCAATAGGTGTGTGCAACTTTACCTTCAATCATCACAGTTCGTGCTATATCAAGTATGATCCTATTCCTCCTTTCTACAATCCCATTCTGCTGAGGGGTTCTAGGTGCACTCAACTGTCTTTTAATACCTTATTCTTCACAATAATCATAAAACTGATTAGAGGTGAACTCATCTCCTCTATCTGATCTCAGACATTTTAGTTTCAATCCGGATTCATGCTCAACTTTAGCTTTAAATATTTTGAACTTCTCAAAGGCTTCAAACTTCTCCTTTAAGAACACAACCCACATCATCCTAGAAAAATCATCAACAAACAAAATGAAGTACCTCTCTCCATAGTATGATCTTGTTTGGGTAGGACCACACAAATTTGTATGAACTAGGTCCAATTTGTTTTCAGCTGAGTTCTTCTTGCTTCTGAAGGAACTCCTTACATGCTTTCCCATAACACATTACCTACATATTGTGTCAACTGGTCTTGCAATACTTGGTAGGTCTCTAATTGCCTTAACATTTCTGATCTTTACTATATTATCAAAGTTGATATGACAAAGTCTCTTGTGCCATAACTAGCTATCATGCACCTTTGCAAAAAAACAACTTACATCAGAATTAAGCTGAAAAACATTACCTTTTGTTTTGGATCCTGATGCAATCATGTCTCCATCCTTGTTGTTAATGACACACTTGTTGTCTTTGAACTCCAAATGATAACCTTTGTCAAGTAGCTGTCCAACACTCAACAAGTTATGATGTAATCCATCAACATATAGAACATCATCTGTCTTATTCTTTCTATCCAAAGTGATAGAACCTCTACCTATGATAGGTTTAGGAGTGTTATCTCCAAATATAACCATACCACCTTTGTACTTGTCTAACTAAACAAATCTATCTTTGTCACTAGTCATATGATGAGAGCATCCACTATCAATGATCCAATCAGTTCTGATGTCTGCTTTGGAAATTAGGGATAGCTCTTGTTCTTCCTTTTCATCTGCAATGTCCATTTCCTCAAGCATCCTTTCCATATCTCTAAGGGCGATGAATCCAATTTCATCTTCTCCTGAATCTTCATCGGTTACACCTTCTTCAGCATGATAACATTCCTTCTTATATTTATGTTTGTAATCAGATCTAAACTTCTTGACTCTTGTGGGACATTTAGATGCAAAGTGACCTATTTTATTACATGAAAAACATTTGAATGGAAGTTGTCCTTCATATTTTCCTTTTCCTTTTTTTTCTCTTCTAGCAATCATAGCAATGATTTCTTCAAGTTCTTCATCAACTTCTTCTTTCTCACTATGACTAGGAATGTGTAAGGATTTCTTACCATGGACTAGGGCTTTGAAAGTTGTTTCACTTTTAGGTTTAGTCTTCGATCTTGACATCTCAAATGTAGAGATTTTGCTGATTAGAGTCTCTCTCTTGAAGTTTTGTGAGAATTGCATAGTTTCCTCTAGAATATTGATCTTTTTTTCATAGTCTGATGTCAAAGTAGTTAGCAACTTGTCCATTATATCTTCTTCTGATATTTCACCACCATTGTTCCTGATTTCGGATACTGCTTCATTTATCCTTTGATTGTAAGCTCTAATGTTCTCTTTAGGTAACATCTCAAGACTGTTGTATTTCTTCTTCCATGTCTTCCTACGTGCATTCTTTGCTTCAACATCTCCTTCAAACATGTCTTATAAATACTTCCATATGGTATATGCTCTGTCAATTTTCTTGATTTCAAAAAATTCACTGTCAAATAAGGTGCTGATTAGGGCTTTTTTGGCAATTGCATTATGTGTGAATATATCCTTTTGTCTATTAGTAGCATCATCCTTTGCAAGGTCTTTCAGAGATGGAATTACAACCTCTTGTGTAGCAATTTCAAAGATCTCAAAGCCAATACAATGTAAGTGTGTTATCATTTTGTTTTTCTAATCCAAATAATTTTCTCCATCGAACTTAGGGCTTTCTTTTCTAAAGTAAGACATCTGATCTACCTTAAGCTGTTAGGCTTCTTCTCCAAGGAACTTGGCTCTGATACCAATTTTTAGAATAGTCCCAAAGGATAACTGAGAGGGGGGAGGGGGTGAATCAGTTATCAGTAACTTCAATTCTTTTTACTTCTTTAACTTTAGAATACAACCAAGTAAATGCTTAATCAAATAACACAGTACTTAACACACAATTTGATTACGGGGAAACCAAATGGTAAAAACCCCGGTGGGAATTAGCACCCATAATAAACTATACTTATTTGTAGTAATCCCTATTAGAAGATATTTCAAGCCTGTTAGGAGTTGTACAATACAATGCAATAAGCATAGTGACCTAGTTAAGGGTCGGACCCTGTTAGGAGTCTTTTACAAATAACCCTGTTAGGGGTGATGGACTCACTGTCCAAAAGCTCACTGCTTGATGGTGAAGGCTACAACCTTCTAAATAATAGCTATGCACTATATCTAATGATGAACTATTGAGTAGACCTACTGTATTGATCATTTCCAGTGTATTGCAATCTTTCACTTCTTCTTCACATAGACTCTTGATGAATGAACCAACTCTGATGATCTGATCTATACATCTTTCTTATCTTTTCGTATCATTCACACTTAGCGTGTCACCTTTGAATTGTTATAAATATATTCCTCATAGTATAAGACCATGGGACCTATGAGATAAATTTTCATTACATTCTTGTCAGCTCTACTAAGCACACACGCATAATTACAACCGCGCAAGTATAAACCAAATAGACACGATGCTTCACTAAGTCGGCCTCACCAATTTTACTCTAACTTTGTAATCTTCTTGAAACACATTTGACACCTTTGGATTAATATCATCAGCTCATAACTAAACATGAATATACACTCACATATATAGAAGATAGGCGCAACTCAAGAAACATGTGATATATGTCGGCCCTAAACCGTTATACTTCCAGAACTATAACTGCCAATAACAGAATTACATAACTTTACTGAAACATCATATCTGGGTCTATGTGTATGAACATAACATAATAAACATGTCAAAAACATGTATCTATCCACACAAGTCTTCATATCATTATTTGGATAAGTGCATAAAAAATTACTACTGTGTATTATATGTTGTCATCAATGACAAACATACAATCAATCAACTGCTCAGAATCAAATCTCCAACACTTCTTGCATTTCTTCAAATTTGGATTCAGGAGGCATCGGTCTTACAAGAACTCTTTCTCTTGCTTCTCTTTTTGTTTTCAAGGCATATGACTACTGTTGGTATATCCTTTTACCTAGCTCTTTAGGTATTTGATTCACAAATTTAGCAGGGGCATACTTGTTTTTAATCATTGATTTTATGACTGCTTCCTATATCTTATTCTGATCCTCTAGATTTAGTATCCCACTGCCTAATCTTTTTATCAGTCATTGTGCCATGGGTGGCAATAGATTTGGTAGCTTCATCTACCGTTTGGTTTCTGAAGTTCCTCTTTACTACATCTGGTTCATCATCTTTGGTGTCGTCCAAGTCAGCCTGTTTCCTGACAAACCTTTTTCTTTTCTTTGGTGGTGTGGTTTTGACACATTGCTATCTTTTTCTTTTTGCTGGCTGCTTCCTTATATAGGTCCTTGCTTGACCTTTCTTAAGTGGTGTTGTATCGATTGCAGCAATCTGCCTTCTTGTTCTTTGCTTCTTTGCAGGAGGTGGAGATGGAGGTGGATCAAATTTAGTAGCCTCTGTATCTGATTTCCTTTCTTCTAGTTCTTCACCAATCTTTCCCCGTTCATCAGTTTCCTCCTGTTGATCCTACTCTTCCTCTTCAGTAACTGATAGAATCTTCTTGATATTCTTAACCATTTTATCTTTCTTGTTTATAGTCTTCTTGAATTCTAGGCCATATTTTTATCTTAGATTTGGCCTCTTCATATGTACCAAACCTTGGTTGTTTCTTATCAATGGGCTCATTGAGTAGTGCCTCAATTGCAATTGTAGCTAGATCAATATTTATCTCATAGTCTAATGATGATAACCAAGATGTTCTTGGTACAACTGGTTTGATGTGTGTGAAGTCTGTGTCTACCATGAAACATATTTCATCTTTGTTCTTTTCAACTAGTTGCTAAGGAATCCTAGTTCTTTCCATCATCTTTTCCTTGAACTCAAGGAAGTATGCAGACATTACAGACTCAAAGTTGTCTCCTACTGACTTAATTAGTTCACTAATCTGTTGGGTTACCGATTTGGTAGAGTCCCATACAACTTTTCCTACTAAAGGAAAGTATTCTTGAAAATAGAAAAATATACACATAATAAGTGATCCAAACTTACATGTGTTGCTCTTTGAAGACCTGATTTTGATCATATTCTCATCCAGTTGTTTCAATAGGATCTCACATAGATCCATCTTAATTCCTTTCTTTAAAATATTGTAAGCTGTGCTTACTACTGTTGCAAAAATGTTGTTCATTCTGCTAGACTGAAAACTTTTGTAACCAGTAACACATGCACCAAATTTTAACTCTTCATCGGTGATAGTGTTTACTTTGAGACCTTTGTTGTCTCCTTCTGCATTGGTGAGTTTTGTAACTTCTTTCATGGATGGATTTTTGTGTGCCCTAGGCTTGTCAGTTATCGTATAACTAGTTGCAACATGAAGAACATCCTTTATTATTTGATTGGGTTGGTCTAGCCATAGTTTGTTGTCATGCATCCTGCTCAAGACTATTTTAATCCATTCTATCTTGAATTCCCTCAGGAAATGTAGGGCATTGGTTAACCATTTGACCTCCAAGTGTTTATGTTCTTCTTTCAGTTTTCCTTCAGCATCACATAGCTTCTTATAAGCTTCATCCATTTCTAAATCACCAATCTCTACAATCTTGCAGTGAATGTAAGACCTAATGTCTTCTATGAGAAAAACCCTAGGCGAGATTTTTGAAAATACATCAGCTTCATCGGGTTTCGATGCAATCTCTGGACATATCTTGTATTTAGGTTCTACACATGTGCTGTTCTTGATTAGTTTCACCACATTCTTCTTTTCATTCTTCAACTTAGCAGTTCTTGATGTAGTTGCCATTTTTTTTCAAGTACTTAGGGTTTTCTTGAAATTAGGGCTTTTCTTGACAAAATAATAACAAAAATATTTTATTGTCTTCGGTACTTACTTCGATTCACAATGGTGATGAGGAATCTGTATCCTATGTGCTAAATCGATCAATAGACACTTTTTCTTTCTTCTCTTGAAACGCTTTGATGTCGCTTTACTTTCTCTTTAAATCGCGAGTGAAAAATGAAGTTGTCCCGTTGACTATTTATAAAATTTTTGACCTAAGTCTTTGCAATAAGTGCTCAACAACTCATCGAGATGTGAAGATGGGTTTCATTGGGAGGATATTTCAAATCATCGTCGGTGAAGACATGTTGCTTTGGTCACTTGTTAACCATTTTATTTTACCGACGGATATTGGTATTCTTTCACGACCACTTCTAAATTTTGCTTTCTTATCAACGTCATTGGGTTACACTGGCAGTTTATCATTTTTACTAGTTGACCAAAAATTTCTGGTAAGTGTGAATAACTCATTATTGTGTTCACCGATGATTTTCAGTAGATGTTTACCAATGGTTTTGTATTCTTAAATTGGTAAAAAGTACAATAATATGCATCTTTGTTTTATGCAGATTTTGACTATCTATCAATTTATATAATGGAACTGATGCAAAATATAACTTGGTATAGTGCAGTTCCATACTTACTTGTTCATCTCAAGTGGGGTTGGTGGTGTCACCAGATCCATTGGATGGGGTGTCACCTTTTGCATTGCTTGGTCCAGCTTCATCATTGCTTGAAGCTTTTATCCACATTTTGTCTCTTGCCCTCCAGATATATTCAATGGTGTTACCATTGGGATATGTGCTTGTTTTTGTCAATCTATCTTTGCAATCTTTCTTGAGATGACCAACTTTATGACAGTGTAAGCATGCCATTCCTGGGTTTGACCATCCTCTAGACCTTTTGGTCCATGCTCTCATGTAGTTTGCAGCGATGTGACCATATCTACCACATGTTGTACAGTTTTTCCAAGTGTTGTAATCCCATACATATTGATTACGGATTATTTTTGGCTGATAAGGAACTTTTTTGCCTTTTGGATTCCATGCTTGCCTTTTCTTTTTCTAGCATTCTTCAGATGTGTGTCCATTCATCTTGCATGTAGGATAGTATTTGTCCATGTAGGTCTCCTTCTTTGAATTTTCTATCTTTCTCTTGCATTCATAAGCCTTATGTGCTTTCTTCTTACATTTATAACAGAATCCTATGAATGAAGATGTAGATGTAGATTTAGGAGTACCTTTCATTTTACCTCTCCATGAATTTGATGTGTGCCCTTTCTTTCCACAGTGCTTTCATGTTTTCTTCCCTGGTCTTGGATTTTCATAGATATTCTTTGGATTTGATGATTCTCCATTTTCTGTAAAGCCTATACCGCTGTTGTTGATGACTCTTCGTTGTCCTTCAAGAAAGTCATCCATCCTTTTATTGCTTTCTTCAGCCTTTCTGATAATCTCATTATGCTGTTGCTGAATTCTAACCTCATGCTTTAGCTTTTCATTTTCTTCTGTTAGTTCACCGATAATCTGTATTCTCTCAATGAGTTCCACATTTATTCTATTTTCTTCTTGACTCATAAGGATAATCTAATTTGTGAGACCATGGTGATGCTCAACATGTCTTTGAATTTCCATTTCCTTTTCCTGTAGTTTCTCTAAAATCTTCCTTCTATCATCAATAGCAAGTGTTCTTTCTGTTTCAGCTTGTCTGGTAGAACTCATCACATCAATCATTCTTACCATCTGGGTCTCTTGACCAATTTGTAGCATCTTTATTTTCTCTGTCAAATGTAGGTTGATCTCCTTTAGATTTGTTATGTTCTCTTCTAATGTATCTGATACATTACTTGCATTTGATCTTGAAGATTTAAAGAAGTCTAGAATCTCTTCTTCCTTATAGTCTATTTCATTGTTCCTGGTAGCCATATCTTTTGTTTCATCCAACAACTCTCTCATCTTGATTCTTGCTTCTTTATACTGTTCATAGAACATCTGTATCTCAAGCATTTTGTTCTCAATATTCTTATCAAGTTTGTACTTCTCCATTGTATGATCTTTGCTCTTAAGGCTTTAAGATTTTCAAGAAGATACTTAGCTCTGATACCAATTGTTGGAATTAATGGGAAGTAGTACTGAGAGGGGAGGGGTGAATCAATACCTCTAAAACTTTTAACACTTTACTCAATTTATTATTAATGATCATTCAATTCTGATTTACCAACCATTACTGTTATTCTTTCTTATGCATATATTGTTTGTTCACAATCTTTAATAGTTTTAAATCATTCATAGAAACATTCATTAAATTGACAAACACATAACACAAGATATGGTATCACAGAAAACTCTTGTTAGGAAGTAAAAACAATAGTGGGGATGGCACCCACAAAACTTCACTATCTGCAGAATGGAAGGGAGACGGTTAAGGCTTACAATTTGATCACTTCTGATGATCTACCCTATTAAGAGTATTAAGGTGGAGACCTATTAAGATATACTTTGTTAAGAGCTTTAGCAACACTGATTTAAGTGTGCACTCAGTTATGAGATTTACAATAGGACGGTTAAGCCCACCTTTCTTGAAAGGACTTCATTAGTGTACTACACTTGTTAGAATGAGTACAAATATTGACCTGACTATATGCAATATAATATTTCTAATTTAAAGATCCATTAAAGCCTTTACAATAATAATATCACCTTGAGTGATTGATGAATACCTTTTCTCTGCTTGTCGATAGCCTCTGTTCTGTTCTTAAAAACTGATTTGAATATGTTTGTGTTCTTCTGCATGAATTCTCTGTCTGGTCTTTAGTTTCTCTATGTAGATACTATCTTCATTGAAGAACTACAATTCTCAATGGATTGAGCACCTATTTATACAAGTATTTTACCTATCTTAGAATTCATGATTTACAATGTTAACTCTCCGATCCAAGATTTACAACTTGACCTTGATCTTTAGTTTGCATGTTTTAAAATAGTAAAATGAATTTAAAAAATAAAGATTACATTGCTTCCTCCACACATAATGGATTTAAAATAAAATTAAGAAGTTATAAATACAACTTCAGTGATTTATCTGACGTGGAAAGTCAGATCCACTTTTTGCAGGATGTAACTGACTATCAGTTCTTGGTTGTCGGTTTGAACTTGTAGTCTATCGGTGTTCCTTGACTGAACTATTCATCGGGTTCCTCTCTTTGCTATACTATTGGGTAGCAATGTTGTTACTCATCGGGTATCATTTTCCTTTTTTTCATCGGATAACACTTAACAGTGTTTGTCGGGTAACCTTGGCATCAGATAGTGTTGTGCCCTGTCTGTCAGTGTATAGTAAACCGATGGTATAGATCATATTTTTCTCTAAGTATACTAATGGAAAAATATAATGCCTTCACTAGACCCGAGGATAAATCATTCACCCCTCCCCTCTCAGTTATTCTAAATTCATTCTAACAGTTCCAACTGGTTTGGAATCTTCCATCTTGAATATTTTCAACACTTCCTTGATGTAATTGGACTAAGTGATATATATGCTTGCATCTTGTTGAATAATCTGTAGACCAAGAAAGAATTTGATCTCCTCAAACATAGACATTTAAAATTATTTGACCATTTCATTAGAAAAGGATTTTCATAACATTTCATTTACCCCAAAAATGATATCATCAACAAATATTTCAGCAATTAGAATATTACCATCACTATCTTCTTTTAAGTACAGATTGCTATTTTCACTTGTTCTTACAAATTCAATGCTTATGATATAGGAGTGAAGTCTTTCATACCAGACTCCAGGTGCTTGTTTCAATCCATATAAGGCTTTATGTATTCTACATACCATGTTTCTCTTGTTTGGATCAACAAACCCTTCTGGTTGTTCAATGCATACTTCTTCTTCCAGTATTCCATTTAGGAACACAGATTTGACATCCATCTAGTATACCTTGAATCCTTTGAATGCAGCATAAGAAAGTAATATTATTACTCCTTCTAGCCTAGCAACGGGTGCAAAGGTTTAACCATAATCAATACCTTCCTCTTGTGCATACCCTTTGCATACTAATCTTGCTTTGTTTCTTGTGACTTCTCCATTCTCATTCAGCTTGTTTCTGAATATCCATTTGGTACCGATGACATTCTTGTCATCAGGTCTTAGTACTAGTGTCCATGCACTTTTCTTCTCAATCTTTTCTTTTTCTTCATTCATATCATTGACCCATTCCTCATTTTCAAGTGCAGTATTAATAGGTTTAGGCTCAAAATCACAAAGTAAACATCTAGAGTTTAGTGACTTAATTCTTGTTCTCATTCCAACTTACTTCTTGTTCTCATTCCATCCTTCTTGTCTCCTATGATTTGATTATGTGGATGATGTCTTCTAACATACTTGACAAGTTTTGGTTCAGCTCTTTGTCCATCATTCTGATTATCATCTTCTCCTTCATTCTGATCTCCATTGCTCGGTACATCATCTTGAGTATTTTCCTGATTTTTGGTAATTACAGCCTAACACTTGGGTGCAATGTTCTGTTTCTCGGGAGTGATACACTGTTGCTCAGGTAGAGTGTCAGGTTCTTCAGTGTAAACAACCCTATTGTATTCTTCTGGTTCTTTTCTACTTTCCTTATCATTCTTCTCTAAAAATTCATCTATTTTTACATTTGCACTTTTAATGATCTTGTTAGAGGACTTGTTAAGACATTTATAAGCCTTTCTTTTCATGTAATACCCTAGAAAGATACCTTCATCACTTTTGGAGTCAAGGTTTCCATTTCTATCATCTTTCAAAATATAACATTGACTACCAAATATTTTGAAGTAACTTACATTGGGTGTGTAACCATACCAAAGCTCATAGGGTGCCTTCTTTGTGTCATTATTCAATTATACTCTATTTAATGTGTAGAGAGGAGTATTGAAAAATTCCCTCCAGAAAGTTTGAGTGATTATTTTCTCAATCATCAGTGTTCTTGCACAATCAACAATAGATTTGTTTCGCCTTTCAAAAATTCCATTTTGTTGTGGTGCTCTCGGTGCAGAAACTTGTCTTTTAATTCCATGCTCATTAAAAAATTAGTGAATTCATCTAAAATAAATTCCCCTCCTCTATCTGATCTTAAGCATTTGAATTCCTTACCACTTTTTTTTTCTACCATATCCTTATACCATTTAAACATCTTGAATGCTTCTGATTTATCTTTTAAGAATATATCTGTCATTATTTTAGAATAATCATCTACTAAGAGAATGAAATACCTATCTTCATAGTAACTCTTTGTCCTCATGGGTCCACATAGATCAGTATGGACTAATTCTATAATTGCATTAGATGTATGGGATTTAGTCTTGAAACTAGACTTTTTCATTTTACCTTTTTGACAATTCTTGCACATGATATGCTTGGGCTTTGACATGCTTATTAAGCCTCTTACTCTTCATTTATTTCTTATCTTTATTATGTTGTCAAAATTCTTATGGCATAGTCTTTTATGCCACAACCATATGTCTTCGTATCTAGCCATTAAACAAGTGGTGTTAATGTCATCAAGATAGAAAATGTTACCTTTTGTCTGTTCACCACTTTCGATCAACCTTCCTGATTCATTGAAGATCTTTGTGTTCTTATTTTTAAATTTTACTCAGTGACCTGTATTATTCAGTTGTGAAACACTTAATAGATTATAATTCAACCCTTTTTCCTAGTAAGTATTTTCACATTTGATTAGGTTATTGAACATTATGGTTCCTTTACCTTCAATTGGACAAGGTGTGTGTCATTACCCATTCTTACTGATCCACCATTATAGTACTCAAAAGTTTCAAACTTTTGTTTATCACCGGTTATGTGGTGAGTGAAGCTACTATCTATAATCCATACATAATTCTTACTAACATTAGATATGAGTGCTATCTCTACATATATTTCTTCTTCTTCATCTAAATCATCCTTCATGGCTACAAATACCATCTCAATGTCTTCTTCAAATTTGATGTCAGTATCATCAGCTATGTTCTCAACCAGGTAACAAGATTTCTTCCCTTTGTCCTTGTAGTCTCAGGTATCTCTTTTGTCAGATTGTCAGTTGCTTCAATAATCTCTATTATCACCTCGGTCAAACTTCTTTTCATATGTTTTGTCATTACTTCTCTCATATTTTCTTCTGTTAGGACATCTTTAAGAAAAGTGTCCAACCTCTTTACAATCAAAACATACAAGTGCTAATTTACCTTTGTATCTACCTTTTCCTCTCTACAATCTTCTTTCCATTAGTGCTTCAATCTCATCAAGTCCTTGATCCTCATTATCACTTTCACTATAATTCCTCATAGTGTTTCTATGACTCGACTTAGTTATTTTCAAAGAATATTTGAATGAAGATTCTATAGATGGTAAGACACTATTATAAAATTTATTCATCTCAAATGAAATCAGTCTACCAATCAGACTATCTAGAGTAACAATATTGTTTGCAATTTCTCTCATTTCTTGTATAGCAGATACTCTAATAGCATATACAGACAATAAGGTTCTTAGGATTTTAATTACCACTGTGTCTTCTTCAAGTACACCTCCAACTCCTTAGATAGCATTATCTACCTCTTTGATTCTGTAGCTATACTGAGTGATATTTTCTCATTCTTTCATCCTTAGGTAATCAAACCTCCCTCTTAGGCTTTCTGCCTTGGCTCTTAGTACATTAGAATCTACTCCATGTACCATCTTCAATTTATCCCACATTTGATTTGCAGAGGTGTAGGTTTTGACATCTTCAAACTCAACTTCAGAGAGTGAAGAAACAAGTTCTATCATCATGCAATTATGCTCATGCTTTTCTTTCAATTTCTCAAGTGTGTGAGGTCCTGTAGGAAACACATATTCAGTATCAAGGTGTTGAGTAATATCATTACCAATACCTGATAGGTGGAGTCTTATACTTCTTTCCCATGATGCAAAGTTGTCTTTATTCAACTTGGGCACATCTCTCTTGTTAATCTTGTTTGCTTGAGCTGTTAAACTCCCTTTCTAAGCACACAAGATCTGATACCAATTGTTAGAATAAGTGGGAGGGGGGTGGTGAATCAGTGACCTAAAAAATATTCCAATAAATCAACCCAAAAATTAGTACCACAATATTAAGCCTCTAGTTATCTTCTGTCCTACAAGATGTATGCCTTCAAATAATCTTAACAAATAACTACTGCTCAGAGTTCACTGTTAAAACTTATTCTTATTGTTTACCGATTAGCAGTCTTTCATTTACCGAAAAATAGTAAATTTCTTAGTGTATAACGATCAATCCAGATTAGTTATGTGTAATGAAAAATACTAAATTAATGACTCATAAACACATTGACACATGGATTTTTAACATGGAAACTGTAGACACCTAAAATTGACCAGGTGTATCCAAAGCTCTCAAAATTGTAAATCTCAGCCAAATGCCTCCAATCTCATCTCAATGTATTAAAATGGATCAAATCAAATAGACATTTATCAAGAAAAGTGGACAACAAATCAAATTAAATCAAAGGATTAAATAATAATGAAATCAAATAATTAAATTCAAGCCTACAAGGGATTAATCAAAATTATACAATTGATTTTAATCAATTAATTGTATATTTTAAATCAAAAAGATCAAATCCAACCCACTCACCCTTACATGGCTAATTTAATTAAATGATTTAGTTACTTAATTCCTAATTTCTTTGACACAACCAACCAAATTTCCCTCCATTTGAGAACACTTCAAAGCTTTTGACTTAACCAAAGCTTGATCATGATCAACTCAGTCTACCCCCTACCCATGGGAAATTGCTATAAATACAAGCCATTTACTTTGTGTTTGGGATCCAAGAATTTCAAGAGCTAAGCATCCTTATTATAGGCATTTAGAGAGCATTTGAGAGATTTTGATCACATTTTAGCATTTGCATAGCATTTTAGAGTATCATCTTTGATAGCATTTGTTGATCTAATAGCATATCTTGGAGCATTTTGAGCTAGATTAGAGCATTATTTATCATTTATTTCTCATTCTAGGATTGTCCTTGGGAGAGATTAAGACTAAGAGCTCTCTTAACAAAGCTTAGATAGAGAACCATGAGATGTCATGGGTTTTAAACTTCAATTCTTAGATTAAATAGCATTTTCTTCGATAGAGTTTTTGCTTATAATCCTAATTTCATAAAGGTGTTAATCTTACACACACAAATGGTGCCCACCGTGGGGCTCTAAGCCTCGTTTCTAACATTTTAATCTTAATATTTTGTGTGTTTTGCTTTGTTCTTTGTGTTATTTTGCAGAAAAATAGGAGAAGATCCGCCTATGCAATATTCAGAGCTGACTGTGAATAATAAAGCACCACCTACGAAGTTTCTTTCATCTTCATCTTTCATTCCTCAGCCACGTGTTAGATAAAGTGTGCCACCTACTAGATAAAGTTTGCCACCTACTAGATAAAGTGTGCTGCCTGCTAACTTTCAAGAGCCACTTGCTAGAAAAAATCGGCCGCATTTTATACTTTCTATGTCGCTTGTTATGTTTATTTAGCCACCTGTGGATTGTTTTAAGCCACTTAGTAGGATTTAAAAGCCGCTTAGAAAGTTTCTATTTACGCATAGAAACATTTAAATGCTACCTTTTAGCTGTTAAATGTCGCGTAAACATTTATGCTTTAAATCAGGTTTTTAATGGTTTGTTCACTATTTTAACTCTCTGTGTTTTTCTATCCTGCAGATGAAAAATCACCCGAAAGTGCAGAAACCAGAGAAACAGGTCACAAGGCTTAGCAAAGAGGTGAGAATTAAGGTTAAAAATGAGAAACAAATACATGTTGCCAATCTCTTAGAGAGTTTATTTGAGGGGGAACACTTATATGATCACTACATTAAAGTGTTTTTTTCTTACAAACAAAAATTTCCCACTCTTTAATTGATTTTCATGCCTAGTTCTTTAAGCTTTGATTCGATAAATTTTCATTAAAAGAGATTTTAGGAGGGAATTTGTATTTTTAGATTTCCAATTTTTCTTCAGTTTGTCTCTATTTGTGTCGACTAACTTGTTGGAGGAGCCGGAGTGGGAACGATCACCGGTAGGTGAGTGGAAATAAGCCAAATCACTCAAAAATGCACCTAGCCTTGCTAGCTTCGAAAACCAGGTATTTATCTAATCAAGCTTGCATTTCTTAACTTGTGGCAAATTCTTTGAATCTAGCATAATTAGGGACACCCTACTATTTTCCGTTCAAAGGAGACATTAGGTATATACTCTCAACTTTTCAAAGTTGTTCAAAAAGCCAAAAGTGTCAAGTTTGGGTGGTAGAAAGAAAGGGAAGATTAATTGAACCACACATCTCATTTTTAAGAACCTCCTTGTCAAGAGGTTGAAAATGAACAATTTTGCTTGAGGTGTTTGGAACAAAGAAAAACAATAGGGATATGCTCTTCACTCTTTGAGTGAATCAGATTCCCAAGCTTGTTGGACTGAGTTTGGTATTTTCTTTCCATATTCATGCTAGCTAAATAGAGATTTAAAGGGTCTGCCTCCCGAGAATTGCCTTACGAGGATGGTGAGAGGGAATGACCCAAAGTGGGAGATATTCGATTTTACCACAATGTCATCCGACCCACTATAAATAAATTCACTTTACCTTAATCAGAAAGTGACTAAGCCTTGTACAAGCCATCCTCACTTCCTCTAGTAGTCCTTCGGGATTGCGCAAAATTGTACTTTCATGCATGTAGGAAGCCCACAAGGGGGTAAAGGATCTTGACAAGATTTAGAATGGAAAGGATTGAAAACCTTGATAAAATAGCAAACCTATCTTTGTAGAGCCATTTTTAAAAGACAAATTTGTTTGACTCTAAGGTAGACTGTTTGGAAGAAATTCTTGTGCAAACCTGTAAAAACATCCAAGAACATACACTTTTAGTGTGGTTTTAGGGATATGGTACAACTTTGATGTGTGTGTTGAGTTTGTACTCTGTTTTCACGCAAGATTCTTTTTTGACAAATATGATCAAAGCCCTTAAATTTTTATATCCAGAAAATACAAAAAAATTAATAAAATCAACTTTGATCAGTGAAGCGCCGCGTACCATCATTTTAGAGCTGCATACAAACAAAAATGGGCCACTTACAAATCTTAAAACACCACTTGAAAAAATTTAACAACTACGTAAGCCACTGTAAAGTACCGCGTATAAACATTTTAAAACCGCCTATCAACAGGAAAATACCACTTGCTAATTGCAGAGCGCCGCATACAAAGATTCCAGTGACCGCGTATCAATGATAAAAGGCTGCCTACACATAGGCAAGAGCCACCCAGAAACATAAAAGGGAAAATAATGGGTATACACTGAGGGTTTGAAAACAATAAAATTCCATTTTTGGATACCCTTTTGAATGTTTTACCTCTGTGTATACTTAACTGGATCAGAATCCACCATTATTGGGCATTTTGCAAATTTATCCACGGATTGATCATTTAAGTGAGTTACAAACCTAATATATTTACTTGATATATGTTAATGCTAGTTTTTACTCAATCCCATTACATTAAGAATACCCTACAACCAGACGAATCTTATCTAAGGCAAGAGTGTCCTTTTCCAGGTGATCCTTTTTCTTCAAGGCCCTTACAAGAATCCATCAAATAAATAGAACCAATGATGTCTTTTCAATTTGGCCATATCGATCCCGATCAAATCAACCATGTAAACAAGGATATGAACAATCAGGGAAATGTTGATCCTAACAACAAAGGATCCAACAACAATACCAATAGAGGAGCAAACATGGACCCTAACAATCAAGGGATGAACAAAACCAAAAATGGGGGTAACATTGACCCTAATGATGAGGAGTTAACTGATGAAAAGGTTAATGAAGCTATGCAAATCGATTTCTTCATGAAACTTATGGAAAAAGTGTTAGAAAAAGACAAGGAGAAGTACTTCTTAGACCTAGCACAAATGGGTCTCAAACTTCCACACGATTATGATGTCACCAAAATCAAACAAGAAGAAGCTAAGGCTAATCCCATTGACATCATGAAAAATCAATTCCAAATTTTCCAAATGCAATTGGACATGATAAAACAAAGTGGGGCTCCTAAACCCTTTTCTATCGAAGCTTTGTGTCCATTTCCATTTGATAAGTCTTTAATCATGATTCCATTTCCAAGAAATGCTATTTATCCTAAATATGACAAATATGAAGGAACATATGATCCTCAAGATCACTTAAGGGAATTTTGTGCCTTAAGTCTAGAGTTCATGCATTACACAACTTACCTTATGAGGTTATTCCCTAGAAGTTTGGGGGGTATGGCAATGGAGTGGTTTTCAAAGTCACCTTCTGGCATTCGAACCTTTGAGGAATTGGCCTCCAAGTTTGTAACTCACTATTCCTATAACATCAAACATGAGGTTACAATGCTTAATCTATGGAACACCAAAAAAAGAGAAGGAGAGGGATTCCTACTTTTCCTACAACGATAGAGAGCGGTATTTTCCAGATACCCTCAAAGTGTACCCGAAAAGGAAAAGATGGATATTTTTGTAAACAGCTTGAATCATGAAATGAACTATAGATTAAGGCTACAATGTCCTAGATAATTCCAAGACCTAATTGAGAATGGGGTGAAAATGGAAGAGGTATTGATTAAAAGTGGAGAAATCAAACTTTACAAAGATAACAAAAGTAACAACAACAACAATACCTCCAACACTAATCAAAATCAAAATTGCAACAACAACAACAACCAATTTTGGATGAAGAATAAAAAAAATAAAGGAGTGGTTAACGATGGAGTGGTAGAGGCTAACACTTTAAAGGATAACCCTTTCAATCTCACTCAAAAATCAGTCCAAGCCAATAATGTGAACCAAGCACCCAAAGTGCCCTTTAACAACAACAAAAATAACAACAACATTGGGAATAATCAAGGGGCTTACAAGCCTAAACCTTTCTTTGCACCTACACCCAAAAGGACATTCACTAATTTGGGTGAACCATTGGAGAATGCATTAAGGACACTTATTGCAAATAAAATTATTGACTTACCAGTGGCACAACCATATGAACCTCAAATCAAGCCGAATTGGTGGAGTGAGAATAACCATTGTGAGTATCATCAAAATAGGGGACATAAGACCAATGATTGCATGCATCTCAGACATGTGGTACAATATCTCATAGACAATGGTGTAATAAAAGTGGATGACCCTCAAACTAATGAAGATCACACAGCCTTTAAAAATCCTTTCTATAAGCATGAAAAAGGAGAATCTTCCAATCCAAACAATGGAGGAAACCATGCGAATAATGCAAGAGACAATCATAATGTTAACTTTGCTCATACTTATGAAAATACTATCAATTTTGTTGTGATCAAAGATAAACCTATTCAAGGGTCCGCTAATGCCATCACAAGGGGGAAAGCCTCAAATGTTACCCTACAAGGGGGTACTCCTATTACTATTGGCCCTAAAACACCAACTATTTTGGCTAAACAAACACCACCCACAACAAAGCCTTATAGTTTGGTAGATCAATTACAAAAGAATCCAACACAAATATCAATTTTGGAGTTTTTGAAATTATCTCCTAACCACAAGGAGATCCTAAAAAAAGCCTTGTGTGAGACCACTGTTCCTATAAAATTGGAGGAAGACAAATTTCAGAACATGGTAGGGCATCTCATAGCCCCTCATTGTCTTTCCTTTTCAGAGCAAGATGACATGTCTATCACACATCCTCAAAACTTACCCTTGCATATAGAGGTATTAA
>MU224217.1:6412688-6448305 GCA_018584345.1 Thuja plicata
CATCCTCAAAACTTACCCTTGCATATAGAGGTATTAATCCAAAGACATAGGGTCAAGAGAGTTCTCATAGATGGTGGAGCTGGTCTTAATATTTTCACTTTAAACCTTGTCAAGTCATTAGGGTTATTCAAGTCTTCCATTGATCCAAAGAAGCAAATCACTATTAAGGCTTATGATGAGGAAGAAAGGTCTTCAAAGGGTATGATCATTCTACCAATTCAAGTGGGACCTATCAAAAAGGGTACCATATGTCAGGTGCTTGATATGAAATTGACCTACAACATCTTACTAGGGACGCCATGGATACATGAAATGCAAGAAGTACCTTCTACATATCACCAATGCATAAAATTTCCATACAGGGGGGAAGAGATCACAATTGGAGGAGATTCAAATCCTTTCCAATATTGCAATGCTTTAAAGCCAAGTCATGAATTTTATATTCCTTATAATAGGGAAAGAGTCATCCCTGATATTACCATGGAAGAAGCCAAAGAGGAAAGTTCAAACCCAACATCAAATGTCCCATCAACTTCTAACCCTATTCAAACTAACTCAACTACATTGACTAAGGGAAAAGAAAAGATGAGTTATGAGGGTTTAGATTCAAAGGATAATTTAGTTCAGACTTCAACATTGAGAATGGAAAATTATAAACCCACTAAGGAGGAGAGATAACAAACTAAGAAAGATCATTATGAAAAGATGAGTAACCTAATGAATCAATTTGAGAAACAATGCAAAATTAACTCAAAAGGGGTAGGGGAATATTCTGTTTCCCTATTTGATTTACCTACATCTCCAAGGACACATGGGAAGCCATCCAAAGATCATCAACCTCATAAATACAATTCCCATTTTGTAAGGGAATGTGACAAACAAGAAATGGACAAAGAATATAACGAGGTATTACAATGGCTTTATAAAGAGGACGACAATTCAGCTAATTCCAATGAAAGGGTGCAACATATCAATATCCAAACTGATCATTATGGAAAAGGATTTGATATCATGAAGAAAATGGGGTATAAGGGAAGAGGAACCTTAAGATTTTGACATAGAGGGTTGTTAGAACCTATTGAACCAGATTGGAGAGAAAAAGAAGAGAAAGCCGACATAGGTTTTCAACATAAAGGAGAAAGTTCAAGTCCCATGCATGATTTTCATGCACATATCCATATGGTAGGTTATGAAATTGAAGATGATTCTAGGGATTATGAGTGAGATTCCTTGTCTGAAGAATCTTGTCATGACATAGAGGTTGATACCATTCACACTTATGTAACTCCTCCTAAAGTTGAGCATCAAGAACATGTAACTCAAAGTTCAAATTCAACTCAAACATCAAGTGAACCTCAACAAGTCAATATAGAACAAGCACCTATTTTCACTCAATGGGTAGGTGAACCTTGGGTACCTTCATGGGTTGGAGATTCTAACCTAGTGTTTAATCCACATGCTTTCTTTCCCATAGAAATCTTAGAGGACTCTAATGAAGATGATTTTGATCCTTCTTCCATGGACCATCTTGAAGAAGTGCATGTCATAGACCATGATGATACAATGTATGAACCATCAAATGAAGTCATGTCCTTAACTCCTTCAAATGAAAGCCCATCTAATGAATCCTTGTCCTTAATGCACCCCGAACTTATTAATTGGGATCTTTCCGAGCCAAATGACTTACTCTACTTCCCAAATGACAATGCAATGGTCTTATACCTCAATGTGGTTGAACCTGATTCTTCCACCAATGAATTTACTCTAGACATGATGATAGGGGTAGGTGTTCAACCTCTTAATCCAAAAAATGAAGAGAAAATATACAAAAAAATGAGAAGGTCTAGTGGTGAAAACCACCATGTGGCAATGCTAGACCCCAAAAAAGTAAAAATAAAGGATGTTTTTGAAGGTGAAAACCCAACTATGGCAGCTAAGGGAGAGAGGTTGGACACCTTACCAGCTCATGAAGATGAAATATCACCAATACTTATTGAACCCATAGAAAAGGTTAACATTGGAACATAAGAGGATCCTAAATTCATTCACTTGGCAACATCTTTGAGTCCCTTGGAGAGAGAAGAATTAATTGCATTCTTTCAAGTAAAACAAATCAAATTTGCCTGGTCATATGCTGATATGCCCGGATTAGATCCAAGTTTCATAATGCATCATTTAAATGTGAAAACAGGGGTTAAGCCCGTCAAGCAGAAGTTGAGAAAAATGCATCCACATGTAGCCCTTTTAGTCAAAGCTAAATTGGAGAAATTACTCAAGGCATGATTTATAAGAGTAATATCATATGCCGAATGGATCTCCAACATTGTACCGGTTACCAAAAATGATAAAACCATAAGATTTTGCATAGATTTTAGAGATTTAAACCTTGCTTGTCCAAAAGATGACTTTCCATTACCTAGCATTGATGCTATTGTGGATCTCACTGCAGGACATTCTATGTTTTCACTTATGGATGGATTTAGTGGGTATAATCAAATTTGCATTGCACCTGAGGATCAAGAGAAGACATCCTTTACATGCCCATGGGGTACTTTTTGTTGGAATGTAATGCCCTTCAGTCTCAAAAATGCCGTAGCCACTTATCAAAGAGCAATGACTACCATTTTCCATGACATGATGCACACCTTTATGGAAGATTATGTGGATGAAATTCTAGCTAAGTCACATAAAATAAAAGATCATCTATCCATACTTGAAAATATTTTTACAAGGCTAGAACAATTCAAAGTAAGACTTAACCCAAAGAAATGTGCTTTTGGGGTACAATCTGGAAAAATCCAAGGGTACATTATTTTAGCAAAAGGCATTGAAGTAGATCCTAAAAATGTACAAGAAATAATGGACATGGAAATTCTAAAGAATATTAGTCAAATGAGGTCACTTCAAGGAAGGCTTCAATCTATAAGAAGGTTCATTTCTCAATTGGCGGAAAAATTCCATTCTTTCACCAAATTACTACATAAAGACACCATCTTCACATGGGATGAGGAGTGTGATAAAGACTTTACATTGTTGAAAACATACTTGATGAACCCACCTATCTTGATGCCACCTATTCAAGGAAAACCTTTGTTACTCTATATTTCAGCAATGAAAAAATCTTTAGGAGTCTTATTGGCACAAGAGGATGATGAAGGAAAGGAAAGAGCTATCTACTACTTGAGTAGAACATTGATCAAATATGAGTTAAACTATAGCTTCATGGAAAGGGCTTGCCTAGCAGTGGTATTTTCCTCTCAAAAGTTAAGACATTATATTTTTTTGCATAAGGTGAAGCTCATAGCCAAGATTGATCCCTTAAAATACTTACTTAGCAAAACAACTTTAACTTGAAGGATTGCAAAGTGGGTCATGGTACTTAGTGAATTCGACATTGAATATGTTGATAGGAAAGAAATCAAAGGTCAAGTTATAGATAATCAATTGGCTGAATATCCTCAAGAATCTACATATCCTATGCAAGTGGAATTTCCAGATTCTGAAATTGTGAATGTAGAAGCTAAGACATGGACTTTATACTTTGATGGATCTTATACCCAAAATGGTAGTGGAGTATGCATTCTTTTGATTACACCACAAGGTTACACAATCCCAAAATCTTACAAGTTGTTGTTCCCTTGCACCAATAACATAGCAGAGTATAAAGCTTTGGTCATAGGAATCAAGATGGCCTTGGAATGGAATGTTACAGAATTACAAGTCTATGGGGACTCTCAATTAGTCATTAATCAAGTTAATGATGAATATAATACTAAGGATGAAAAACTAATGCCTTACAAGAGATTGGTGGATGATTGGAAAAAGTACTTTGCTTTGATTACTTTTGAACAAATTCTAAGAGACAAGAATAGAGTAGCGGATGCAATGGATACTTTGGCATCTTTACTACAAACGCCCGATCAAAATGAAAAGTATGAGTTCTTGGTGGAAGAATTGGTTAAACAACATTTGACCTACCTGATACCCAAATTATTTCCCTTTTAAATGGACACGACTCACCATGGTATGGACCCATCTATGCCTACCTAAAAGACCAAACCCTACCTATAGACCAAACCCGTGCTCAAAAGAAAAATTTCATAAGACAAGTGGCCTGTTATACCATCTTTTCTGACACATTGTATCATAAAGGTCTTGACGGAACGCTCTTTAGATGTCTAGAGGAAGATGAATCTAAATTAGCTTTAAAAGACATCCATGAGGGGATTTGTGGGTCACATTTGAGTGGTTTAAACCTAGCTAAGAAAATCCTTAGTATGGGGTACTTTTGGAAAAACTTAGAAAGAGATGCTTGTCAATATGTCAAATTTTGTGCAAAATGTCAGTACATGGAGACATGATCCATGCACCAGCACAAGAGTTACACCCATTTGTCACACCATGGCCATTCTATCAATAGGTATTTGACTTGATTGGCATGATTTATCCACCTTCTTCAAATGGACACAAGTATATAATCACGGCTATAGAGTAATTCACTAAATGGGCTGAGGTTGTCCCTTTATCAACTGCCACAGGGAAGAAAATTTCCATGTTTATCCTCAATCACATCATTTGCAGATATGGCATTCCTCACGCCATCATCATGGATAATGGAAAATAGTTTAAGAACAAAGATGTTGATGAAATTTGTGACACATTCCATATTACATATCACTCTTCTTCCATTTACTATCCCCAAGGTAATGGACAAGCAGAAGCTACAAACAAGAACATCCTTAAAATCCTTAAGAGATCCGTTGGAAAGTCAGGAAAAGATTGGCATCTTCAAATCAATCCAGCATTGTGGGCCTATAGGACTAGTATTCAAACCCCGATAGGAGCTACACCTTTTTCATTGGTTTATGGGGCCAAAGCTATTCTACCTTTAGAAGTTGAAATACCATCCCTAATAGTCTCATTGCATGGCTTAATCATGGATGAAGATTATAGAGTTTCCTGCATTCAACAATTGGAAATGTTGGAGGAACATCAAACTCAAGCATATGACCATTTGAAAGTGTATCAGAATCAAATTTCAAGGAACTATAACAAGCATATCAAACCAAGAACCTTTCAAGTAGGAGATCTAGTGTTGAGAGAAAATCCAAAAAATCAGGCTGCTAGAGAAAAGAAAGGAAAGTGGGAAGCAAATTGGCTTGGTCCTTTTGTCATTGTTTCTTCATTTGGAAAGGGGACCTACAAATTGGCTGATTGTGATGGTGATGAATTGCAAGAACCTATCAATAACATTCATCTTAAGAGGTTCCACACCTGACTCAGAGGAAAGAGTATCAAATGAAAGAGTATAATTTGAGAGTATTAGATGAGTCAGCATCACCTTTGTACATGGAAAAATTCAAAAATACCAAAAAAATGAGAAAAGATTAAAATACAAAAAAAATCAGAAAGTTCAAAAGCCAAAAACATTTGAAAAAGAGAAAAAAGTGCCTTGGTGAAAACCTAGCAATAGGCACCTTGGTAGAAAAAAAAAAGAAGCAAAAAAAAGAGAAAAAGAGCAATAATCCCAAGAGGTGAAAACTTGGAAATAGGTGCCTTTTGTCCCTTAGGTCTTTCCTAGTTGCATTTGTACATATTGTATTTCATCATCTAATTTTTCCATATCCTCATTGCATCCGTCATTTCTGCATCATCCTAATAAAGTCTCAGAGCTACATTTTTGTCGCATTCTAGGTTCAATTGCCCTAAGTTTCACATTGGTCACATTTATCACTTGGGGGAAAGCATCATAGATTTTTGGTACCAAATGGATTCAAAAGTGAAACATTTTGGTCACACACCAGAAGTAGATTTTCAGATTTAGAAGAGAGATTTTTGGAACCTTTGATAAATATCATTGTTCAACCCTAAATAGCTCAATCGCATAACATGATCCTTGAGTTTCATTGACTTATTTTATCAGGATTAAAAATTGACACACCCTAAATGATCAGATTGTTTGGAATTCTTATTTGAAAATTTTGATACATTTCACAAACACTTGGAAATTTTTGATGAGTTTTTCATTGACCCTTTTTCGAGTCATGTTCTTTTTAGCTAATCCATGATGTTTTGACTAGATTGGCAATGATAGAGACATGATGTTTTCTTAAGCTTCTGAGTGACTGTTTTGACGAAGATCCTTTAACTTGTGTGAATTAGTCTAAAGACATGGCCATCAAAGAACCATAGAGGATATTCATACAGGAAGAAGGGTTAACCTTTGTTTGTTCATGCAAAAGGATACCTTGGCTATTTAGATTTTCCATATCTTAATACCAACATCCACTTGCAACATTGAATCTGATCAAACCGGTATTCATATTCCCATAGTTGGTCATTCAAATAGTGAGGGTTGTACTTGGTTTTGTACAAGGGGTTACAACATGAGAGAAAGTCATATTCATATTCTTACGGTCGCAGTGGCACCAGTAAGGATTGTATCGACTCCTAGTTCCACAACGCTCAATGATGAAAATATATCTCAGTTTGCATTTATTTCACAAACCTCAAGGACAATTAGTTGCATTGCATCTTCATGTTAGATTTTAATTGCATTCTCCAAGTTAGTTTTAAAATGGCTTGTCTTTCTAGCGCTTTTCCAAGAACAAGGGGGGATTTAACAGTTGACAACACTTCATCAATTTCATGGTTTCAAGTCATCAATATGAGATTTTCCTTTGCATTCATAATCATTAATCATTATCTATTCATATCAAGAGAAAAATAAAAGAAAAGAAACATTAATCATTATTCATTTATCCACATCATTTAGAATTGTATATCATAAATTAAATTGCATACATCCAAAAAATCAAAAAGATAGTTACATTCATTTATCATTGCACTAAGCATCCATATCATTGCATTGCATAATCCATACATCATGATTAAATTAGAAAAGCATATAGAAAAAAGTTGCATTAACATCATTTGCATCCATTTATCTATGTCCTACTCTAAGACATTGCATCCATAGCATAATAGAAATAAATGCATCATAGAAACATGTAGATATGCATAAAAGGAAATCTCATAACATCATCAAAAGGAGGAATCAATGATCAACATAGATAAATGTCCATTATCAATGTCTATAACATAAATCAATACATCAAAGGTACATCAACAACATTTTCCCAATAATAGTTGTTATCATCGAAATCTCTTCACACTAGGGCATGTTTTGTTGTCAGGATCATCATCAATGTTTTTCAGAAATGAAAATATCTTGAATCTATTCTATCAGCAGTGTTCATCAATTTTTTTTTCACATCTGAGATCAATATGCTTTCATTTATGAGGTGGCATCATCATATCATCCAACTAGGATTTTGTATCATATCTTATATCAAATCCGGGGCATTAAGATTTCAAAATTTATCAGTGAGGCATCAAATCAAAGTTTCAAATCAGGGTATCAAATCAGAGTTTCAAATTAGGGTATCAAATCAAGTTTCAAATAAAGTTTCAAATCAGAGTTTCAAATTAGAGCATCATATCAGGGTTTCATATCAGGTTTTCATATCAGTCAATCAGCTCATCAGTATCAAATCAACGACCAAGACAATCAAGTTTTCTTTGAATCAATGCGCTTCACACATCAATTCAAAGAGGGGCATTTGTAGACACCTAAAATTGACCAGGTGTATCCAAAGCATTCAAAATTGTAAATCTCAGCCAAATGCCTCCAATCTCATCTTAATGAATTAAAATGGATCAAATCAAATGGAAATTTATCAAGCAAAGTGGACAACAAATCAAATTAAATCAAAGGATTAAATAATCATGAAATCAAATAATTAAATCCAAGCCTACAAGTGATTAATCAAAATTCTGCAATTGATTTTAATCAATTAATTGTATAGTTTAAATCAAAAAGATCAAATCCAACCCACTCACCCTTACATGGATAAATTAATTAAACGATTGAGTTATTTAATTCCTAATTTCTTTGAGACAACCAACCAACTTTCCCTCCATTTGAGAACACCTCATAGCTTTTGACTTAACCAAAGTTTGATCATGATCAACTCACTCTACCCCCTGCCCTTGGGAAATTGCTATAAATACAAGCCATTTTCATAATGTTTGGGATCCAATAATTTCAAGAGCAAAGAATCCTTATTATAGGCATTTAGAGAGCATTTGAGAGCTTTTGATCACATTTCAGCATTTGCATAGCATTTTAGAGTATCATCTTTGATAATATTTGTTGATCTAATAGCATATCTTGGAGCATTTTGAGATAGATTAGAGAATTTTTTATCATTTATTTCTCATTCTAGGATTGTCCTTGGGAGAGATTAAGACTGATAGCTCTCTTAAAAAATCTTATATAGAGAACCATGGGATGTCATGGGTTTAAACATCAATTCTTAGATTAAATAGCATTTTCTTTCCATAGAGTTGTTTCTTATAATCCTAATTTGAGGAAGGTGTTAATCTTGCACATACAGAAACCATGTTAAGGGAAAAACCACTTGGGACCAGTAACCCAAAATTTTCACTTTTCTAAAGTGAGCTCGGTGAAGAGCCAACCTTGTTAAAGGTTACAAACACACTGTTAGGTGTGACCTTGTTAGAGGATTTAAATAGAATAGTTTGTCACTTGATATTGGGCATCTCTATGCTACCTTCTATGACTGAACCCTGGTTTGTCAAATGGTATCTGACATCTCATGCTATCTTCATGATCAAACTTTTTGATACTCCTTGGGATGTATCTCAATATAGAAAGGATTGTTAAGTCCTGCTCGATTAAGAGACTTTCTGAATCAATGGTTAAACTAAAATAGTAAATGATCTATTCATACATACAACTTAGAATTGCATATTTTCAAATCTATTGTAAGCTCATTATACCTTTCTGATCAATGTATCTTTTCAATACCTTTGCTCCACTTCTTTCTGCTCGGTGATGCTGTGCTTCTCTATTGCTCAGTGTCCATAGAAATCTTTAGCTCTTTCCTCAACTTGATTGATCAGGACTGTATGAAGTTGTTCTTCATCAGTTTCTCTTCAACATCCTTTTTTTCTATTCACTCCCCTAATTTATAATGAATTAGATTGTCTCTTTATAGACATGATATCACCATTTCTCACTTATTGATTTTCTTGTTCTTGGCGTGATCCACAATCTTAGCCAATATTTATTTAAAGCATTACTTCAGTTTTATCTCGTAGATTTCTCCATGAAAACTAGATAAAAAAACTTTAAATATTTTAATTATCTCTGGATTTAACTTGTCGATAAAAATAATGTCAACAACCAGTTAAGTCTATCTTTAGCTCTTTCTAGCTAAGTATTTTTTCTTTTCTGAACTTTAGTTCTTTTCAGTGGTTTAACTCTTTGATAGCTTCGGTCAACGCTTCATTTCTCCTCGAGATTATCCTTTGGTATTGTCTATCCATCAGCGTTGTTTTTCCATTGGGTAACACTGTAATTCTGGCAATCGGTAATGCTACTGATTCTTCTCATCAGTAATGCTTGTCGGTTTTCTTGCTCGAGCATCACTGTGACTTTTCTCTCGGGTTTCTCTATCCATCGGGTTCCACTAAGCGTCAATGTTTGTAGTCACTTAGTGAATGCTAGTCTTTTATGCATTAATGAAAGCATAATGTTTATCTCTCTGATTCTATGAAGTCTTTGACACTTTGTATATAACCGATCAGATTATAACAAGTTGACATCAATGACAATACAATCCATTAATTGATTTAATGTATTGCATTATCTTTCTACATTTTAGTGATCAACTTAACATATTCAAACATTCAATCAGTTATATGTCATCACTTTCTTCCTCACTCTTTGATGCTGAGTTTGAAGATGTCAAAACCCGCACCTCTACAAAGAAAATATGGGATAAATTGAAGTTGGCACATGGAGGAGATGCTAATGTACTAAGAGCCAAGGAAGGAAGCCTAAGAGGGAGGTTTGATGACCTAAGGATGAAAGAAGGAGAAAATATCACTTAGTATAGCTACATAATCAAAGAGGTAGTCAATGCTATCTGAGGAGTTGGAGATGTACTTGAAAAAGAGACAGTGGTAAGCAAAATCCTAAGAACCTTACTGCCTGTATATGCTATTAGAGTATCTTCTATACAAGAAATGAGAGTAGTTGAAAACAATAATGTTACTCTATATAGTCTGATTGGTAGACTAATTTCATTTAAGATGAATAACTTTGATAATAGTGTCTTACCATCTATAGAGTCTGCATTCAAATATTGTTTGAAAATAAGTAAGTCAAGTCATACACACACTATAAGAAACGATAGTGAAAGTGATAATAAGGATCAATGAATTGATTAGACTAAAGCACTAATGGAAAGAAGATTGAAAAGAGACAAAGGTAGATACAAAGGTAAATCACCACTTGTACATTTTAATTGTAAAGAGGTTGGACACTTTTTTGCAAGATATCCTAACAGAAGAAAAGATGACAGAAGTAATGACAGAACATATCAAAAGAAGTTTGACCAAGGTGATAATAGAGATAACCAAAGAAACCAAAAATCTAATAGAAGAGATACCTGAGACTACAAGGACAAAGGGAAGAAATCTTGTTACCTAGCTGAGAACAAAGCTGACGATACTGACACCGAATCTAAAGAAGACATTGAGATGGTATTTGTATCCATGAAGGATGATTCAAACGAAGAAGAAGAAAGGTATGTAGAGACTACACTCATATCTAAGGTTAGTAAGAATGGTTTATGTATTATAGATAGTGGCTTCACTCACCACATGACTGGTGATAAACAAAATTTTGAAACTTTTGAATACTATAATGGTGGATCAGTAAGAATGGGTAAAGACACACCTTGTCTAGTTTAAGGTAAAGGAACCATAATGTTTAATAACATGATCAAATGTGAAAATGCTTACTGGGTAAAATGACTGAATTATAATCTATTGAGTGTTTCATAGCTGAATAATATAGGTCACCAAGTAGCACTTGAAAATAAGAAGGTAAAGATCTTCAATGAATCAGGAAGGTTGATCAAAACTGGTGAACAGACAAAAGGTATCCTTTTCTATCTTGATGACATTAAAACCACTTGTTTAATGGCTAGAAACGAAGACATATGGTTGTGGCATAAAAGAATATTCCATGTGAATTTTGACAACATGATAAAGATAAGCAATAAAAGGAAAGTCAGAGGCTTACCAAGCATGTCAAAGCCCAAGCATATAATGTACAAGAATTGTCAAAAACGTAAGATGAAAAAGTCTAGTTTCAAGAGTAAATCCCATACATCTAATGCAATTCTAGAATTAGTCCATACTAATCTATGTGGACCCATGAGGAAAAAGAGTTAATATGGATATATGTATTTTATTCTTTTTGTAGATGATTATTCTAGAATGATGACAGTTATGTTCTTAAAAGATAAATCAGAAGCATTCAAGATGTTTAAATAGTATAAGGATATGGTAGAAAAACAAAGTGGTAAGGAATTGAAATACTTATGTTCAGATAGAGGAGGGGAATTTATTTTAGATGAATTCAGTAACTATTTCAATGAGCATGGAATTAGAAGATAGGTTTCTGCACCGATAACACCATAGCAAAATGGGATTGCTAAAAGAAGAAACATATCCATTGTTGATTATGCAAGAACATTGATGATTGATAAAAGCATCACTCAAAATTTTTGGAGGGAAGTTGTCAGTACTACTGTCTATACATTGAACATAGTACGATTGAAGAAGGACACAAAGAAGACACCCTATGAGCTTTGGTATGGTTACACACCCAATGTAAGTTTCTTCATATTTTTTGGTAGTCAATGTTATATTTTAAAAGATGATAGAAATAGAAATCTTGAATCCAAAAGTGATGAAGGTATCTTTCTAGGGTATTCCACCAAAAGCAAGGCTTATAAATGTCTTAACAATTCCTCTAACAAGATCATTGAAAGTGCAAATGTAAGAATAGATGAATTTGCAAAGAAGAATGATAAGAAAAGGAGAAAAGAACCAGAACACTACAACAGGTTTGTTTACACTAAAGAACCTGACACTCTACCCGACCAATAGTGCATCACTCCTGAGAAATAGAATAGTGCACCTGAGCATCTGACTGCAATTACCAAAAATTAGGAAAATTCTCAAGATGATGTACCAAGCGATGGAGATTAGAATGAAGGTCAAGATGATAATCAGAATGATGGAAAAAGAGCTAAACTAAAAATTTCCAAGTATGTCAGAAGACATCATACACATAATCATATCATAGGAGACAAGAAGGTTGGAATGAGAACAAGAAGTAAGTCACTAAACACTAGATGTTTACTTTGTGATTTTGAGCCTAAATCTATTAATACTGCTCTTGAAAATGAAGAATGGGTTAGTGATATGAATGAAGAGATAGAACAGATTGAGAAGAATAGTACATGGACACTAGTACCAAGACTAGATGAAAATAATGTCATCAATACCAAATGGATATTCAGAAACAAGCTGAATGAGAATGGAGAAGTCACAAGGAATAAAGCAAGATTAGCATGTAAGGGTTATGCACAAGAGGAAGGTATTGATTATGGTGAAACCTTTGCACCCATTTCTAGAATAGAAGGAGTAAGAATTCTTCTTTCTTATGCTACATTCAAAGGATTCAAGGTATACCAGATGGATGTCAAATCTACATTCCTAAATGAAATACTAGAAGAAGAGGTATACATTGAACAACCATAAGGGTTTGTTGATCCAGACAATAGAAAAATGGTATGTAGACTACATAAAGCCTTGTATGGATTGAAACAATCACCTAGAGCCTGGTATGAAAGACTTCACTCCTATCTCATTAGCATTGAATCTGTAAGAACAAGTGAAAATAGAAATATGTACTTAAAAGAAGATACCGATGGTAATATTATGATTTCTCAAATATATGTTGATGATATCATTTTTGGGGAAATGAAATGTTATGCAAATCCTTTTCTAATGAAATGAGCAAAGATTTTTAAATGTCTATGTTTGGGGAGATCAAATTCTTTCTTGGTCTACAGATTTTTCAACAAAATGCACGCATATATATCACTAAGTCCAAATACATCAAAGAAGTGTTGAAGATATCCAAGATGGAAGATTCCAAACTAGTTGGAACATCTATGGAAACCAAATGTAAGCTTACAAAGGAAGATAAGTTAAATGAGGTAAATCAAACCTTGTATAGATCAATGATTAGAAAACCAATGTATGTTGTTCATACTAGACCAGACATTGCACATGTAGTTGGAATAGTTGCAAGATTCTCTGCTAATCCCAAAGAATCACATATGACTATTGCCAAGAGAATTCTAAGATATCTAAAGAACACTGAGGACTATGGATTATGGTATAAAAGAGAAGGAAAATTTGAGTGTCAAGTGTATACAGATGTTGATTGGTCTGGAAACATAGATGACCAAAAGAGCACAACTAGAGGAGCATTCTTCATGGGTGATAAAATTATCACATGGATCAACAAGAAGCAAGGATGCATCTCACAGTCTTCTGTAGAAGCAGAATATGTGGCTACTACTGCAAATTGCTCCAATATTGCATGGATAAGATAGTTACTGGAAGGTATGAATATGAAGATTCTTGAACCAATGATTATCTATTATGATAATACCAGTGCAATAAATATATCAAAGAATCCAGTCATGCATGCTAAAACTAAGAATATTGCTATCGAGTATCATTACTTAAGAGAAAAAGTGAAAGAAAAAGAAGTGATACTAGAATATGTTCAATCAAACAAACAATTAGCTAAAATATTCACCAAGCCATTACCGAAAGATACATTTGAGTACCTGAGAAAGAGACTAGGGGTCCAACCCTTGTCTATTGGTCAGTAAGATCATTCACGTTGATACAAGCACAAAGATGGACTGAAAGATACATGTGTACACAATAAGGTACATACCTACACCGAACACCAGAGTCATTGTATTGCTGATGGATAGGGAAATTCAAGGAGCATATTATAAAAAGGGATAGAAGAAGATATGGAAGAATTGTTTGACATTTTTGTCAAAGGGAGAGATTATCTCATTATCAGGGAGATTTAATCATTATCCAAAGGGAGAGATTACATATGAAATATCCATCAAAGGGAGAGAAATAACAAAAGGGAGAGAATACATACTAAGGGAGAGATTGATGTCAAAGGAAATAGAGATGATTAAGAAGAGGAACAGTCAAGGCAGAGCACATATAAGGAACAAAGACAAAAGTTTCTACATCTATCCAGTAAAGGGATTGAAGATTGAAGAAGACACTCTGCAAGAAACAAATCTAAGCTATATGAGCTTATCGAGAGCCAGACATTTGTATTAGTTATAGACTAAAAATATTTGGGAGAGATGGATGAAATACACTTGTTATATTTCATATTGTATTAGTAATAATATAGTGTGATAATGTAGTGCATTGCCATCAGTGCCAAAGGGAGAGATTGATGACATATAAATAATTGAATGTTTGAAGATGTTAAGTTGATCACCAAAATGCAGAAAGATAATGCAAGACATTAAATCAGTTAATGTATTGTATTGTCATTGATGTCAACTTGATATAATCTGATCGGTTATATACAAAGTGTCAAAAGACTTCAGAGCATCAGAGAGATAAACATTATGCTTTCATTAATGCATAAAAGATCATCATTCACTAAGTGACTACAAACACCGATGGTTAGTGGAACCTGACAAATAGAGAAAACCGAAAGTAAAGTCACAGTGATGCCTGAGCAATAAAATTGACAAGCATTATCGATGAGAAGAATCACAAGCACTACCGAAGGCCAGGATTATAGTGTTACCCGACGAATAGACAAACCCAACGGAGAAGCCTGAGGAGAATTGAAGTATTGATCAGAGCTATCAAAGAGTTAAAACACCAAAAAGAACTTCAGTTTAGAAATGAAAAAATACTTAGTTAACAAGAGCTAAAGATAGACTTAACTGGTTGTTAACATTGTTTTCATTGACAAGTTAAAGCCAGAGATAAGTAAAAGATTTAAATTTGTTTTATCTAGTTGTCAAGGAGAAATCTACAGTATAAAACTTAAGTAAAGATTTAAAGCAAGATTTACTAAGATTACAGATCACGCCAAGAACAAGAAAATCAAGAATTGAAAAATGGTGATATCATGTCATTAAAGAGACAATCTAATCCATTATGAATTAGGGGAGTGAATAGAGAAAGAGGATTCTGAAGAGAAATGGATGAAGAACAAATTCATATAGTCCTGATCAATCAAGCTGAGGAAAGAGCTAAGGATTTCTGTGGACATCGAGTAATAGAGAAGCACAACATCACCAAGCAGAAAGAAGTGGAGAAAAGTTATTGAAAAGACATATTGATCAGAAAGGTGTTATGAGCTTACAATAGATCTGGAAATCTACAAGTCTAAGATGTATGTGTGAATAGATCATTTACTATTTCAGTTTAACCATTGATTCAGAAAGTCTCTTAAGTGAGTAGGTCTTAACAATCCTTTCTATATTGAGATACATCAAAAGGAGTATCAAAAAGTTTGATCATGAAGATAGCATGAGATGCTAGCTACCATTTGACAAACTAGGGTTTGGTCATAGAAGGTAGCATAGAGATGCCTGATATCAAGTGAAAAACTATTCTATTTAAATCCTCTAACAAGGTCACACCTAACAGTGTGTTTGTAACCTTTAATAGGGTTGGCTCTTTACCGAGCTCACTTTAGAAGAGTGAAAATGTTGGGTTACCCATCCCAAGTGGTTTCTCCCTTAGCAAGGTTTCCACATTAAAAATCCATGTGTCAATGTGTTTATGAGTCATTACTTTAGTGTTTTGCATTACACATAACTAATTTTGGATTGATCGGTATACACTAAGCAATTTACTATTTTTCAATAAATAAAAGACTACTAATCGGTAAATAGTAAGAATAAGGTTTAACTGTGAACTCCAAGCAGTAGTTATTTGATAAGTTTATTTGAAGGCATTCATCTTGTAGGAATGAAGATAACTAGATGTTTAATATTGTGGGACTAAGTTTATGGGTTGATTTATTGGAATATTTTTGAGGCCACTGATTCACTCCCCCCCTCAGTTATTATAACACATTTTTCAAAAGAAACTCTAGGTTTGCAACCTTTCAATTTGTGTAATAAATTTATACATTGTTGTCCTAATCTATCATCACAAAAAGAGAATTTTTTGTTTTGATATTATTAAAGCTAAATTAATTTATCTTCCTTTAAAAAAAAACAAAAAACATATGAAATAAAAAAAAGACAATTCTTCCATTTGTATGTATCATCAAATTCGAGGCCATGAGACTAATGAATGTTATAATTGGAAACGTAAAATTTAGGAATTCATTGATTGGGATATAATTAAAATGACATGTGACAATTAATGAAACCTTTGTCATGATATTTTTAAATAACATCTATAATCCTATTATGTTTCTCCTCATTATGTGATATTTCTAGCCTATCCTTTAAGGGCTCATTTTCATTTATGGTGGTGCAATTTTAGGTTCAATCATACTTTGTGAGAAACATAATAGTCCTTATTCCTTGTTTCCTCACTTGGGGGGAAAGGGTACTGTTTCAATCTCCTATCTATCCCAAGGACCCATTTTCTCCCTTTTTTTGTCTCTTTTCTTTTATAACATAATATACTTTCTTGCAAGGAATTTTTATATTATGTAAGGATCTTCTCTTTTTCAGGAGATTTATATCCCCACTTGCAAACTTATTCTTGGTTTAAAGTGCGTGTCTATTATAAATAAACTTTCACTTAGGGAGCATAATGTGTCATCCTTTGTTAATTATTCCCTTACCTAGCAACAAGGAAGGTGTGTATACTTGATCATCTTTCCTCTTTTTCTCTTCCTTTCCAATAGATCCAATATACCTTTTGGAATTGCTTATTTCAGAATATGATATCCTTTCTTTCATGGAGTTATTTGTTTACATAAGGATCTTCTCTTTTTCAAGATATTTACATCCTGAGTTGCAACCTTATGCTTTGTTGCAAGTGCATGTCTATTATAAAATATCTATCACATAGGGTATATAAGGGTTTTTTTTTCCATTGTCATCATCCCTAAGGGGAAATATTTCATTTCTCAATATCTTATTCCTTTCTAAGGATTCACTTTATCTAACTTATGTAGTCTTTTTTTATCACATGATATCCTTTCTTGCATGAGGTTTTTTTTTTACATAAGGATCTTCTATTTTTTAGGATATTTACATCCTGAGTGATAATATTTTCCTTTCTAGAAAAGCGTATGTCTATCCTAAACAAACACACTTACTTGGGGGATTAAAGTATTCCATAATTCATCAATAATTTATTTTTCACCTAGCAATAGGGGGATAAAAGGGAACGTTCTTGTTCTCCTCACCTCTTTGTCTTGAAGATGTTATCTTTGTTCAAGAACTCCTCTTGAACATAGATTTATTGCAACTACGATCTGATCCTTTCAAGGGTCTCTTCCCACTTGAAGATATCCTTTCATGATTATCTATCCCTTACCTAACAATAGTTTTCACTCTTTGCTAAGGGTATAAGCATACATTTTTGTTTTAAGGATATCTCCTTGTTTTTGGATATAGGTATCCTTGTTCTCTTTTGTTTATGATGCCACCATAGTCTTTGATGAACTACAATTGATTATATGTTTGAAGTCATTTGTTGATATTCAACCGATTTGTTGAAGTGATGATAAACATTATCAGTTAATGTATTGTCATTGATGTCAACTTATTTGAGTGTTATTATGGTGGAGAAAATTTATTATGTATTGAAGATCTGCAACAAACAATATTTATGTGGTCAAAAAAATGAAGAGTTTTGTATAAACCGAGTAGCAGTAATAATCGAGTAAAATACAGTGTATACCGAGCAACAGTGATAACCAAGCAAGGGATTGCTGACACAACTATTGATTAAGAAATTAATTAAAACTGAGGCCGAATAAAATGCCGAGCTGGAAATTGATAATTTCAAGGTAACATATAATGTTTTTTATTTGATTAAACGGTTATGAAAATTCAAGTAAGATCGAACGAAAGAGATTGAAATGTGTTTTTAACATAACTGCCGAGGAAGAATCAAGCGGGAAAATGAACGATGGATATTAAGCGACAAGATTTGAAGGATGAAAATAAAATGATACACGATGTCTATATAAGAGACAAGAGATTAATTTGTGAATCATGTACACAGATGTTGAAGCATACATGCAAATTTGATGCATGACTGATCAAACTTGTTAAAGACAGAACCAAGCATTTCTGCAGACATCACCGAGCAAATAGAAGAAAGAGGATTACCAAGAAGAACAAGTATGATATGAAATGAAGTGAAAAAATTGATCAAAGGTATTATGTACTTAGAATAGATCTGAATATCTACAAATCAAAGTTGTATTTGAATCAGATCATTAATGTATCCATTTAACCATTGTTACAGATAAATCTTTTAACTGAGTGGGATAGTGAATCCTTTTTAGAACATTCAGAGAATGTTAATTGTTTTCTTGTTGACCCCATAGTGAATGCATGGTCAAGAGAGAACTGGTAGTTTTAAATCCTCTAACAAGGTCACATTTAACAATGTGCATTTGAACCTTTAACAGGGTTGGCTCTTCACTGAGCTCACTTCAGAAGAGTGAAAATATTTTGGGTTACCGGTCCTAGGTGGTTTTTCGCTTAGCAGGGTTTCCACGTTAAAAATCTATGTGTCAATGTGTATGAATTTTGTGGATTGTTATTTTAATTTACTCTTTATTTTATTGACCTAGATCGGTAATCATAGTATTAATATACTGATACTCGGTAGACAACTTAACAGTAAGTTTTGAAATCACAGTCTATATTTCATTGAGCTGAGTCTTATATTTGATATTGTTTTGTTATACATCTAGAGGAATTTGGGACTGTAGGATAATTTTGTGAGGGCACTGAGTCTAACTGATTCAACCCACCTCTCAGTTATTCTAACAAGTCTTATGTTGCAATCATAAGGAGGGGGGTATATATACGACCTCCTTTGTGTATTATGCATATTTTTTTGTTTATTGAACTCTAAGAAGACAATGCTTTCCTTAGGAATAATCACTTTTGAATCCCTAAGAAGACAATGATTTTCTTAGGACCACTCCTATTTTATTCATCCCTAAGGAGACAATGTTTTCCTTAGGATTGATAATATTTTTTGATCCCTATTGAGACAATTCTTTCCATAGGATTGATCCCATAAGCCGCTCATGAGTACAAAATTTTATGAGATGCCCCATCATTAGCATTATGGAAAAGCTACAACATCCATCATCCAAGGTTTATATTGAATGATTTACTTTTGTTTTTTTGTGGAGTTCAAGATATTGCATTAAATTTTGTGGTCTTATCCAAAGAAGCCTTGCATCATCAAGGCATGAGGTAATTAATATCTAGTTTCTATTTCATCTTTCTTTATGCAATTTTATTTCATTTTCAAGGCTAATTTATAAACAGGGGTTTGAATAAGAAAAACCCATTTATCCAATGTTCTTCCCCATTTTTTTGTGTGCATGAATAGTTTACAGACCTTTTAGACAAGATCTGGGCAGATCGGGAACAACTGGAGCAGATCAGGAACAACTGGATGATCTGTAAAAAAATCAGTCAAAAACACTAGGGACAAGTTGCCATTGTTGTCATGTCCTGGGTACATGTCTCTATTTTGATATGAACCCTTCATTTTGAGCCCATATTTGGTAGGAATCTAGGTTACAACCCTGAGGTTTCATATCTGCAGTTACAAGTCATTCTGAGACTCTGAAAATTGGGAATTTGGATCTAAAAAATCACTTCTCCTATTTCATTTCTAGGTGCATTCAAATTATTCTCCATCCCTTTTATATTAGTTTTCTCAATTATATTAGATCATATCTATTCTTATTTAGTCTCTTTCATAATAATATCATTCCTCTTTTTCTCAATTTTAAGCAACAAAGGAATAAAAACCCTTCAAGCATTGATATTGCATTGGCATATTTCTCACCAAGTGGTGTTAATAATATTTTTCTTGAAGTGGTTTTGTATTCTAGTGTTCCATAGGAATTGGGGAAAATACCTCTTTTATGTGATCCCCATTTTCCTTTTGTGCATGTGCAAAGATAAGTTTGGATTGTGTTCTTTGACAATCATACCAAAAAAGTGATAGTTTTTGAGACAACGAGTCTGATTGTGGTGTTTGTTATGAAGTTAGTGGCTTGAGATAATGAATCAAGGATGAATTCTTTCTTGAAGAATAGATGGAGGTAGTATGTTGAAGTATTGTTCATTTTTATTCATAATGTTTATGTACTTGTTAGAAGATAGCGAGTCCTTCTTGGAAGATCTCTATCTTTCCCCGAGGTAGTGCATCTTAGTCTGCAAGTCCTTTGTATCTTTATATAAGGTTGTGTTTCATAGATTTTAAGTCAAATTGGGAGAAATGAGATTCCTTGGCCACGAGCCTAAAGCTATTATTGTAATATATTCTTCATATAGTATGAGTTGGATCTCACTGTGATTTTTTCATTTTGGGTTTTCCAAGTAAATCTGGTGTTCTCTTGTGTATGATTTTAGTTTCTTTGTTTCCAATTTGGTTAAAGATAAATGATGTGGAATTGTGATTAAATTTTTTGAAGTATTTGTTATAGACAGATTCACCCCCAAAGTCTTGGGTATGTTCAACATTTGGTAATAGAGAAAGGTTCCTCAAGGAGAAGCTTAACCACTTAAGGAAGGTAGAGAATGGTACAAGAAGGAGTTTATAAGGTATATAAGTTTGATGGCCCAAGATATTCTTTCTAGAAGATGAGGATAAAATTATATTTTAACTCTTTGTCGTATGGAATATGAAACCTTGTTGTGAAAGGATGTACTACTCCTGCTACTCCTACTACCACTTTGGATGAGATTGGATTAAATGAGAAAAATAGAAAAGAAAATAATGTAATCGTAAGAGGTTTTATAGATTCATAAATTTTGAAGGTCATTCACTAAAAGTATACTAAGGATGTTTTAAAAAATATTACAATTAAATTGAGTAACTAGAGTATTAAATGGAATGAAAGGTATTGGTGGAGCTATGTAGGAGAATGAATTTATGAGAAAAGTTCTTAGAAAAATTCCAGGATCCTATAAATATAAGGTATATGCCATTGACGAGATCTATGACATAGATAAATACACATTGGATCAACTCTATAGAGTGATCTCTACTTTTGAGATGTGGGAATTTGAATATGATTATTTCTAAAAGGAAGTTGCATTCAAGGCGAGTAAGAAAGTAGAATATGAAACTAAAACCATAAATGATCTAGATGACGCATAATAAAATTTGTGAGAATATTGAAGAAAGGCACTGGAAAATACAAACATAATTTACCCTTGAACATTTCGATCATGGAACAATTGGTCATTATGAAGCTAAATGCACTTTCAAAGAAAATAACTATAGAAGGGAAGATGATGCAAACAAAACAAAAGCTAAATATAGAAGAGATGATAGAAACAAATGAGAAGATGACAAAGAAAAATTATAAGAGAAAAATTTATTCAAGGGAAACCCACTCATTTGAAGATGAAGATTTTGATGATTCAAATGCTGAAACATTGTTTATGGCTGTGAAAGTGGATGATAGTAATAAGTTTGGTGTTCCACATACATATGAAAATAATAAAAGATCTGATTGTCTAGAATTCTCTACATAAAAAATAAGAACCAAAAGATTGGGTAATTAATATTGGATGCTCAAATCATATGATCAATGATAGAAGAAAGTTTCTTGATATTGAAAAATTGAATGGAGGATCTGTTAAGTTTTGTAGTGAAGAGGTTGCTCCAATTTGTGGCAAAGGAACTATATCTATTGATGTTAAGAACAAGACAAAGGATGTTTACTATGTTAATGGATTAATACATAATCTTCCTAGTGTCAGTGAGATGTACAAAAAGGATACAATATTATTTTTCATAATATTACATGCGAGATTAAAAAAGGTGACTTTGGAGGACTAGTTTCAAAAGGAATAAGGACTAATGGTCATGTTTAGTACCGAAAAGTAAACAAAGAAGTTTTCTGATGGCTCAAAGTAGTGAATGTTGGCTTTGGCACAAAAATATGGGACATATTAACTTTTAAATCATGGTAAATATCATCTCTACACTTGAAATGAGGTATTTTCCAAAGATTATCAATCTTACTAATGCAATGCACAAATAATTTTAGACAAGGAAGTAGACAAGGACCATGTTAAGAATCAAGGAAGTTTCTACTACAAGACCTATGGAGATGATACATACTAACCTACATAGACCTACAATAATAAGAAGACTAAATGGTTAAATAAATTTTATGTTACTTATTGATGATTACTATAGAATGACATTCCAATTACTTTCTCAAACGAAAAATTAGAAGCCCTAGATAGATTTGAAGTGTTCAAATCTATGTTTAATAAATAAATAGATACTAAGATCAAGTTTTTAAGGTCTGATAGAAATGTATAATTTACATCAAATGATTTTTAAATATTTTTTGAATAATATGGTATTAGGAGACATTTGTCTACACCTAGGACTTTGCAACAAAATGGAGTTTTTGAAAGAGAATATGATAGTTGAAGAAATGACTAGGATAATGCTAAAAGATGTTAACTTTCTTGATATTTATTGGGAAGAAGCTATGCATTATTTTATTTATATTATTAATAGTGTACAAGTGAGGGAAAATCATTCTAAGACCTCTTATGGACTATGATGTGTAAGACCTACTACTATCAAATATTTTAGTATTATTGAAATTAAATGTCATATTAGGATAGATCAATAAAATCTTGGAAAGATTGACTCAAGATCTAATTGTTTTTCCTAACATATCAAATCCCACTTGCCCACTTGGATAAATGGGGATCCCCACTTTCCTTTTTCTTTGTTGTCTTATGTTTCCTCACATTGGTGGGTTTTATAAGGTTTCAACATCTAAGCCTCGAGGAAGTAATATTTTGAAGAAATATTTGATACTTAAGAGCTCATATAGTGATGTTTTCTTTGCCATCCTTTTTTATTTTATTTTTCTTTTTTTCCCTTTTAGTCTTTTGTTTTTGAAATTTTGTAGTTTTGAGGGTTTGGAGATGGCAATCACCTTCAAGGAGCACGATCCCTAAAACCATGATTTTCACTTAATCATTTTGAAGGATTTACAATTTGATTTCTGGATTTGATTGATCGATTTAATTTTGAAGGAATAGATTTAAGTCAATTTCAAGCTTTCAAGGGTCCGAAGACCTCTGACCCCCAAAATGGGTCTAGGACCTCAAAAACCCTAACCTTCGAAACCACGAGATAAAGTTTTAGGGATGATATTCAAAAATGTTTGGGGATGACCTTCAAAAAGTTATGGGGGTGAACTTTGAAATTTTTTGGGGATGATATTTGAAAAGTTTTAGAGATCCACACCCTTGACCTTTGAAATTTTTTAGGGATGTCACACCCCTGACCCTCAAAAATTTTCGGGGATGCCACACCCTTGACCCTTAAAATGTTTTGGTGTGTTGTCATCCTCGAACCTCAAAATAAATGATTTACCACAAAAGGGGATATAAAATTCACAATCGATACACTCAATCAAATCTAAGGGAGATATACTATGATCTCTTGTTCATAGTGTGATGGTGATAGTGCATTTAGATAGTTTTTTTTTTTTTTTCTCTTTGTTAGTTTTCTTCTTGCTCTTAGTTAGTTAGTTCAATAAAAATATTGAATGGTTTACTGAGTCTTGTCCATTGTGCAGACCCTAGACATCAATAAAATCTATGAGGCTATGAACACCTTTAGAAATACCTACCCAGATCTTTTAGCACATCTTTGAATTTGTGGAAATAAATTTTGGAATCATTTTTGATGGTTTTACACTTGCCAGCAAGTGAACAATGCAAAAAAAGAACATGCCCATTTTTTGTGTTTGATGGTACATTTCGGCTTTTGATATCTTCCTAGATTCTTGTTAGTGTGTCTCCCAATCTTTCTCAAGTTCATGAAAATATGGAGCCTCAATTTTCTGCTAAAAGAAATCAAGAAAAATGTAAAAAAAGGTGGATTTGGGTGAGTTCAGTTTCAACTGCCCAGATTAGAGCTTCATCTCATGATTTTAGGGAATGTTTTTGCATGAATGAAGGAAATTACGAGTTGTAAACTCGTGAAACTTATTTTCAATCTATTTTTAAATAGTTTGAGTAGTTTTGTGGAGTTAAAATTCTATTCTATTTTTATTTCACCCAAAAATAATGCCCAAAAACCCTAGTTATTGGTTTGATAAATTAGGAATATAAAATATAATTAATCTCAGTTTTTTTATGTAATAAGGGTTGGGATATATTTATTTGAACAATATATACATATGTTGTTGTATTCTCAATGTGTATTTTCTGCTGACTTTGTGAATTTGAATAAAAATTTTAGATTAAAGAGCCATGTGTATGTTTGAAACATTTACCCAATAAATCATTTAATTGGTATTAGCTGTTAAATACTTGCTTGTTGTGGTGGATAATTTGATTAATAAATTCTATTAGTGTCTTGTAGGATAATTTTTTCATGCATATGTACATGGATGGTATGGATTTTCAATTCAACAAAATTAGAGGAATCTTTCATTCTTATTTCCTTTGAAGATTGCATTGTGAATTTTAAAAGTTTTGGATGCATAGCTTATAATTTCACGGTTGTGTTTGAATCTAAAATTATTTATGAAAGCTAATTATTTGAATGGTTAATGTCCTTAGGTGTTGTTTTATATTTATTTTCTTTTAAATCTCTCATTAGCCACCCTCATCTTAGTTCATTTTTTAAAGACCTGATTAGTTTAGGTGTGGATTTTCAACAACTTTCTTTTATAAATCAGGTTTTTTCCTGTTTGTAAATTTGTCTTATTGTAGATATAGTGCTAAAAGTGTCCAATCATATACAATAGGTGATTAGAGAATCCTTCACATACATTATTATCATATTTTCTCATCTCCTTGTGCATTTAACTATTTGTTTACTTGATTACCAACAACCCCTTGTATAGGTATGGATACATATGCCATTGACACAAAGGGACCTTGGGGTTATCAATCTTGAGGTTTATTTCATTTAAGAAGAGGTGGTGCATTTGGTGTTCTCCTTGCACGTTGATGAGTGTATAAAAACAACCCTTAATAGAATTGGCACTAGAAGGAGGGTCGGGAAAAGGTTTTCATGGTTATATGCACATTTACATGAGTTAGACCTTGGGAAGATCTAGATTCAATGGGTAGTCCTTTATGTATACCAAGAGGTCTCCATGAGATTCCTTTATATGAACACAATATGATTCCTTTGTTCTTCCAAAATTGTGGGAATTTTACAAATCATGTAAGGATTTGCAAGGATCTAATGCTTTTTCTTAGATTTGAACATGAAGATGTTTTTTACAATTTATTTGTCAAAACATTTATAGGTGAAAAAATTCAATGATATGTGAGACTTCCATCCAATTCTATTTTGATGCAGGAGCATCTTGGGTCCTTGGCAATACTGCTCAACCAAAAAGATGTTTGTTTTGTTCTTTAGTTTGTTTGGAGACTGCTTGGGAAATATTCTATTGCTCAGGTTCTATTTCTTAGGCATGCTTATCTCTACCACTCGGGTTCTATTGCTCAGGTCTGTCACTTGGGAAAGCTTGTTTATTTTCCTGTTTCTCGGGTTTCTCTTCTAACGCTTAGGTTCTATTTCTCATTTCTCAAGGTGTTATTTTCTTGAGTCACTTTGTTTCTCGGTCAACCTTTTCCCGAGATGTTTATTTTAAATTTGGATCTAGTGGCCGACTTATTTAGTTATTTTTGATGGCTTAATTGATTTGGAGTCTCTCATTGGGATTTGTGTGGACCTAAATCTAGGTCTCACTTATGGATTTGAGCGCCGACCTATCTTGGTGGACTCTTGTATATAATTGCTTCTATTTTCTTAGTTTTAGGTAGTACTTAGGGTGATTAGAGCATGATAGATTGGAGAGAGATTTGAATTATCTGTAAGCAGCTCTGTGACCTCGCATGTATGAAGATCATATTGTAATTCATTGAATATATGGCCAAAACTGGGAAGGCCTTAAAACCCAGCATGTAATGATTTTGACAAATTAATGATAAAGGAACTCTGCTATTTCTTCTCTCACTATGTTTTTTTGGCTTCCGCATTGGTTCTCCAAGGTGGTTTGGTAGTTGGGAGAGCCTTTGGCCCTCTCACCAGCCTCTCCTTGCATTAGGCATCAGGTGGTATCAGAGCATTGGTGAGATCTAAGTTCCTTCTTGTAAACCCTAACCCTAGTTGGTATTATTGTGGGGGTAGTAGATTGTGATCTGACCTACAATTTCATAGGGATTCAAGATGGTTCATGGGAGAGGAAATGCAAATCCAGGTCTAGCTAATATGCTTAGACAGATGGATGCTAGATTGGAAGCTGTTGAGACAAACCAATGTAGAGGAAGACATCTTGAGGATATTAGTTATGATTAAATTGAAGAGGTCCAAGGTGAAGCTGCATCTGCACCTATGATGAATCAGGAAGAAGAGTGATTCCTGAGAGCTTTGAAAAGTTTGAAATCCACACCTCAGTTCAATCCTCCTGAGTATAGTGGAAAATTGTATTTTGATGAATTGATTGACTAGATAACTGAGATGGAAAAGTATTTTGAATATGAGAATGTAGTAGAGGATAAGAAGGTGAAGATTGCAAGCACTAAATTAAAATGTCATGCATCCTTATGGTGGGAACATCTGCAATTGGGTTAGAAGAAGAAAGGTAAAGACAAAATAAAGGTATGTGATAAGATGGTAAACAAATTGAAAGGAAATTTTCTACCTTGTGATTATCAGATTAACCTAATTAGGCGAATGCAAAGTTTGAAGCAGAAAGACAAATCAGTAAAAGACTACACTGAGGAATTCTACATATTGGACAACAAATTTGGACATGTTGAGGATGAAGTGGAAAGAGTAGAAAGATACCTGAATGGCTTGAGAAGTTCCATACAAGATGAGATCAGTTTGGTCAAGATGGAAAGCATTGAGGAGACATATCAATTTGCCCTAAAAGTTGGGGAAAAGTTGAATAGAAGATATGAAAAAAGACAAAGAGGCAAAGGTGGTAGATACCCTAGAGGAAGAGGTAGATCTCATGGTGAAAACAATAAATCTGAACCTGACAAATCAATTTCAGACACATCTCAAGACAAAGGAAAGAATGAATGGAAAGGTGGAAGTTCATACTGAGGAAGAGGTAATTACTCCAGAGGTGGTTATAGAAGAAAAGGATTCCAAGTTACTTGTCACAATTGTGGTGAGGAAGGACATAAATCCTTTAAATGTACACATGCAAGCAAGAAAGGCAGTAGTAGCAGAAATGCATTGGTGTAAAAGGAGTCACCAAATGAAGTTGAGAAGGAAGGAAATTTCATGATCTGAAGGATACTAGGGAGTGAAAAAGATAAGCAAGATCCTATCAGAAAAATTTTGTTCAAGACCAGATGTAGAGTTGCAGACAAAGTTTGGAAGGTAATTGTTGACAGTGGAAGCTCATAGAATTTGGCATATGAGGAAATGGTTGCAAAGTTGCAGTTGGAGAGGATGAAGCATCCAAAACCCTATCAGATCTCATGGATCAAGGATGATTATACATTAATGGTGAGTGAACAATGTTTTGTGAATCTAAAAATTGGAAAGTATTATGATATGGCCTCATTAGTCCACTTAATTTTTTCTCCCTTTTACAACATTTTTGCAACAGGTTTAATAATTTTAGAAAAGTTAGAGACAAACCTTCTTACAAAATTAATTTGCCCAAAAAATGATTGTGTAGCCTTAAATAACTTTGGGATTTGAATCTTATCAATGGTAGCTATCCATTCAGGATCTATTCTTAATCCTTCATTGGGCACAATATTTCCCAAGAGCTTCCCCTTAGTGACTCCAAAATTTCATTTCTTAGAATTTAATGATATCCCATATTCCAAGGCTATCAAATTTTTTTCTCCAAGTGATAACAATGGTCTTCTCCTCTTTTTGAGTATGCAGTCAAGTCATCTTGGTACACAACAATAATGGAATAAATCAAACCCTCAAATGCAACATCCATAGCTCTTTGGAATGTTTCTCCTACCTTTGTAAGACCAAAATGCATCTTGACATACACATAAGTCCCCCATGGTGTAGTAAATGACATCTTATACTATTCTAATTATTTTACTTTCACTTGATTATACCCAGAGAATCCATCCATCAGGGACAAAAAATCATTTCTAGTCACCTTTTGCAACAGTGCTTTCATATTGGGTAATGCATAGTTATCTTTTAGAGATGATACATTCATGTTCCTAAAATCTACACATAATATTATATCACTATTCTTCTTCCTCACTGGAACCAAGTTAGACGCCTATGTTGAATGTCTAATAGGTTTTATTATTCTAGCATCTCTTAATTTCACAAGATCTTCCTTCATCTTAGGGGCCAAAGTTGGGTTTATAGGGTTTTGTCTTTGCCTAAAAAGTTCGACATCGGGTTTTAAGGGAATTTCATGCTAAAAAAAATCTTCTTTGTAGGCCTTGAGGTCATCATATGACCATCCAAAGACATGCTTGCATTTCCTTAACAAGGAAATCAGATCAAACTTGATTTTAGGAGCAATTTTATTTCCTATGGAGACTTCCTTTGGAGTATGCTCATTTTCCAAGTTGATATTTTCCCCTTTCTCACAATCTGTAGAAACCTTCTTTGCTTGGAAAGTCTCCTGACTATCAAATATCTTCTCCAAATATACTAATCCTTTTGGAATCTTGTTTTTCTTCAATTGTATAATATATTTTCCAAAGAGGGTCTCTCTTCTTTCATGCTCTTCTACATAAGCATTCCAATCAATATGTTGATTTTTATATTGGTCTTCACATGTGAGAAGCTTCAATAGGTCATTTTCATCTTCAAAAACTTGCCAATTTTGAGTGTTGTCAGGTACAACTAGTCTGGATTTAATCTCAATTTGAACTATCTCATCAAAATTAAAATTATTGTATCTAACAACAAGACTAGCCATGAAATCATCATTTTTTTGATTTATCAATCTATTGAATGGTAAATGCATCAAAAATTTGTAAATTATCCCAAACTAGGTTTCTGTACATTCTTAACCTCACATTCCTTGTGGAGAATATATCTCTTATTTGTGAAACAATCAAATCTGAGTCACCATACACATATAATACCTTTATTCCATTCCTAATTGCAATATTCAACCCTAATTTAAGAGCTTCATACTCAGTAACATTATTAGTACAATAAAAAGTCAATAGAAAATAATACTTGAAAGATTTACCATGCAAAGACATAAAAACCACACCACCACCATTACCATCATTTCTACCTACTCCATTAAAGTACCTGTGCCAAATTATTTCAAGACAATCCTTTACATGCACTTCAATAGGGTTTGTATTAGTAAGGTTAGGCTTAGTGATACTTACTCCATGTATGAATGGAAAAAATTAACTGTCGCTTGTGGATCAACCTCCTCAATTATGTAAGGAGACCTTGTCTCCCTATCAATCTTTACCTCTCTTCTATTTACAGGGATTGTTGCATATGATAAATACAATTGGACATGTTCCCCTACCAAGTCTGGCCATTGTGTTGACAAGAGCATTCTATAGTTGGTAGGAACCTCCACCATTGTGACATTAGTTTTGTAGGATGCGTCAGGACATGCTAGAAATTTGAATTCCACATCTTTCATTATTCCCACCACTAGGACTAATATGTTGTCCATAGCACAACACTTTCTATTTGTGGTTTTGAAATTCAATCCATGCTCCTTCATGACCTTGACTAGCATGATATTTACTGTTTCTCCTGAGTCAATCATGCAATTCTTGACCAACTTGTTATTTATTAGCAATTTTAAATAAAAAGGATCAAATTGAGATGAATTCTTATTTACTATAGTTCCTAAATAGATTATTGGGGGTTCTTCATTATCTTTCTTTTTATCAAAATGTTCTTTATTAATTTCTACACTAGATAATATTTTCAAAGTTTTCTTTCTGTAATCAAGGAATTTTATGTTTTCTATTAGAGGAACATAAATTTTTACCTATGATAAATCTTGAGAGATAAAAGAATTGTGGTTAGAAAATTGCTTACCAGAAACTTGCTTGCCTATAGGCTTGGTTAAATTTGGAGGCTAAAATCATTCTACCTGTTATTTTGGAAGACCTTCATTTCCCTTCTTTGATGTGCTTTATTTGTTACTATCTTGCTTTGGAACCTTTCAAAAAATCCCTGGCAGGCTTTCCTAGATCAACATTGCCTATCCTATTTCTTAGCTGATAATTTCTTTTGGCTTGTTCCACATGTGCTATGGTATATACTATTTTTTATTCATGAGCTAACCTCCTTAATGTAGGGGAATCTTCTTCATGAGAGAACACTTGTTGAAAACTACTTTTTTGATTCATTATTCTAGTACAAAAATCAGGAGTATACTCATCTTCAAAAGAATCATCCTCATCCCTACCCCAAAGTGGTTCTGATGACAAGGAATTCACTATATGTCTTTCATCATCTTGTTGGTATCCTTCCTCCACTATGGTTTGTGCAATCACACATTGATCTGGTGAATGAGGTAGTCTACACACTTCACACCAAGGGCCATTCTCCACCAAGTGATTGTATTTCTTTAAAGGATCAAGAGTTTCCTCATTTTTATTTATACTTACTAGTTTTCCATCTTTCCAAGTGGTATTATAAGGCATATCATGAAGTCTAAGCCCGCCATTTCTACGTGCTGGCGGCCTGTCACTCCTATTTTTTTTTACCTTTAGATCTTTGAACATGTCCATTATTTCCTTTAACTCATCTCTTTTAGGATTTTTGGGGCTATACAACTTAGAATCATCTCTTTTATTTACTCGGCCAGAAGCTTTTCTATCATTTTCAATAGTCATGGTAGTTTTGAATGCTTGTTGTAATGTATGTGGAATGTGGGACTTGATTTCATAGTGGGTATTTCTATCAAAGGAACTTAGGTAGAAATTTATCAAGAATGAGTCCACAAGTCTAATGTCTCTAGGTATTCTGTTTAGCACTTTATTAAACTCTGCTACTGACTCATTAAAGTTTTTCTTTATGCTGGTTAGTTCATGAGAAGAAAAGAATGTGTCATTGTGGTCACCAAATTTCTCAATAAACCAATTTACAAAATAAAACCAACTTGAAATAGACCTATCAGGAAACCCTCTATACCATTCAACATCTTCTATCAAATATTGGACAAATAAATTCATAAAAAGATCTTCATTATTTTCCTCCACTAATTCAATAATATTTTTCAAGTTAATCACATGCTTCTCAATAGACTCAAATCCATTCCTTGAAAACTTTGGAATGGTAGTCCTTAACTCATTAGATATGGGGTTTGGATATCTAACTATTCCATCAAAATCAAGTTGTATGTATCTTTCTATCACCATAGGTTTCATTATTCCTTTAACCACATTATGACGATTTACATTCTTCCCTCTATGATTTTGGTGATTTATGCCTCCTAAATTCATGCCTCTATGGTTCTGACCACCATTATACTGATTATCCATATTTTATTGCCTTGGATTACTAGGGTCATTATTTTCCCCATTTTTTGGTTGTCTCCAATGCTCATCTCTCTCATTATGGTTTCCATTTCTTTCCCCCATGCTTTTTTCAAAAAAGGGGTTGGTATGACCAGTGTTGACGATTTTATCTCCATTTTTTCTATGAGGAGGATTATATCTAGATGTTCTATCATCCCTTACTGTCCTTTCTTCTTAAATACTTTCTTCCCTCATTCTTTCATCTCTCCACCTTTATTGTCTTGGTCTTTCTTATTTATTTTATCTTTCTTTAGGTGAGGAGAGTGCACTTCTCTATATTCCCAACCTCACTAGTATCTCATTTGGTTTCCTTCTAAGAGATTTAGCCATATTTTCATCTCTTGAGCCACTATTATCCATCTTAAGAAAAATAACATCCCATTGTCAATCCTCTTCTTCCTCATCCCCCTCTTCTACGTGATGGATTTTTGGTTCTTATATATCATTTACTGCATTATTTTGAAAGAAAGGATTCCTATTTTCCTTAGGTATGTGGTCATCAATTTGTACATTGTCCTCATTATATGAGTTCCTTTCCCTATCAGGGAATTTCTTGTATCCAGTGAAAGACATGTCGAATATATTCTTAATTCTACTTAAGTTCCTTTTAGGGCTTAATTCTATAAGGTTATTATCTCCTTTATGCAGAGACCTTCACCCCCACATGAAATTAATTTCTAGATTCCTTGGAACTTTATTTATGATAATGCAAATCAAGTTGTTGCTCATGAAATAAACATATCAAAAAGTAGAGTCACCACCCTTACTTGAATGGAAAAAAATTTGTTGACTTCTGAGTCCTTTGTCCTAATAGAGTATACCATAACAAAGATTTTGAAAATTATGTTTTTGAACAACTCCCCAGGAGAGTCATCAATCTATTGGTGCCCAAATCAACAAATTGGAAATGCCATAATTGAGAGGGTAAGTTCATAGGATTTCCAATCTGTTGATTTGGGAACCAAGAATTGGGTTCTTTGAAATGTTAATAGCACTTGTATTGTCACAATAGATAACCACCAATTCAATTACCTTCTCCTGAATTCCTTCCAGAATCTACTTGATCAGAACTACCTGTGTACAATTAATTATAGCAAAATCATACTCAGCTTCAACTATTGATTGTGATATACAGTTCTACCTATTAATTTTCTAGGATACAAGCCTCTCACCAAGAAAGAATGAACCTCCACTTGTGCTCCTCTAATCATCAACATTATCTTCCCAATCAGCATTAGTAAACACATTCAAAGAGAAATCATCTTTATGTCCATACCAGAGACCATAGTTTTCAGTTCCCTTAAGACATTTGAAGATTCTCTTTACTTCAACCAAATGAGATTCCATAGGATTAGAAGAAAATATTTCCATTAATCCAACTGCATGTGCTATGTCTGGTATCCTATACACTACACACTATAGCTTACCAATCATGGACCTGTATAGTGTCTCATCCACCTCTTTAGGTTCATATTCCTTTGATAATTTACAACCGATTACCATAGGGGTACCAACTAGTTTTAAGTCTTCTACCCATAAATTCTTCAATATTTCCCTTACATATTTGGACTTACTTATGTAGATACCATTTTTCATCTATTGAACTTGCAATCCAATGAAGAATTTGATCTCACCGATCATAGACATCTTGAATTCTTTTGTCTCATCTACAAATAATCTTCTCATCTCTTCATTGCCACAAAAAATGATCTCATCTACAAATATCTCTGCAATCAACAATATTTCATCTATCTCAATCTTCAAATACAGATTACTGTTATACTATTCTTGATGAAACCAATCTAAATAATATATGAATGGAATCTCTCATACCATGCTCTAGGTGCTTGTTTTAACCCATACAAAGCTTTTTGTAATTTGAACAACACGTTCTTACCTTATGAATTAGAAAATCCTTCAGGTTGTTCAATGTATACCACTTCTTCCAAAATGACATTAACAAAAGATGACTTAACATCCATTTGATATACCTTGAATCCTTTGTAAGCATCATATACAAGAAATATCCTTACAGCTTCAAGTCTGGCCACTGGTAAAAATGTTTTACCATAGTCCAACCCTTCCTCCTGGGCATATCCTTTACACACCAATCTTTCCTTGTTCCGTACCACTTCACCTATCTCATTCATCTTGTTTATAAAAATCCACTTAGTACCAATCACATTCTTCTCCACCAGTCTAGGAACTAATGTCCATGTTTTGTTCTTCTCAATTTTCTCCAATTCTTCTTCCATGGCTTTTACCCAGTCTTCATCTTTTAATGCATCTTTATCTGTTTTAGACTCAAATTTAGATAACAAACAAGTAAAGTCTCTTTCCTTCCTTCTTGTTAACACACCAACATTTCCGTCACCAATAATTTGATCAGGGGAGTGATTCAACTTTACATATTTTTGCAATATCGGTTCAGTTCTAGGAGTTTCTCCAACTGCATGTATTGGTTCCTATTCTTTGACCTATCTCTCCATAGTTTCTTTTGTAATTTCCTACTCCACCAGTTGTACATATACAAACCCATGATAGTATTCTGGTTCCTTCTTACTAGATTCATGTCATTTTTCTCAAAAAATTCATCTATTCTTACATTAGCACTTTCCACTATCTTATTTGTTATTTTTTTCAAGCACTTGTAGGATTTTCTCTTAGAGGAGTATCCTAAGAATATCCCATCATCACTTCTTGGGTCAAACTTATCTGAATTTTCATCTCTTTTTTATGTAACATCTACTCCCAAAATTGTTCATAGGGAGTTTTGTTTGTACCTTTCTTCAACTAAACTTTGTTTAATGTGTAAACAATAGTGCTCACCGCTTCTATCCAAAATATATGTGCAAAAACCTTCTGAATCATTAATGTCCTAGCATAATCAATGATAGAACCATATCTTATTTCAACAATACTATTCTGTTGACACTAGTAAATTTGACTTCAAATTTTGACGAAAATTGGTCAAAATTTTGACAGTAATTGGTCGAATTCACGACCAAACCTTTCGTCGATCTTTTTTTGTCAAAATTTTGACATTTTTATTATTGGTCGCAATTGCGACCAAAATAGAGGTCAAAATTTTGACTATAGCTCTTGTTCAATTTGACAGAAATCGCCGTCGAAATTTGTAGGGAAATGGTCAGAATTTTGACCAATATTTGGTCAAAATTTTGACCATAACATTGGTGAAAAGCATAGCACGCACGTCGAAATCTCTTGATGGAATGGTCAAAATTTTGACCAATCTTTGGTGGAAACGAGTGGAGATGTTAGTCAAAATTTCAACCATACCATCAAGTGATTTTGACGTGCATACTATGGTTTCCACCAACGCATTGGTCAAAATTTTGACCAATTGTTGGTGGAAATGAGTCACGACATGGGTCAAAATTTCGACCACCAATTTCAGAGATTTCAACGTGCGTACTATGGTTTCCACCAAGGTATTGGTCAAAATTTTGACCAATTGTTGGTGGAAATGAGTCACGACATGGGTCAAAATTTTGACCACCAGTTTCAGAGATTTCGACGTGGATGCTTTACTTTCCACCAAGGTATTGGTCAAAATTTTGACCAATTGTTGGTGGAAACGAGTCACGACATGGGTCAAAATTTTGACCACCAGTTTCAGAGATTTCGACGTGGATGCTTTGCTTTCCACCAAGGTATTGGTCAAAATTTCGACCATCTCATTTGGAAATGGTCAGAATTTTGACCAATACCTTGGTGGAAATAAAGAGGGCAATGGTCAAAATTTTGACCAATGCCTTGGTGGAAATGAGTGGGGCATTGGTCGAAATTTCGACCATTGCCAATTTTTTTTTAAAAAAAAATTGTACCAATTAATTTTTTTTTAATTCTACTTGGATTCAACTGTG
>MU224218.1:34461-78309 GCA_018584345.1 Thuja plicata
AGTGCATTCCTCAACTGAGTTTGTCTTATTCTGATCTTGCTAATTTCTAGTTTTGCCTTCTCAATTTTGTCCAACTGACCTTGATAGACATTATTGCATATGTTCATATCTTGCGTGGAGTTTTCAATTGATTTCCTTATGTTATCTATCATTTCCTCTACTTTTGCTATCTTTTTGGTGTGCTCAGAGGTGAGGTTTACTCTGTCCATGCAATTTGCAATGACTGTCTTTCCTTTATCTTCCAATTCCTTCAATATAGACTGCCCAATCTTTAAGGAGTTCAGATCTAAGGTAAAGTTCTTTACCAATTCATCTAGTCTCTCCTTCTTGTATTCATCTTCTACAATCTTAGTAGTAGATTCTACTAAGCTAGTGAAATGTGTTTTGAAGTTTGTCAGTACGCTATCCACATGTTCAACTGTTTGAACTTTAGCAACTTTCTTATCAGCAAGAACTAACTCATTCAAAATGTTTATTGATTCCACAAAGCGAGGGTTCCTCATTACATGTTTCTCTTTTTATTTTTCCATAGCAAGCACACTAATTTTGATAAGGTCATCTTCTTCCCATGCATCAAAACTTGCTGAGTCAGGAGTTAACCTTGACAACAATGAGGTGGATGGTTGAGTGGATGGTGAGAATATAGTGTTTTGACTGGTATCCACCCATTCAACCTTCACTGGTTTCTCTTTTATCGGCATCTTTTCACCTTTCATATCATCTTGAGTATCTTCATTTATGTCAACTTGGTCATTAATGGGAACTTCATCTTGTTGTGCGGTGGTATCATGAGTGCACATTTCTTCAGTGCTTACAAATGCCTTATCAACCTTGTCCATATCTTTTTCAGATGCAGTCATGGATATCTTGACATTGTCAAATACTATGGTGTCTTCTGATTCTTTGTCTGTATCAGAAGTTATTGTCACTGTGGGCGTTGAGACCTATGGACCTGTCATAGGCGCAATCTGAATTACTAGAGTTGTAGCCTATTTTGGAGGAGCTGGAGTAACTTTTTTTGTAGGCGCCGTTGGTGGATACATGTGTCTGTCCATAAAGACTTGTGCAAATGCTTTTTTAGTCTCTTTTCCAACCTGATCATGCTCTTTGTTCATAATCTGAAGAGTTCTTGTCTTACTATGGAGATGAGGCTTTACTAGATCTAACAGAATAGTCTTCTCATCATGTGAACAAAAAGGGAGAAGAGTATCCAAAGTTTCTTCTCTAATATTCATGTCCTCTTCTATAGCATGTCTTTTCATAATCTCCAATATGTTCCATAATTGATCTGATATCACTGTCTTAAGTTCAAGAACTGATTTCTTAAACTTGATCATATGAGATATGACCATAGGATGTATCTTAGACTTATCAATTTCTTGATACTTGTCATAGAATTTTGATAATGTATCTAATCTCCCTTCATTAATAATTCTATTTCTCAAAACATTTAGACTAGGTCTAAATCGTACCTCAGAAGGAGCTTGAACATTTTTATCTTTGCTTCGAGTGTTCCTTGAGGATGGATGACTTGTAGCCACTTTCTTCCTTCCTCTAGGTTTCTTGCTAGGTACAGAAGGTGGAGACGTATCTAGATCAATTGTGGTAGTAGGCGCAGAGGTACTCTTTACTTTCTTCTTCTTCTAAATTTGTTCATCTTTCTCAAGTTCTTTTGCTATCTTGGCATCTCTGGCTTTGTCAAGATCTTCTTGTTGGAGTCCATGATTTTTCAGTATGTTGGATGTAATTCTAGATGCTTTCCTTTTATTAATAGCAAGTTGTAGTTCAATATCCACTTCATCGGTCTTTTCTCTTTAAGTGCCCCATCTAGGTTCATTAGGGTCTTTAGGTGTTGACAATAAGACTTGCACATATCCTTCTAACACATGGTCTTCTACTTCATACCCTAATGGATGAATCCACTTAGTTCTAGGCTCAACAACCTCCATGCATGTGCAATCTGTCTCTACCATAAAGCATATTGTATCCCTATATTTGTCAACTATCTTCTTAGATATTCTGAACTTGCTCTGCATTTTGATCCTGAATATCTTTATATCCATATCCATTGTATCCCTTGCACTACTGTCTACTGTGGCCTTAAGAGATATCTGAGTCATTGTAGGTTTTCCTTTGTCTAGATAAAGGTATGCAACCTTTCCAACTATATGGTAATACAAATAGATGATTAGAGATCCAAACCTGAATGTTTTGCTCCTGTCATGGTTGATGATTCTGATATTGTCAATCAATTGACCGTGCAAGATCTCACATAGCTTGTATTGGGTGTTGTCCTTCACTATTCTGATAGCTGCAAGGACTGTTGCTGTAGAGACACTATTCAACCTGCTTACATGCTAAAACTTGTATCCAAGTATCATTGTCATCTTCCTAGATAGGGTTAACTTTCATTCCATGCTTATCACTCTTGGACAAACAAACTTTCTCAATTTGTTTCTTGACATCCTTACCAGTGGGAAGCACTAGTCCAGTCATTGGAAGTCTGGTTAATTGATGGATTAGTTCTGCAGTGATACAGACAGGGACATCACCAATCCAAAAGAGATCATCCTGAATTCTACTTAACAGAATCTTTACCCATTCTGGTTTTTCAAACTCATGTGCATTCGAATACTCAAGAATAGGGTTATCTTGTAGGTGTGCAAATTCATCCTTGAATGTGAAGTTCGAATTTAACATTGATGCCATGTGAGAAGCTATATTATCATCTCCTAATGATTCCTTCTTACAATAAATGTATGTGTGGATATCTTCCACGTGAACAACGCCAAGTGGGGTTTTGCAGAAGGCCCCTTCCACATCATCCAGTATGGATTTGAATGGTTCCTTCTTAAATATAAACCTCTTCCTCTCTGCTACATCAAACACAACTGGGGTCACCATACTTACTTGGTGTTTGCTTATGTAGGGTTTCCGAAAAATTTTGAATCGGCGCGATGGCAGGGCTCCGTTTCAAACTGATTATCTGTTTGCTCCAACTGCCAAACTATTATGCCTTCATGCTTTGATGTCTTAGTGCTCCAATGCTCTTCAATTTTTATGCTCTCAAATGTAAATGTGAGAATGATTGACTGTGAACTTCTTTTTATATAATCTGCCGCATTTAATACTTGCAACCATACATAGAGATTTTCAAACTTTGATCCTGATGCATTTCAGATAATGCATGAATGCATATAGCTGTAATCTATGATTTTAACCATGAATCTAAAGGTGCATACTCTGAAGTGAGTACACCAACCACGTAGGGGTCCTGAGCTAGAATAGCTCCCCCTTAGACCAAGAAGGTCTATTCAAGAAGAAGTAGAGGGTGCGTCCATTGTGGATGCATCAACTACTTTGTCAAAATCTTTGTCCTTCTTTACTTCAACCCAAATTTTTCTTGAATCTTCATTAGCTAAGACAAACTTGACTTCTCCTTTCTCTTCAAATAGCGACTTTATAGGATCCTCTTGTTTCTGAGTTTTGGATCTACAAAACCTTGTGATATGTCCAGCCTTTCCACATGTGTGACAAATGATAGGAAGTCTGATGTTCTTGCTCATCATGCTGCATTTCTTTGTTGTGTGTCCATTGTAGTTGCATATCTGACATGTAATGTTCTGCAAATTTCTTTGAAGTTGATTTCTCTGATTGTTTTGGTTTATTCTTCTTTGATTTGGTTGTGACTAAGTTCTGCAATGTATAGCCCTATGACCAAACTTATTACAAGTATAACAGTAACCATTGAAAGGTCTTACCTCTTTACAATCTCTTGCCAAATGCCCATGTTTATTGCATGCATAAAAAGTTTTGTTAACTTGTCTGATTTCTCTTTTAGGTGGATCTGATTTAATTTCTTCAACATTTTCAACTTTTCTTTCTTCTGAAGGTGCTTCATGAGGTTTTTCTTTTTCTGGTAATTAATTGACTTCAGTTTGTGCTGTACTGAGTCCAAGACCAGTAGTATTTCCTTTTTTCCTTTGTGCATTGAGCTGAGATTGAAGTGAATCATAAATTGTGTGAAGTTTATCAATCCTATCCTTTTCTTTTGTTAATTCAGATTCCAATTTCTTCTTTATGTTTTCCAATTCCAGAACTTTCATGTTTGCCTGCAGAAGTTCATCTTCCAATTGTTTTCTTTCTTTGATCTTATCTTCAATGGTGTTCTGGCTATCTGTAAGCTATTCCTCCAGATCTTCAAGTTTATCCTTTAGAGATTTATTCTCTTCATTAAGATTTTTGACCATTTGTCCTAGATCACTTGTAGAACAATATTTCAGATGTTTTCTTAGTCATTTGATAAGTATTTGAGAGCCATCATTTTTCAACCTTAGTTCTTCATTTTCCTTCTCAGATCTATCAAGATCTTCAAGAGCTGCTTCAAGATTCTTTTTCAAATGTTTTTCTTCGGCTGAGTCCATGATCTCCTCAAGTGGTTAAACTTTCTTTCAGAGGACCAGAGCTCTGATACCAATTGTTAGAAACACTGAGAGGGGGGGGGGGTGAATCAGTGTTTATCTATTTATTATATTTCAGCCAATTAAACATATATCAAATGTGCATCCAAAGAAACATAACACATGATATGATTACGGAGAACCTTGATCAGAGGAAAACTCTGGTGGGGATTAGTACCCACAAATATTGTACTAGGTATAATGAACCTGTTAAAGTTCCTTTGCCCTGTTAGAAGCAGTCTTTACAATTTGAGTATGATGACCTGGTTAAAGGTCGGACCCTATTAGGATTCTTTTACAAAACCCTGTTAAAGGTATATGGCTCACTGCCTAGGCTCACTGCCCAATAAGATGAAGGCTACAACCCTCTGAATGTTGATATGCACTATATCAAAAAGGAACTGCTGTAATGACACTGCTGTTAGAGAAGTTTCATGTATGCATGAATGCTCTTACTCCTTTAGAGAGCTATATCATCTACTGAATTCATAGTACTATCCCTCTATAACTTCCTCTTTTATAATAATCAACACTTGCAACATATCTTTACATTACATACTTATATCTTTAAATCCAAATAGGCGCGACCTAAAACATAACATTAGTCGGCCTTTAAACCAAAATATACAATGCTTCCAGACAATTTGGCCTAAGCGTGTTTACTAAAAAATTAATTACATTATTACAAACTTATAACTAAAGGAACTTAGCCATTACATTACAAAATCATTCACGCTGATCAAAACTGTAGTCGGCTTCCATGCTTTGTTTCCTGGACTGTAGGTCTACTAATCTGCCTGTAACTTTTCCGTACTTATGTTTCATACTCTGCGCATCTGGATCTAGCATGTATATACACCATAGAGTATAAACCTAAGCACGCATGCTCTGGTGTGATCTCTAACACATGCGCTGATGTGCTGATCTCTGTATCTCTCTGACTGTCCTATTTTCTGTACTTAGTCATTTTATCTTCTAAGTTATCTTTGACAGAAACTTAGTATGACTTTGTTGCCATGATTGACAACACAAAATAAGTCATTCTTCCTTAGGAAGTCAACTTTCCAACACCGACTACAATAAAAAAACAAAAAAAATCAATTTGATGAAGTTTAGAATAAGTTAAGGTGGTCAGACATGAGAGTTTTTATATTCTGGAAAATTTGTAGAAGAAAATTCATAATTAATTATTTACTTGGAAAGAAATTACAAAAAAATATGTGTCACATCGAGATCTGCTACTTGTATCTAGAATCTAGTAAAAAAATATTATCATTTGATTGTGTTTAAGGTGGTCAGAGATACGCCTACTTCTTATCTTTTTAGTCCTGATTGATAGACTGATTGAAAAATAGCTATAACTTTCAAATGGTATAACATTTTTGAAATCTAAAACATGAGTCACATTTTATAATTTTCCTACTACAATTAAAAACTTAAAAAAAATCAATTTGATGAATTTTAGACTAAGTTAAGGCCGTCAGACATGAGATTTTTTATATTCTGGAAAAGTTGTAGTAGAAAAATCATAATTAATTAATTACTTGGAAAAAAATTACAAAAAATATGCATCACATCCGAAATGAGTCTACTACTTATATCTAGAATCTTGTAAAAAAATATTATCATTTGATTGTGTTTAAGGTGGTAAGACATACACCTTCTTCTTATCTTTTTCTTGAAATTTTCATACTACTACATTGAAATTTGAAATTTCACCATATAAAATATTTTTTTTTAAAGAAGAGATAGTAGCTTAGAAACTAGATTCAATTTTCTACAGATTCTCTTCTTACACATTTTTGATATACGATTGATAACTTGTCCAAATTTTTACATCAACTTTCGTAACCCTAATTTTCATTGCCACTTAAGGCCTAGTTTGGCATACCATGATCCTGCACATACCCATGAACCGATACCACAATCATCATCTAAACCGTTCATTTGGGTTAACAAAAATTAAACTGAATAATCCGTTGAATCCAACTATCACATTTGAAACTGATTACTCAAACTGAAAAACTACTAGATCTCTTTATAAAACTTGCCAACAGTCTTAAAAAAACATTCATATAAAGAGAATGTTGTCAACAATTCTTCAAATGATTTCCAAGATGATGAAAAAAATAAATACTTCTGTGAGGTAGTACCAGTTACAAATAATGACTTAAGTTGATGCCAAAATGAATCATGAAAATACTTAGGGTAAGTACAAATTGAAACTCCCAATTTGTTTTCATCACAACATTTCAAATTAGATTCTCCAGAAGATTCAAATGCAAATAGTTTTCATTCCAGAAAAAATGGCTTGAGTTCTCCACTAAGGATTCATACTTGACGTTTCTTAGTGAAAATAATTGAAAATCTCCAAACCTTAAAAGATTTCTCCATGAGAATATGCCTCCTTGATAGCACAACAACATAATAGAAATGATCTTAAAAAAAAATCTCCAAGAGAGTATTCCTCATCAATACCACAACAAAAAAAGAGAAAAATGTCAGTAATTATCCAAACCCAAGAGTAAAATAAAGTGTTCAAGATAAACCTGAATCATCAAAGCTGATTATAGTCAAACCAATAAATACCTGCCTAAACAACATCTTTGCAACCAAAAATTACATCATTTTACTCAAAAGAGATCAGTGAATAATATATCTGAAACCCAGAACCAAAACTAGTAGATCTTCTTCAAAAAGAATCATGGCAGCAACATTGCATATCATAGGGTTTCTGTTTGACAAAAAAATTCATGATGCCTCATCGATATCCTTTACAATATGTCTTTTAAATAAACCAAATAAAATTTCAAGTCCACCATCCATTTTTTCCAACTGGCAATTTATTCACCAAGTTAACTATCAACATGAGTCAAGTAACATAACTCAAAGGTAACCATAGAGTTAGTAATGAATGACCACTTTCATCATGCCTGTCATGTATTACTAAACTCTTGCAAAATGAGTCAAGTACAATTTATCACATTGTCGGTTACTTCATTATAACCAATATTATAAATGTCTGACTTTTCAAAAGACCAATCAATATCCACCTTTGCATCAAGGACAATATAAAATGTAACAAACTCCCCCATTGTCCTTGAGGCAAAATCATTTTCTTAACTACATACATCACACCATATATAAATGTAAATGAGTGCTTTAGCATCATAGGTAAATAAGTATATTCAAAATGAATTGAATATATATACATACTTGTCTATATGATAGAATTCATATACATTGGAGTACTATGATTGTGATTTATAAAGCACAACAAATGAAATGCCAAGAAAGGAACAACCATGAATACCAAGTATGCATGTAGGTCACCTGTCCAGTATTGTCACTACTTGTAATCAAATAACTGAATTATGATATCACTTGAAATCTGTCAAAAATCCATAATATCCTACCACACTGAACCATCACATATCATTGAATATCAATCACCATATCATTAATCAGAAACTCACTGAAAAAATGAAATCACAGAGTCATCATAGATCACTGAATGCTAATGCTAATGCTAATTCCATTTTAATTGAAATCACTGAATCATCATAGATCACTGAATGCTAATGCTAATTCCATTTTAACTGAAATCACCGAGTCATCATAGATCACTGAATGCTAATGTCATTTTCTCCCCCATTTTGCATCAAGGACAATCAACAAGAATGAGGAGTCAACATATACAATGAAGAACAATATCATCAGAAATACAATGTTTATAACCAAGTGCACCAGAAAACCACTTCAGGGAATCCAAATCTAGGAGTAGTAATCAAGATAGGACAAGGTAAAAACAAGCTCCCCCCATATTGAATGCGAAGATTAGGTAAGACATATAACTCTCCAAAAAACACTGTCAGCTAAATATAAAAACTTGAAATCAAGGTAAGCTGGAAAATACACAGAATCTATGAACAACCAAAATAATTACTATCTCAATAATAGGAATGAACCGATACCACAATTATAATCTAAACCCTCTACTAGGGTTAAAAAAATTAAACTAAATAATCTGTTGAATCCAACTATCACATTTGAAACTAATTGCTCAAACTAAAAAACTACCGGATGTCTTTCTAAAACTTGCCAACAGTCTTAAAAAAAACATTCATAAAAAGAGAATGTTGTCAATAATTCTTCAAATAACTTCCAAGATGATGCCAAAAATAAATAAATTCTGTGAGGTAGTACCAGTTACAAAGAATGACTTAAGTTGATGCCAAAATGAATCAAGAAACTACTTAGGGTAAATACAAATTTGAAACCCCCAATTTGTTTTCATCACAACATTTCAATTTAGATTCTCCACAAGATTCAAATGCAAATAGTTTTCATTCTAGAAAAAATGGCTTGAGTTCTCCACTAAGGATTCGTACTTGACATTTCTTAGTGCAAATAATTGAAAATTTCTAAACCTTAAAAGATCTCTCCATGAGAATATGCCTCCTTGATAGCACAACAACATAATAGAAATGATCTTAAAAAAAATCTCCAAGAGAGTATTCTTCATCAATACCACAACAACAAAAGAGAAAAATGTCAGTAATTATCCAAATGCAAGACTAAAATAAACTATTCAAGACGACCCTAAATCATCAAAGTTGATTATAGTCAAACCAATAAATACCTCAGGATCTCTTTGGGAAACATGGAGCATCTCGCAGAATAGGCCAAAGAATTTATGGAAACCAACTAGTTGTTGTCTTTTGTGTTCTCCCCGTTTGCTATCTTTTTTGCTAGCGCTGTCTTTTTCTATTTTTGTATTGTGTGGCCTTGAGCCCTAGCCTCTTCCTTGTTTCATCTTTTGGTTGTTTCTTGATCAACTATGCCTATCTTCTGATCTTTTGTACAAGGTTTTAGGACCTTTCAAGTCCTGATTTTACTTAATCAAAACATATTTGCAACCAAAAATTACATCATTTTACTCAAAAGAGATCAGTGAATAATATATCTAAAACCCAGAACCCAAACTAGTAGTTCTTTTTCAAAAAAAATCATGACGGAAGTGCTGCATATCATAGGGTTTGTGTTTGAAAAAAAAATTCATGATGCCTCATCGATATCCTTTACAATATGTCTTTTAAATAAGACAAATAAAATTTCAAGTCCACCATCCATTTTCGCCAACTGGCAATTTACTGACCAAATTAACTACCAACATGAGTCAAGTAACATACCTCAAAGGTAACCATAGATTTAGTAATGAATGACCACTTTCATCATGCCTGTCATGTTGTACTAAACTGTTGCAAAATGCATCAAGTATAAGTTATCACATTGTCGGTTACTTCATTATAGCCAATATTACAAATGTGTGACTTTTCAAAAGACCAATCAATATCCACCTTTGCATCAAGGACAATATAAAATGTAACAACATGGAAGGAAAAGATCGTAGTCCCTTTCTTTAATCTTAGCATTCTTGGTATCCTCAATAGTTAATATCCTTGTTCCTTCCTATGAAGACCCTTTTGGCTTTCTAGTCCCTTCTCTAGTTCAAGATTACTCCTAAGATCCCTCTAGGTTCCTTATGCTTCTCTACATCAATAAATTTCTACCACATTTTTGTTCTTCATACATTCGATAATCAATAGATAAGAATTAAAAATTTGAGCAAAGGTACAAAACCATAAAGAAAGCATTTTCTCTCCATACTTTATAGCTCAAGCAGCTAGCAGAAGAATCTTATGCATGACCTTCCAATGCTGATGAATATATAAATTAGACTACCATAGAAACTTGATAAACCATAATAAGTGCATGTCTCAACCATATCTCATTATTGACCATGGAATAAGTAGTTATGGCATCTGGTTTTCCCAAATGTAGTAGTAACAATAGAGTCCAAATTCCATATATCTCACTTCAAGTGTTGTATGTCATGGTTCTAAGTATGGATATGGATGCAACATCAACATAAATGTAAGCTCCCCATAGCACAAAATGCATTTGAAATTTTATAGATCTACCCATACCCACAACAACCAAAACAAGTTGCACCATCATGCTATCAAGTAGAAAAATCCTTACCAACCATACTACTTGAATTTGGAGTGCATAATTTTGAAAATCACTTGAAATTGAATACCTTCCTCCATCCATGGCCCTCAAAATAGAACATATAAGATTTCCTAATATAAAAACCAACACAAGTAGAGTTTCATCGCCATGGCCTAGAGCTTCATAGGTGTCATTTGAAAAAAAATATTCAAAATTGGAATCTCATAACAACCCTTGATCATTTTGAAAACCATGACAACTACGAACTTTCTATTACCTGGAAGGTGTTATTACCCTAGTATTATTCCCAATCATACACAAGTTAAAACCAAATGAAAATTGTAGCTGAATATCATAGAAATAAAATACACAGATAGCACAAATAATTTTGGATAAATATCCTTGGAAAAACCCAAACATGGGGAAACCATTTTTGAAGTATGAGGTATATTATGAATGTGTTTAGCAAATCTGCTATTGATAAATTGTTACAATAGTTTGTCTAATACTGGAAATACAGACAATCTCCTCTCTGTCACTTGTTGAACTATTGATAGTCACTTGTCTAACCTCCCTTTATAACTCAGTAGCTAGAAGTATCTCCTTCTTATGCTGCTAAATAAATCTCCCTTTTCCTGACTGAAAACACGATTGATTCCCATCTATCTTTCTCGCCAATGTGGCTCAACTATCCCCTAAATATACTTTCTCATTCAAAAATTGAAGGGCCACAAAGTGAAAGGCTTTGAATCCAAATTGGTGTTGGATCACATTATTTTGTGTTCCTAGAGCCCATGACACATGTCTAAGCCAGAACACTTGATGAACTATCCAATTTAACACCTTCTCTTTGCAAGGAAAGTTTTATTTACAACACTGTAATGTTCTGATGCCTCTTCTAGTCATACGATTTCCTCCCAACACCTCATATAGATTTTCTTTTAGGGCCCGTTTGGTGCATGACATTAACTTATCTAGAATAGGCCTGTTCCAGAATAAGGACCTATTCTCAGATTAATTAATTCTAAAAATGAAAGCTGGAATAAGCTATTCTGTGTTTGGATCCCATATTGTAGAATTGGAATAAGGATTATTTTTCATTTTTTAAATTAATTTGAATAATATGTATTTTTAACTTGTGTACACATATACACACATATACACACATACACATATACACACATATACATGTGTGTATACACACACATGTGTGTGTATATACACACATGTATATACACATGTGTGTGTATATACACACATGTATTTACAATATACACATGTGTATATACACATGTGTGTATATACACACACATATATACACACACATGTGTGTATATATATACACATGTATATACACACATATATATACACACATGTATATACGCATGTGTGTATATACACACATGTATATATACACACACACATATATACACACATGTGTATATATATACATACCCATATTTAAAAAAAAAAATTAATAAAAAAAATTAAATTTGAATCCATAAATAGCTTATTCTCGAATAAGAAATGAATTCCAGCTTTTTTTTGGAATTAACTAATGCAAGCATTGGCCCCAAAAACTGGGGATTAGTTTTCTAATTCGAGAATTCAAAAAATGCCACAAATAGAGAGTTAAATTATTCCAGCATTAACTAATGCTTATTCCAATTTAATGCTTGGCACCAAACGGGCCCTTAGCTCCCTCAGTCATACAAATCCTTAAAAGGAAAATTGTATGATCTCCTTGTCCAAAAAACCAACACACCGTACGACTCAACAATATTATTTGTCCTGCCACCATCGTACAGTAAACTCAAACTACCCTTTGTGAGGCTTACTTTGTACATTAATCACCTTGTTGACCATACGGTTCTCCATATGGTGATCTACCTACATCCTACCCATACAATGTCAATGGTGTCACTCATACAGTATTACACCCTACCACAATGATCTTCCATAGGCCTCCACACTCCACCGTACAAGGTATGTTGTCCTATATGCTAACTTGACCTTCTTTCTTGGATGGAACTATGTGCCAGAACTAACAATCCCACCTTCAAATAATGTAGAAATATTAATGTAAGTGTGGATGCTAGTTGTAAAAAATAATTAATTCATAACACAATATTTAGTAAATCACATAGTTGTATGGAGGGAGGAATGAATCTTTGATAGAATTACCACAAAATAAATCTATGATTATAATGACTAAGATCCACATGTAGAATAGGATGTGGAGTAAGTCCCACCGAAACTGCAACATGCCAGAGTAGGGAGGATCTTGCATCTCCATAATATAAGACAAGTTGAACTCTATCTACAATTCACAAATATAAAGAAAATATCAAATTCACCATGCCTACAACAATAACTAACTCATCCTTATATAGGGCTCCAAGAAAATTCTCAAAGGATTACAAATGAGCTAACATAGACATAACAATTATAAAAATCTAGTAAAAAGGGCCTGAAAGATATTATTATTAAGTTTTGGGGCTATAGAGATACTTAATCCTAATTTAAATTATTTAATTATATTAGGGATATTATTGTCCTCCCACCTCAATAATTTCTTTCCCTCAAGCAATTGCAGACTCAGATGCTCCAAAATATATTCACTTTCCTATGTGGCATCTTCAATTGGCAGGTCCTTCCAACAAACTAGGTACTCCTTGATGGTGTGTGACCTCAAATTTTTCTCTCTAACATAGATTACCTCTGCAGGTTTCAAAATAAGTTTTCCTTCTCTGTTAATGGGTGAAAGTTCCACCAAAACTATGACACGCTGATTGAATTCCTTCATAAGGTATAAAACATGAAAAATATTGTGAATATGAATTCCCTCTTGTAGTTCCAACTCAACGGAAACTTCTCCCACCCTCTGAATCACTATGCAGGGTCATAGAATCTTGGCTTTAGATTCAGGACACCACTTTTCTTTAGTGATATTTGTCTATATGGTTTTATTTGTAGGTAAACCAAATCTCATACCTCAAAACTCAGCTCTACCATATGTTGGTTGGTATATATCTTCTACTAATTTTGAGCCCTCTACAAGATGTCCTTTACACACCTCTAGATTCTAACATTCCTGGAGCTATTCCTTATCCCTCAATACATGAATTTGACCTAAATTAAGATCCAAAAATGACAAAGGATCATAACCATAAAGTATCTTGAATGGTGACATACCTATTAACATATGATAGGTACTATTGTAACAATGCTCTCCTAAATGAAGTTAGTAGACCAACACTTTTTCCTCCATTGAAATTTATTTTCTGAGGTAGCCCTCCAACCACTTGTTCACAATCTCCATTTGACCATCCATCTATGGGGGCTAGTTAGTACTTAGCGACAAATTTGTTCTTACCAAGAGAAATAGTTTCATCCAGAATGTGTTGAGTAAATAACTATCCTTATCACTGACTATGTTCTTTGGAAGGAAGTGCAAGTGGAACACCTCTCGAAAAAACAATTTGGCCACTTGAGCTACATGAAATCTAGTGGAAATGGAAAAGAAATGTTCATATTTGGTCAAATGATCTACTACAACAAAAATGCAATCTTTCCCTTGAAATTTGGGAATTCTCATAATGAAGTCCATCGAGATGCATTCCCTCTTCTGATTGGGTATTGGCAAGGGTTGAAGTAGTCCTGCCACTACGGTGTGCTCAAATTTATTTTTTGGAAAGTGAAACATTCATGCACATACTACACAACATCATCCTTGAGGTCCTTCCAAGATAATCTCTCACGAACTTTCCTATATGTCTTGAGGTACCTTGGGTGTCCTACGAGAGGTGAGTCATGAAATTCCTTCAAAATCTTCTCCTTCATCTTCAATTCAGATACTAGATAGATTTTATCCTTGTAGTAGATGATGTCATCAAGCACCTTATACCTTTCATCTTGTCTTTGTCCATTGATCACCTTGTACACAAAAGAATTTTTGGAGTACTCAACCAAAAAAGTGCCTTCCAATCTGTCAAGATCTCTAACAATGGACATAAGGAAAGGCATCATCTACCACATTATTATTTCCCTTAATGTAATATATCAAAATAATATTCTTGGATTTTGTTCACACATTTTTATTTTTACTTGTTCAAGTCCTTCTTCTCTAGGAAATATCTCAGACTATTGTGGTGTGTCCGCACAATGAATCTTGCTCCTACAAGGTACTACAAAAAATTGCCTAGTGCATGCATGATGGCAAGAATCTATTTATCATAGAGAGAGTATATTTCCTCTACTCTCAAGAGTTTCAAGCTCTCAAATGTGATGAAGTGATGGTATTTAGTTTGTACCACTCTAATGCCTTCACCTGATGCATCACACTCTAAGATGGAGAGGCGAGTGAAGTCAGGTAGTGCCATTACTAGAAATGTACTCATTACTTCCTTCACCTTGTCAAAGGTGTGTTGCACCTACTCATCCCAGTGGAAGGATCCCTTCTTCATTAGGTTTGTCAGTAGAGGTCTGAGCTATGAGAACCCTTTTACAAATCTTCTATAATAACTACATAGTCTGAAGAATCTACGTAACTCCAAAAGTGTCCAGAGTGGGGCCAGTCAAGAATTGCCTGAATCTTTTCCTGGTGCACTTGAACCCCTCAGACACTAATGACATTACCCAAGTACAAGATCTTGGCCATTTCAAAATCACATTTGGACCTTTTGGTAAACAAAAAATGTGAATCCATGATTGCAAATACTTCATATTTAATGTCTTAAATTTTCCTCCCATGTCTTGTTATAAATGAGTATGTCATCAAAGAATACCGACAAAAACTTGAGTAGTTTCTTGTTGAAAATGTGATTCATGTAGGACTAGAAAGTGGTCAGAGCATTAGTCAACCCAAATGACATGACTATCTAGGAGTTCCTGGATCATCTTTTTCTATCTCTTCCTTGAACTTCTTAGGATGGAGATATTGTGTGGTGATAATAGGATAGGCCCCTTCCTCTATCTTGATAGTGTGATCAAAGCCTCAGTGTGAGGGTATACCATGTGGAATATCAACAAAGACCAAACTATACTTATCCAATACCGCCTAAAGCTCCTCATCCTAGTAGTAAGTTTGTTTCCCCCTCAAAGGTTTAATCAAGACGAAGAAGTGTTCCACTCAAATGAAATCATCATATCTAAAAATTTCTTCCATCGGTTTGGCCGAAATCTCCCTCAGGCCACCATTTGACATTCCCCTCAGAACCCCCTTCTTGTCATCCTAGTTGAATGAGAACTCTATCCTTTTGAAGCTCTGTGTGTACTATTTGAGGGTTTCCATCCATTTAATATTCAATATGAAATCTATGTCATCTAGATCTACCACAAATAAATCATCTATCACTATATAATTTCCCATGGTGATGCTCAATTACAAAACCAGGTGAGTGCATGATAGGAGATTTCCTCATGTCACCTCTAATTTGAACACTTCAAGTTCTTCTATACACAAACCTATTTGGCTAATGAGTGATGATTTGATGAATTTGAGCAATTCCTTATTGTCGAGCATGAATATGACTCATTGTACTCAAAGTGTACCAGAACCCAAAACAAACTACACCTTGGGGTGCCAACTAGTGCCTCAATGACACCTCCCCTCCATACCCATGTGGAAATTCTTTCATCACGATTTATTTCTATGGTAGTGCTTGGATAAAAAATTCTCTTAGAAACCCATAGCATTAGACTAATTATTTTAGGATTGGACACCCTAAATGGTTGCTAATCAGATTATTCAGTCTCATTTAACTATCGACCAGGGATGTAAACTTGGAATGGCATTTGCAAAGTATATGCTTCAAACTCCATTGATTCTCATGGCTAAACCTATGAATTTGAAATGAATTAAGCTTCAGGAAATCTATGCTAACTCAAATAAATGCTCTTACTCTAGGAGAAAAGTAATTATAGATAGGAACTGCTCTACCCACCTATGCTGCAAGAACACTCTACTAGTTCTATTACTAGTGACTGCAGGAACAATAGAGTTCTATTTTACTTCTCTAAAACATGGAAATGAATTCTACTCTAACAAGGGAATTCACTCACCAAGTGGGCCCCCTTGGATGAGTGAATAGAAACACAATCAAGATAACAGAATTGAACTCAACTTGTGCATTCTATCCATTAATGGAAAAAACATTAGATAAAACAAACAGTATAACAATTGTTTCAACTTCTATTCAGAAAATAACTACTAACTCGACTAACTCCAAAGATTTAAAATAGTCATCTTATTTAAAGGATATATACAACTACTCCCTAAATATAAGATCATTCCATTAATGAGGATCGTTACAGATTCATAATGATTCATAATAGAAATATCAGCCATAGAGAATAAGTCTTCCCAGAATATAGTATGTGGCGCCTCTAGATTTGTGCATTGTCTTTAACAGGAAACTAAATTGACTTGTTCTTCATGCAAAGATCTTGCAGAAATGCCTTAACTACTTCAACCGCTTTCTCAACCTCTTCGACATGATGGGGTCTTTGTAGCAATCGACTGTCTTTTGACTTCTTTAGCATCACGATGCTAATCTTTAATTCACCATGACTGATCCCTGCAACATAATCATGCACACACAACCTTCGAGACATACATATTTTCATCATTAATATCAGGAAAGAAGTGTTAGATTCCAATTAATACTCTTGAAATGCACATGGCTACAGAAAGGAAACTACCCAAAAATATAGCAGAGAAAATAGAATCATTCATTAGCATATAACTACTGCATCTTATCATTTTATCCATCAGTTCCAAGCAAATATACTATGTTCCCTTTTCATCCATTTTACTACTTATGTCCTTACATATACAAAATATACATATAAAACCACAAGTTTAAGTATCTGTTCTGCAAGTAAACTGCTGGAAAGAAAATAAAAAGCATTTGAAAAGATGGCCTTTAAAGAGGCTCATCATTCCCCCCCAGCTATCCTATTGCTGGTCCCCAAGAATCATGAAGTTGTGTATCCTGGCTCGGAGCCTTAGGTCACTGACAATTTTCTCTCCTGACTCATCAAAAATATGGTTGAAATACCCATGATTTACCTGAAGTCTTTCCCACCTTTGCACCTATTTATCCATGTCATGTTCTTCTACACTTTCATTTATTGCTAACAGAGGATACATGAGAATAGATAGTTTGAACCTTAATGGAATCCAATAATTGCGTAGTGTTTTGTCCAACATTATATACCATGGAACTTAGTAGGTGGAAAGAGATAGGTTCTGTAGAGAATGAGGTTCACAAACCTTCAAATCATGTGACATCCTTACCCATCTATTCTTAGAAGTAGAGATTGTAGGCCCAATATTCTATGATGAGTGATGTTCCTAGTCTATATATGCTTGTTCTCTGACTGGATGGACCTTGCTGGCTCCACTTGGGTTCATAGTAACCGAGAGCTAGTCAAGAAAAGTTTGTCTAGAATGCTGAACTTCAGGTCGCATCAACAAAGGTGTATCAATTTCACTATTTCTGAATGGCAAGGCCTGATGTTCCCTTCTTATCTCATTCTGCATCCAAGACATCACTACTCTTAACTGAACATCTCCCACATACAATAGTGAATTCCAGTCCCTGTCATCGGATACAACAAAATTATGTAAATACAATTCACATAACAATTTTTTTATAGCCATGGGAGCTGACTGAAATGCATCATAGAATTCATGAGGTGTTGAAATAGAAGGATTCAGTCCCTCTACAATCCTAGTTAATTTAAAATTAACAAACTATTCCTTGAGGAATAGAGCATAGACTGGAGATGGTGACCTGCATGCCATTGCTTCAGGAATCAATTTAGTAATCTTCTTAACCCTTCTTTCCAACATTGAATTCTGATCTATTTTTTGATCTAATTGATGAGCTTTCTCATCAATGGTTCTTTTCAGCTTTTCCTTTTCTAAATTTCATTGTGCCCTTTCCCATACAAAATTCTGGTACAAGCTCAACCCTGCTACTAATGGTGTAGATAAGTCTAGAGGTGGCATGGGTCCCTGGTTAAGGATATCAATCCATCCTACTATAGGATTAGGGGTTTTTACTACCTCACTCTAGGTGGAAGTCTCCCCTTTCCATACAACAAGAGTTTTTATTGCCTTATCCTCTTGACAAGATTCAACAGCTTTAGCTAGTGTATCTAACCCATCCTTGCTTACTTGTTCTAACACCTTTTCAACAATATCCTCATTAATTGTAGGGAATTTATTATCAGGTAGGTTGGCTGAATTATCAAAATTATCTTTCCCAATAGAGCCATCGAAAAATTCCTCTGCCTCCTCAGCATTCCTATCACTATCTATGAGGATGTAATCAATATTAGGATCAGTTGTTGTTTCAAAATTTGTATGGTGGGAAATGATGTCAGTTTCTGTACTTTTCTAAACCTTTTCCTCAAAAGAAGACTTCTCTACAGACTCAGATGACTCTATATTCACAAATTGAATAGGAGACTTGTCATCTCTGCGGACATTGGTAGAAAGTCTTGCACTCTTCCTAGCAGGGGTTTGGGAAGAACAAAGAGGATATTTGCATTTCCTCCTGCTAGAAAACACCTCCACCATAGTTGCTACAGGAGGTTCTTCTGGTGTCACTTTATCAAAATAGGGAAAGGCTTCATCATCTGTATTACTAACATTATCAACGTGTGGCTATTGTTTTGGAATTAATTCTTTAGATCCTAGGGTTTTACCCTTTTCTTTCTCTGAAGTAGACCTAGTTGTCACGGAAGGTGGGGTATCATTGGTCTCCTTTCTTCCTATTAGGAATAGGAGTACTACTATTGCAAGATCTTTTCCTAGACAGGTTAGGTTTAGAGGAAGAGGCTTTAGGAATGGCCTATGTTCATTGAATTACCTTGAAAACCCCCATTGTTGTGTTAACCCTTCTTCCTATACCCTAGCCTCTAGGGCCGACCACTCTAGGCACTACTTCATCCATTGCTAATAATTCATCCCAAGTCCCAATAAATTGCTTATTTAACTCCCTTTCTACAAGTAATTTGATTAAAAAGTGATGGGAAACAAACTAAACTTTTCCTGATTGAACTAGAGAAGCTCTCTTTTTCACAATGTTAAAAATCTAGGTAGATTTACTGGTCTATCATCATGGCAGAGGGTGCTCAAGATCTTAAAATGTAGCTTGTGGAGATATTTGTAGCGGCATTCACAAGTGAAGTATGATATGATAAATGTAGCTGGCTATATGTACTCCATGGGCAGTGATATCCTAGAGGTACCCTACTTCTTGTCAATGTCTAGCTGCAGATCACCATGCAAGGTGAGCTGTGCCCTAGCTGAGTGTAAATCAATATCTTTGGACCATTTCTCTCCTTCTTGTGGAATTCTCGTTACCTCTCCCAACACATCCTCTGTGAAATCAATTCTTAACCCCTTTACCATTGCAAACCCATTATTCAGAGTGTTTATAAATTGTAGAGAAATTTCTTGATTAAATCCATTAAGGCTGAGACAGTAATCCAACCACCCTCTTTTGAAATTTCTCACAACTGGCTGGGTCTCCAAGTAGAACTCCATTGTCTATTGGATCATGCCTCTAAAGGTCTCCTCCCATTGATATTAATAGAAAATTTTTTCACAGAAGCTCTATAGAAGCTAAAAAAAATGGAAATTGCAATGGACTCAAGGTGTTGTAGACGAGAAAATAGGAGTACAAAATATCATTTACTTCTAGGTTAGAAGTAATTAAAAGTGAATGATATTTCATAAATACTTTCATGCATGTTAAGGCCTGCCATGCTAAACACGTCATGAAAATACCATCATTAATTGAACTTTTTCTTTTAATTTTTTTTAATTACTTTCAAATCAAATTATGATGACATAATCAGTGGGTGACAGATGGCTTCACACATGACGGTGGTCATCTTTGAAAAGAAAAGAAATAAATTTCATCCTTCACATGCTAATTTCAAAATTTGTAAACAAATATTAAATAATCCCTCTCCCCAACTAAGTGTATGGCATGGGTCCCACCAGGCCATTGCGTGCAAGAGTAAAAAAATAAAAAGAACACTTAATCCTAATAAAAAATGAATAAAATAATATATGAACGAAGGTATGTGTCACTAACCAGTGGAGTGTTGCAGGAAGAGTGTTTTGATATGCAACATGCACTGATGGAGTGATGCAATGGTACATAAGAACATTGTAGAGAAAGGAGGTGAGGTGGAATTTACTATGGAGAAATTATTTTACAGGAAGTGAAATGTTTATTATGGAATCATTGATAAAAATCAAGGATTAGTGAAAACCTTGGTGGAAGACCCAGATGTTGTTGCTATAGGAGTGCTACTATCATCATTGTGTTGGAACTGCTATAGGAAGTCTTCTCGACTTGCAAGATTTTGGTAGATCTTGAGGTGATGCCCATTCACAAGTAGTTTGAATTGCACAAAATCAATGGTGAAAAGCTGAACGCTCTATTATAAAAAACTGAGATTATTTCATAAGGGCCTAGCCATCGGGTTTGAAATTTGCCTGGGGTATTCTGATAGCATGAATCATAGAGTAGGGACCAATCACCATTGAAAATTTCTTGTCCTTGATGAATCTGTCATGCCACTTCTTTCGTTGCTTCTGAATCAATTCTATGTTATGAAGTACAGAATTTCGATACTCATCTAGTCCATTAAGATGTAAGAGCCTATCTTCTTGTGCCCTGGTAAGGTTAATGTCTAATTCCAATGTCATCCTAAGAGTTTTGTGTTGAAACTCAATAGGCATAGATGAAGATTTTATATTAACTAGTTCAAAAGGAGTAAAACTGGTTGTTGTTTTCTAAGTATTTTGGTAAGCCCAAATGGCTTCAGGAAGATGGGTAGCCCAGTCCTTCTTGTAAATAGAATTTTTTTAAGTCAAGATTGACTCAATCTCCTGATTTGTTATTTATGCCTGCCCATTGGCCTGAGGATGGTATGGGGAAGTTTTACCATGCCTTACTGTGTACTCATGCATCAACTCAACAATAAGATTAGAAGTAAACTATGCACCTTGGTCTATTACTATCTCACAAGGTACACAAAACCTGGTAAAGATATATTCATAAAGGAATTCTACTACCTTATGATCTCTCACATGCCTCATTTCTTTGGCTTCTACCCATTTAGTTGCATAATCAATGCATACTAAGATATATGACTTACCGTGAGAAGATGGCTCGATAGGTCCCACAAAATCGATACCCCATTTGTCAAATGGTGTCACTACCACCTGAGGCTACAAGGGAATTTTATATGACTTGGATGGGTACCCCATATGCTGGCATTGGTCACAATGCCTGGCATGCTTAGCTACATCTTAATGTAGGGTAGGCTAATAGTAACCTGTTGTCAATATCTTGTATGCTTTCCTCTTTCCTACAAAGTGGCCACCACATGGTTCATCATGACATGCCTGAAGGATGTCATAAGTCTCATCTTCATGAATGCATCTTCAGGTGACCTGGTCAGGACCTATGTAAAACATAAATCCTAATACCCATGAAAAATTGAAGCTTTTCTCAACCAAAAGTCTACGCTATGTTGGGGAGAAATGAGGTGGTGTCCTTCCTATCGAAAGGTAGTTTGTGATATCATCATACCATGGGTTGTAAGTGCTAATAGAGAAGATGTTCTCATCAAGGAAGCTGTCATCAATTGCTACAAGATCATCAGAAACTTGTAATCTAGATAAGAAATCAGACACCACATTAGCCTTACCTATTTTATCAATGATTGTGACATCAAACTCCTACATGAGGAGTAACCATCTTGCCAACCTACAAGATATGGAAGATTTTTTCATTAGGTATTTGATTTCTGAATGGTTAGTGTATACAAAGACTTCATAACTAGTAAAGTAATGTTTGAATTTATTAAGTGCATTGATTACTGCTAGTAATTCCTTTTCAATAACAGTATAGTGCAGTTCAACACCTTGTAGATTCTTACTAATATAATAAATAACATGCTCAACTGTACCTTCCTTTTGGCCTAGCACTACCCCAATGGAATATTTTGATGCATCTATATGAATATGAAAGGGCAGCTTCCAATCAAGTCCTCTAAGAATAGGTGTTTGAGTCAAAACATCTTTTAACTGCTAAAATGATAGTTCACAGTCAAATGTCCATTCAAATTTAGCTTCTTTCTTCAATAGGGTATACAATGGGGTTTCAAGTTGGCTGAAGTCCTTATTTAATCTCCTATAGTATCTAGCATGACCAAGAAAACTCCTGACATCCTTCTACTTGACTGGAGTTGGAAGCGTAGTGATGACTGCAATATTTGCAGGATCAACCTGGATGCCAAAGGATGAGAGGTAATGCCCTAAGACAACTCCTTCTTCCATCATCATGTAGCACTTCTCACTTTTAAGGGAGAGGATGTATTCCTAAATTTTTTTAATAACTTTCTCCAAATTAGCATGAGCCTCCTCAAATGTAGTTCCATATGCAGTGAAGTCATCCATGTATATTTCAACACAGTCAGTAGAAATGTCAGAGAAGATACTGATTACCGCCCACTGAAAAGTAGTAGGTGCATTGCACAATCCAAATGGAAATATAGAATAAGAAAATTTTCCCCATGGATAGGTGAACATTGTCTTATCCTGATCTTTAGGTGCTATCTGGATTTGGTTGTAGCCACTGAAACCATCTAAAAATGAAAAATACTTTTTACCAGCAAGGTTGTCAAGTACTTGGTCAATGAAAGGTAATGGAAAGTGGTATTTCTTAGTGGCTTTGTTGAGCTCCCTATAGTCCACACAAACTCTACGTTTCCCCCCTTTTTTGGAACAATAACTAAAGGAGAGACGCACTGGCTATCAAAAATGGGATAAATAAAGTCAGCTTTAAGGATTTTTTGTAGCTCAGTCTTCACTATATCTCTTAGAGCAGGGTTGATTCTCCTCTGGGCTTGTCTGATTGGTCTAGACTCAGGGCTAACATAAATCTTATGGGTACAATGCTTTTGGTCCAATCCCTTCATATCAGTATAGTACCATGCAAAGGCTTGTTGTCTATCTTTTAAGAGTTGGATAAGACTGGCCATTTGAGACTTGGTGAGGGTCTTGTTGACATTCAAATCCTTTCCTAAGGCGATTTCTACTATTTTAACTTTACCCAACATCATAAATTCTACAAATGAGGGTGACTTGATCTCATGTGGTAATAAGGTATGAAGATAATCGGGTGTTGTAGGAAGCTTAGGTGGGTTCTGCTTGGGAAATATAATTTGGAGGGAACAATTAGGGACATGAAAAGAGGATGCATCAGAGCCATACTATTTGATAATAATTGCCACTAGTATGTCATCTTCCTCTTGGGATACCATAAATGGATCTCTACCAATAACCATGAGTTGCTATACAGAATTTGCCTCAAGGGAAGCATCACATAGGTCTGGCCAGATAACTTGGTCTAGTTCAACTTGAGGCTTGGATGGAGAGTACAGGGTTAATTTCTTGGTATGGATCCCCTCAGATATTGTCATTTTTCCTGAGCGGCATGTAATGTAAGCATCTACTGTGGCTAGCCAAGGCTGTCCTAAGATTAATGGATATCCTCCTAGTGTGGCTTTAGGAGATAGGATTTTGAAATCTGAGGGGTAATCCAAGGAATCAAGTGTGACAACAATGTCCTCCACCATGCCAGCTAGCTTCACTATGGAATTATTAGCTAACTAGAGTATTGTAGGTGTTTCCCTTAAACCAATGATACTAAGTCTTTAAAAAACTTCCATAGTCATCACATTGAAGGATGCCCCTAAATCAATCAAGACATTCTGTATTTGGATATCATTAATATGAATGGTAACCACTGGGCTTCCTGGATCAGAGTATTTACGCATCAATACTTTGCTGAGCATGAGATCAAAGAGCTTCCCAAGAACATGGACAATGTCAAGATCTTTCCTCTTTCTACTAGGGTGTTTGATACATGATTCCTTGATTTCTTTATTATAGATGATAATTTCTTTAAGGGAATCTAATAGAGGTATTTGGATAGTCATTTGATTGAGTTTCTCAATCAAATCAGCTGCAATAGGGATTTCTTTTGAGGGTTCTATTTGGGCCAATCTCTACAGATAAGGTGGAGCAACAGTGGGTTGATTCTCAGTTATTTCCTCAGTGTCAGAAACTTTAGTTATTATAGGCTCCTTAGGTGTAGGAAATGTTGTTCTTGATCTTAAGTGAATATCATTCACTTGCAGGGAGTAAGCTTGCTACTTATTATTAGGATTTGGAATCAGTTGCATAGGTAGTTGTGTTGGTTTTTGAGGATTACTATTGGTTGTAGGAGGTGGAGGCATAATAGCTTGTTGCTGATTAGGCTAATTGGGTCCCCATTGAGGTTGTTGTCAGTTACCATGTGGTTTCCATTGGTTATTCTGTTGTGGCTGTTGATATTGGTTAAATTACTGTTGGTATGGGTTTAATGGAGGCTATTACTGATAGTTTTGGTTATACTATGGCTATTTGTTAGACCAGTTATAATTCCAATTCCATCCTTGAGGGCCAAAATTCTGAGGGTTCTATTTTTTCCGTTGACTACTATTATTATAACCAAAATTATTCAGGGGGTCTTGAGGCATACCTTGTCTTTGAGCTCATGGTTGCCTTTGAGCAACATAGAAAACCTCACCATTCTCCTCATCTATAGCTTTAAAATCTATTGGCATTGAAGTAGTGTCCGCAGACGCAACTATTTTACACTTATAGTTCCTTTTCTTCTCTCTATAGTGGGAGCATAATTCAGCCAGCATAGCATCTGCATCCTCCTTCTTCCTTCATGCTTGCATGCTATCCAACTGAGTAGCAATGTCATTGATGATGTCCTACTTAAAATCAGACAAAAGATTGGACAAATCTAATTTAGATACTCCTGAACCATTGGATTTGTGAGGCAAGTCTCTTATTCCTCTCACTTTCTTCATAGTAGCCGTTGAATAGTTCAGGCATATGTTCTTTATATCAGCCCAGTTCTTTTGAGTGATGTATCCTCTAGCCATTAGTTCCAAAGCTTCTATACTCCCATCATTTACACCTTTTACAAAAAGATGCTTTTGGGACTCCTTGTTAAACTGATGCTGGGTATTCCACTACAGGTTGAACATAAACCTTGAGACATAGTCCTCCAAGGTCTCATCCTCCTTTTGAGACATTTTGAAAATGTCATCCCCTTTTAAATCTTGACCCCTATAGTATTCCTTATATTTGGAAAGAAACATGTTTCTCATTGTGTCCCAATCTGATATAACATTAGCTCCTAGCCCCATGAACCACCTTAGAGAAGCCTCCTTAAGAGTAGACAAAAACAACTTTAGCTTATGGGCATCAGTGGTGTAATTATAGCTCCTAGAGAGGATATCAAACTCAAAAAAGGAAAGTCTCAGGGTCTTCAGTTATGAGGCCATAAAATTTAGGGAGTGCGGAGGCAGGTATGTTCTTCAGATTATGATTACCATGCTGAGGAGGAATGGGAAAAGGAAAGGTAGGCTAATCCATCCTTGGGGGAGGACCTGGTTGTTGTGGTTGGTAGATGACAAGGGCTAAAGGGTTGTCTTGATACTTAGGTTCATCAAATAGGTCATGCAAATGTAGTGATCCTTCAGACGATGACGGTGAAGATATTTCTCCTTTGGCATCAATAAATAGATTTTTGAATGGGTTTTCTTCTTCACTCTCAACTCAGGGTTCCTCTAGCTCAGGATTAAAAATATCAATTGGTTCTACCTGGTGATTGTGAGGAAGGAATCTCCCATGAGGGTCTCTTCTTCTATGCATAAAAGGAAAACTTAAAACTCAGTCCTAGATTATGAAAACTGGGAACATGAACACCAAAGTAAGTTTGAACTAATACCATCCCCGGTAGCAGTACCAAAAATGCTTAGCTAAACAATTGTCTTAGAAAACCATAACATTAGACTTCTTATTTTAGGATTGGACACCCTAAATGGTTGCTAATTGGATTATTCAGTCTCATTTAATTATCGACCAGGGACGTAAACTTGGAATGGCATTAGCAAAGTATATGCTTCAAAATCCATTGATTTTCATGGCTAAACCTATGAATTTGAAATGCATTAAGCTTCAGGAAAGATATGCTCACTCAAATAAATGCTCTTACTCTAGGAAAATAGTAATGATAGATAGGAACTACTCTCCCCACCTATGTTGTAGGAACAGTCTACTAAATTTGTTACTAGTGGCTGCAGGAACAACATAGTTCTATTTTACTTCTCTAAAACATGGAAATGAATTCTACTCTAACAAGGGAATTCAATCACCAAGTGGGCCCCCTTGGATGAGTGAATAGAAACACAATAAAGATTACAGAATTGAACTCAACTTGTGCATTCTATTTATTCATGGAAAATACACTGCATAAAATACACACTATAACAATTGTTTCAACTTCTATTCAAAAAATAACTACCAACTTGACTAACTCCAAAGAGTTACAATAGTCATCTTATTTAAAGGAAATCTACAACTACTCCCTAAATCTAAGATCACTCCATTAATGAGGATCATTATAGATTCATAATGCTTCATAACAGAAATATCAGCCATAGAGAACAAGTCTTCCTAGAATATAGTACGTGGTGCCTCTAGATCTACGCACTATCTTTAATAGGAAACTAAATTGACTTTTTCTTCCTAAGAAGATCTTGTAGCAATGCGTTAACTAATTCAACCACCTACTCGACCTCTTCGACATGATGGCATCTTTGTAGCAATCAGCTGTCTTTTGACTACTTCAGCATCACGATGTTGATCTTTAATTCACCATGAATTATCCGTACAACATAGTCAATGCAGACACAACCTCTGAGACATACATATTTTCATCATTAATATTAGGAAATAAGTGTTAGACTCCAATTAATACTCTTGCAATGCACATGGCTATAGGAAAGAAACTACCCACAAACATAGCAAAGAAAATAGAATCATTCATTAGCATATAACTAATACATCTTAGCATTTTATCCATCAGTTCCAAGCAAATATACTATGTTCCCTTTTCATCCATTTTACTACTTATGTCCTTACATATACAAAAGATACATATAAAACCATAAGTTTAAGTATTTTTTCTGCAAGTAAACTCCTGGAAAGAAAATAAAAACCATTTGAAAATATGGCCTTTCAAGAGGCTCATCCGGTAGCCCCTTATTTTTATTTCCCAAAATCCTTATTCTCCTCCTTGTCATCAGACACCACCTCAATATAGTGGATCTTTCCATTTCCTAAGTATCGGTGCCTTGGTTCCCATATCTCCCAATAGGTGTAGAAAAGTTTCCTCCTCCTGAGCTCTTCTTTTTTCACTCATTTAATGATGACTTCTTCATATATGGTTTTTTGTCTTTCTCCTTCGAAGAAAGGGGTGGTTTGGCATGCGATTGATTCCTAGAAGAAGAAGAGGAGGAGGTTTCCATGTCACCCATCTTCTTAATCATTTTTGTGAGTGTGTTGGGGTTGAAACATTTTTCCCAACAATTTAGGGGTTCCATCAACCCATACATGAAAAAAACAACCAATATATTCTCAAAGATGTATGTAACCAAAACTGATAGTCTTTCAAATTTTTTGATAAAATTGTGCACTGGTCCCATTTTCCTTATTTTTGCAAATTCCTTGAATTTGAGCTCTCAATCCTTCTCATCAAAGTGGTCTATAAGCATCTGCGCGAAGTTGGCATATGAAGTGACCCAATCATGACCGAGGGTAACCATCCCATGGTGCCACCATTCATGAGAAACTCCTCCTAGGTGAAGTGCTTCAAACTTTATTTCCTCTCCTTTAGGCACTGGGTTGAGCTGGAAGTAGGTATCTTCTTTTTGTACCCACGCTCTCACTCATATTTTCTCAGACCTATCAAAAGATGATAAATTTATCTTTCGAATCTTCCTCCTAATGTCTTTATTGTAATGGCCATGTCTTTTGGAATACCTCATTTTTAAGTCCACATAATCCTTGAAGGGTAGTTCCACTCCAAATCCATAATCAAAAAAATCTTGCCTGAACTGATCTTGCGTCTCCAAGAATATAGGCTCTTGTTCATCATGTTGTTCAATCTTTGAGGAAATTTCAGCATCATAGGGAATGTGTAGGAATGCTCAATATGTGGCCTCTCATTGACAAAATTATCAATGTGCCCATTGTGACCACCATTTTTCCTTCCTTCCACTATAAGTCTAAGAGTTTTGCTAATTCTTTGTTATCCCTTCACCAAGGTCTCACCAAGTTTCTATTTTACATTCACCAAAGTTTCATTGAGTATTTTTTGTCCTCTTGGTAGTTGCAGTAGCAGTTTCATCATCTCAATGTTTGATTCCCCCATCCTGTCTATTGATTAGGATCTTATCAATATCTAACATTACCCAAAAGGCTGGAAAGATCACCAAATCTGATACCACTCTAATGTTTTGATAGATCTTTCAGTTGTATGACTTCCTCCTAACACCCCGTATAGATGTTCTGTCATCTCTCTCATTATACAGCTCCTTCCCAACATAGTGTATGATATACTTTCCCACAACACCCACACACCATACATTCCTACAATGTTGTTCATCCTAACACATCGTATGATAAAATCAAACAACCTTGTGTGAGACTTAATCCATACATTAATCACCTTGATGACCATATGGTCCTCTATACAATGATCCACCTGCACATTATCATACAATTTCAATGTTTCCGCTTGTATGATATTACCCTGTATGACAATGATCTCTTGTAGGCCTTCTACACTCTACCGTACAAGGTATTTTCTCATTTACGCCAGCTTGACCATCTTTCCTATTTGGAACTATGCATTGTAATTGACAATCCCACCTTTGAATGATGAAGATAAATAATAATGTAAGTGTGGATACTAGGTGCAGATCAATAATTAATTTAGAACACAATATTTAGTTAATTGTATAGTTGTATGGAGGGAGAAATTAATTTTTGATAGAATTTACACACAATAAATCTATGATTACAATTACTAAGATCTGCATGCAGAATAGGGTGAGGAGTAACTCCCACTGAAATTGAAAAATTCCAAATTAATGAGGATCTTGCACCTCTAAAATGATAGATAGGCTTAACTTGAAGCGGAATTCACAAATACAAAGAAAATAGAAAATTCATCATTCCTATAACAATAACTAATTTAGCCTTATATATGGGCTCCAAGAAGCTTCCAGAAGGATTACAAATGAGCTGACCCAACCAAGACAATTATAACTAACTAATAGAAAGGTCCCAAAAGATATTATAATTAAGTTTCAAGGCCATATAGATAATTAATTTTAATTTTAATTATTTAATTATATTATAGAATTCAAAAACACCCAACTTATCATTGATGAAAATAATCTTTCCTTTATTCAGGATCTTCATCAGAATGTTTGCCACTTGTTGAGATATAGGCACACAGTGTAATCAAATTGATCTATGCTATACACAATCCTTGAAGAAATAATTTTTGATGTCAATATGTTTCGACCAATAATGAAATATTGGATTCCTAGATAGCTTCATACAACTCTGATTATCATAGTGAATAATAGTCGACTCCATCATCTGATTGAACAGAGGCACTATTAGATTTTGAATCCATATGGACTCAAATGTAGCCATGACTTCTACTATGTACTCTTCTTTTGTAGATCTTAATGCAGTAGACCTCTACTTCCCATTTTACCAAGAGACAACCCCTGAACCAATGGTTAAGTAACACCCTATATTGTTTTCCCAAACTTCTACATCACCAACCCAAACTACATCAGTGTAGCCAATCAACTTGACACCATCACTTTGAGTATATTTCAATGTATACTCAATTGTACCTCGTAGATATCACAATACATGTTTTTTTTGGTGTCCAATGCACTAAATTTGGTCCTACCATGAACTAACTAAGAGTTTTGACAACAAACAAATGTCTGGGACTATGTACCAGATATATGAGAGGGCCAATAGGCTATCTATATAAGGTGGGGTCTACTACCTTCTCCTTTTATGCTTCAATCTTCTTCCAATTTGTTATCATAAGTGTAGACATGCATCTCTAGTTCATATTCCTAAACTTATTAAAGATATCTAGAACATATCCCCCTTGACAAAGGAAGATTTCCTAAGTACATAAATCCTTGAATTATTTCTCAATGTACTCACCCTCATTATTTTTATGATGAACCTTTATATTCTTTCTTATACAATTCTCTACAAGAGCTTTAGACTCTCAGATCCAACTGAAGACTTCATCTTTTATCTTCAATAAGTAAATACATGTCTTCCTGGAGAATTCATAAATAAAGGTTAAAAAATATTCATAACCCCTAAGAGATTTAGTAGATAATGGACCATAAATATCTTAATTTATTAATTCTAAAATACCCACTTATTTTTTGTCTCTCCTTGAAAATGTTTCTTTTAAAAACTTTCCATGTACAGACTCTTTACATTTCTTTGACAAACTTAACTACTCCAGGATGGATGTAACCCATCCTCTTATGCCAAAATTTTTCCATATCTCTATTACTATTTCTACTAATTAGTTCCTTGTGGTCTTCTACCTACAATTTATATAGCTTAAATTGCCGTTGACCCCAATCTATTTTACTAACTTCCAATCTCAGTGGTGTTTTAAATTCACCTTCTATCCTCAAAATACTACACCATACCCTTTATCTCTAAGAGTAATAGGTAATACATTTGTAATCTGAAGGTTCTTGTCTAAATCCCTCTGAACTATGACTTTCATTCTGCCTATAGGAGTACACTTTGACTTGTTAGCCATTTGTATGTGTAATTTTATCTCTTCTACTCAAAAAGTAATGCGTAAATCCTATCCTGTGACATGACACCCCACTATGGATGTACCAGACTCATACGAAGGAATAGATAGATAGGAAATTTATGTTAGTTAACTATTCTTTAAGTCTTGAAGATATCTCATTAATGTTTTCTTAAGATACTATTTGTTATTTCTTCTTCTTGTCACCCTTTTCGCTATTTGGACATTAATTGACATAGTGTCCCTATTGATCAGAACAAAAAAAAAAGGATTTTTCTCATGTCTTTAGTTTTATTCTCTCCTATTGAGTTAGACCCTTTTCTTGAGCCTTTCTTGAAATTTCCCTTTCTTGCAAGCGAAACATTCTTATCATCCCCAACCTTCTAGCCTTTACTTTTGTCAATACCGACGAGGATCAACCAAATCTCTTCCTGAGTAAAATCATTCTAGAGGAGATCTTATTCAATTAGATCATGTCATCCATTAATTAATTGGAGAAAGATGTCCCACTTCTTTCAGAACTCATTTAGGGAAGTTCTCAAGAGCTCATCATCATCTACTTTTTATCCGATAGTTGCTAACTCATCTTTGACATGTCTAATCCTCATGAGATAATTGACAACACCTTTAATAGTAATTTTATTTCCATCCTCAATCCTAAGAGAGAATATGAGACCTAGACTCAAGGATCTTCATCTAAGTCACAAGTTTTGTTCTATCCAAAAAATTAGAACAAGAAAACACAACATGACAAGACATGAAATCCTTCTTCACTTTGAACTCGATAGGACTCAAGAGGGTATTCCTAATTTTACATCTACACATATAATAGCACTAGTACATTTTGTTGGTTCTCAAATCAACATTTTGGATTTCCTATGAATTTGCCATTCCAATGCTTGGAAACCCAATTGATTTGGCCAACTCACAAGTCACAACCAAGGCAAGGTTGGAACTTCTACAATTCTGGCTCTGCAAAACCAAGGCTAGTAGGCCTATACCTTAAAATTATCCTTCAAGTCTTAAGGGTTTTTATAGCAAATGAGAAACACTTCAAACTCATTTCTCAAGTATGGCAAGACACTTGAAAGAAATATAACTGAAAGCAATATATCATAAACTGTAAACTGAAATACATTAAGTAATTGAAAGAATGTTTAGTAAATGTGTATGTAATTTGAAATGAACAGATAGATAAGATATCACAAAACTATAAACAATGAACTGAATAACTATAATCCAAATAATGATTAGACCAGTACCTTATTCTACCATGGGCAATAGAGTCAAGATCATTCCAATCTTATGTTTAACCCCAGAGACAGTTTTACAAGAAAACTTATCACTTCAAAGGTGTTATGAAATGTACATGCAACCTAAAAAAATTAGAGATATTTCAAAAGGGTAATACTTCTCAGATGACAGACCAATTGAATAAGGCCTCAATCAACAGAATTTAACCATGCAAAATGAGAAATCCAATTAAAATATAGACTATGAATCAAATAAAGAAGCATGCACATCAAAATATCACTTTGAAGAAGTTCTATTGGTTTATCCGAGGGACTAATTTTAAAATGATAATGAAATAATTGCATACATGAAGAAAAATGACTTATCTTTATTGATTATGAAAATAGTATAATAGAGTTCACATTTGTAGTTATTGATCCATCTAATCCATCTATCAATAAAAATTATATTATTGTTGTATTCTCTTCTCTTTACATTTTACATTATGTATATATATGTGTTTGAGTGGCTTTCACACCTTTTTAGGGTGAAAAGACAACTCTTATTACAAATTATTTTGAAAAAACAACTAACTAAAAAATAACTACCTAACTTTCGGATTTGGCTTTGGTCAAAAGTAAAAAAACACCTCGTGAAAAGATAATATTTCTATTGGAGATAGGAAATTTGATTTCCCGAACTGGGTCATTTTTAGATTTTTAAAATTCGACCATCTTTACCCTCTATCAAAATCATCTTTGTAGCAGGTCTAAATTCCAGCATTTTCTGAAGGCTTCGATTAGTTAGTTCTATTTATTTGTTTCATAAATCTTCCTTCATTTGATATTTTTTAGTATGGAGAAACATGCTTCTTGATAATGGATTGGGACTTCTAAATTATCAAAATTTAGGGTACCACCACATTTGAGGCCTAATTCTGACGGCTATATGTCAAATTTTCAATGCCTATTTGTCGGCAATTTGACAGATGTAGCCATCAGGGTTATTTCGTTGGCAATTGCTATGGAAGTGGAAACCATCAGTATTTTGACATCGCTACCTATCAGAACTCACCACACTAATAGATACTTATTATTTCATTTCATATGGTACATCTATCAGAACACCGATGAAACATGTGGAATCTCTGACGGACAGACTATTGGAATGCTGACGGATTGGCATTGACTGTCTGACAGGAAAACCCGTCGGACGTATAGCAGTCCTGTTGAAACTATCTATCAAAAACAGAGTCTAAAAAAACTTTGAGACAAAACTATCTTTCAAAAATAGAGTTTACAAAAAAAAATGCAAATTCACAAAAAATAATTCATCAGTCAGAAGTTGTCGTCAAAATTTGGCCCCAAATGTAGTAGTGTAGACTCACACTAATTGACACACTACAATCTCAATCCTACAAATGTGGATAATTATCAGAACAACATCGTAGGTATTACAAATTTCACTACTTTGACTTTCAGTCCCACTTCCTTCAACTACACCTCAGCAGACAATTACACTAATCTTACTCCTAATGACATAAAAGTAAACAACATTTTTTATTTTCATTTGTTTCTGAAAATACTTCAAGGTCTTCATGGATTAGTGACTTGCCTTGGGTCACAAAGTCAAACATGAAACTATAAAAGAGATTCCATTAGCATACTAGCCTTTAACTAGTGAGTCTTAAACATGTTAATATCTGTCAAATTAACAACCCTGTAGACACCTAAAATTGACCAGGTGTTCTCAAAACAACCAAATCTATATTTTTCATCAAATTGCTCCTAATCTCATCAAATTGCATCAAAATGGATAAAAATAAAATCAAATTTACATTTATCAATCAAATAGGACTAAAATCAAAATTAAATCAAAGGATTAATTAACCATGACATCAAATAATCAAATATAAGCCTAAAAGGATCAATCAAAATTATATAATTCATTTTAATCAATTAATTATATAGTTTTAAATCAAAACTCAAATTGAACCTATTCATCCTTACATGGCTAATTTAATTAATTGATTGAATTAAATCATCCTTATATACTTCAACATAAATTTGAGCAATCAATGAGAATTGATAACACAAAGCACATGGATTACTCCTAAATTTGAATCTCAATCACTTAAATTTGTCTATTTGTCCAAACCTTTAAGACAATCATTTAAATTGTACCCCCATTTGAAACCATTTGAAAGACTCTAACTCAACCATGGCTTAATCATGATCAAGTAACTCCACCCCCTACACTTGGGAAAATCCTATAAATAGAAGCCATTTTGACAGTATAAGATATCCTAGAAAATTCGAATGCAAAGCATCATACCTCTTGTCAATTTCATATCATCTTGAGCAATAATTGATAGTTTCATAGTAAATTGATAGAATTGAGATCATTTTAGAAGCATTTGGATTAAAAATCATAGCAATTTTGAGAGAATTGGAGTAGATTAGGCATTTACTATCATCAATTTCTCATTCTAGGATTGTCATTGATATAGATTAAGGCTGAGAGATCTATTAACAAAGCTTAGATAGAGATCCATGGAATGTTTATTGATTTGATTACAATTCTTAGTTTAAATTTCAATTATTCTTCCATAGAATTGTAGTTAAATAAATCAATTTCATGAAAGTGTACTTTATTCACACATAAATGACGCCCACCATGGGGCTTTGAGCCTCATTTCCTCATTTTATTTTAAATTTTGTGTGTTTTCCTTCACTTTTATGTGTATTTTGTAGTTTGGAGATAAAATGACGCCTATGGACAATGAAATGACGCATACAAGCAATCAAACGACACTTGTGAAAATCTTGCTCTCTCTATCTTAAATTCTTTTACTGCCTACAAGATAAAGTATGATGCTTGTAGCCATAAAGCATCTCTTGTGACCGGAGAAACACTGTCCGCAAGCTGTTATTTGACGCATGTGATCAACCTTTGACCACAATTTACACTTTCTGCAACGCCTATTAATTCTGTTTTACCACCTGTGCATTTTTAAATGCCGTGTAGTAAGATTTAAATTTCACATTCTAAGTTTTAAATTCTACCTGTTAATAGTTAAACAATGCCCATTAGTTGTTATATGATGCCTAGAATTTAATACTTAATATTGAGTTTAAATTGATTTGCTCTCTGTTTTAATTCTCTATTTTTATATTTCTTGCAGATGAAACAACACCTAAAAGTGCAGAAGCCAAAATTGAGGGTCACAAGGCCAAATAGAGAGGTAAGGATTCTAACAAAGCACTCTAAACAACTCCATAATGCAAATATTTTAGAAATTTTAGAGGTAGAAGGGCATTTGTATGATCATTATTTGAAAATTACTAGTGCATACAAAAAGAAGTTTCCTACTTTAAATTGATGTTATGCTTTAGGTACTTTAAGTTTGATTTGATAAATTTGATCAAAAGAACTTAGGTGCATTTGTCAATTTGGTTTCAAAGTTTTTCTTCACTTTTTTCTTTTGTGTTGACTAACTTGTTGGTGGAGCTGGAGTGGGAACTATCGCCACTAGGTGAGTAAGAAAATAAGCATAAAAAAACCTCAAAAAAGCGCCTAGCCTTTGCTAGCTACAAAATAGGTATTTTTTGAAACATGCTTGCATTCCCTTAAATTGTGGCAATTCAATTGTATCTAGTCTAAATAGGAAAAACCCTATAATTGTGCACTGGTCCTATTTTCCTTATTTGTTCAAATTCCTTGAATTTGATCTCTCGATCCTTCTCATCAAAGTGGTCTATAAGCATCTCCGTGAAGTTGGCATATGAAGTGACCTAATCATGACTGAGGGTGACCATCCCATGGTGCCACCATTCATGAGAAACTCCTCCTAGGTGAAGTGTTTCAAACTTGATTTCCTCTTCTTTAGGCATTGGGTTGAGCTAGAAGTAGGTATCTTCTTTTTGTACCCATGCTCTCGCTAATATTTTCTTAGACCTATCAAAAGATGATAAATTTATCTTGCCAGTCTTCCTGCTGATGTCATCGTTGTAATGGCCATTTCTCTTGGAATACCTCATTTGTAAGTCCACATAATCCTTGAAGGGTAGTTCCACTCCAAATCTGAAATCAAACAAATCTTGCCTGAACTGATCTTGCATCTCCAATAATATAGGCTCTTGTTCATCATGTTGTTCAATCTTCCAAGAAATTTCAGCATCATAGGGAATGTGTAGGAATGCTCAATATGTGGCCTCTCATTGACAAAATTATCAATGTGCCCATTGTGACCTCCATTTGTCCTTCCTTTTGCTAGAAGTCTAAGAGTTTTTCTAATTGTTTGTTGTCCCTTCACACAGGTCTCACCAAGTTGTTGTTTTACATTCACAAAAGTCTCATTGAGTATTTTTTTTCCTCTTGGTAGTTGCAGTAGCAGTTTCATCATCTCAGTGTTTGATTCCCCCATCCTATCTATTGATTAGGATCTTGTCTACATCTAACATTACCCAGAAGGCTAGAAAGATCACCAACTCTGATTCCATTCTAATGTTTTGATAGCTCTTTCAGTTGTACGACTTCCTCCTAGTTCCTCATATAGATTTTCTATCATCTCTCTCATCTATATAGCTCCTTCCCAGCATAGTGTATGATCTACTTTCCCACAACACCCACACACCATACATTCCTACAATGTTGTTCATTCTAACACATCGTATGATAAACTCAAACTACATTGTGAGGCCTAATCCATACATTAATCACCTTGGTGACCATACAGTCCTCTGTACAATGATCCACCTACACATTATCATATGATGTCAATGTTTATGCTTGTACAATAATACCCTGTATGAGAGTGATCTCTTGTAGGCCTTCTACACTCCACTGTACAAGGTATTTTATCATTTGCACCAGCTTGACCATCTTTCCTATATGGAACTGTGCATTGTAATTGACAATCCCAGCTTTGAATGATGTAGATAAATATTAATGTAAGTGTGGATACTATTTGTAGATCAATAATTAATTCAGAACACAATATATAATAAATTGTATAGTTGTATGGAGGGAAAAATAAATCTTTGATAGAATTTACACACAAAACAAATCCATGATTACAATTACTGAGATCTGCATGCAGAATAGGGTGAGGAGTAACTCCCACTGAAATTGAAAAATTCCAAATTAATTAGGATCTTGTACCTCTGAAATGATAGACACGCTGAACTCCAAGTGTAATTCAGAAATACAAAGAAAATAGGAAAATCATCATTCCTATAACAATAACTAACTTGACCTTATATATGGGCTCCAAGAAACTTCTAGAAGGATTACAAATGAGCTGACCCAACAAAAAAAATTACAACTAACTAATAGAAAGGTCCCAAAATATATTATAATTAAGTTTCGGGGCCATATAGATAATTAATTTTAATTTTAATTATTTAATTATATCATAGACATTAAAAACACCCAACTTATCACTGAAGAAAATAAACTTTTCTTTATTCAAAATCTTCGTCAGAATGTCTGCCACTTGTTGAGATATAGGCACACATTGTAATTGAATTGATCTATGCTATACACAATCCTTGAAGAAATGATTTTTGACATCAATATGTTTTGACCAATAATGAAATATTGGATTCCTAGATAGCTTCTTTAAAATCTGATTATCATAGTGAATAATAGTTGACTCCATCCTCTGACCAAACAGAGGCACTATTAGCTTTTGAATCCATATGGACTCAAATGTAGCCATGATTTCTACCATGTACTCTTATTTTGTAGATCTTAATGCAATAGACCTCTACTTCCTATTTTACCAAGAGACAACCCCTAAACCAATGTTGAAGTAACACCCTAAATTGTTTTTCCAGACTTCTACATCACTGACCCAGTCTGCATCAGTGTAGCCAATCAACTTGACACCATCACTTTGAGTACATTTCAATGCATACTCAATTGTACCTTGTAGATCTCACAAGACATGTTTTGTTGGTGTCCAATGCACTAAATTTGGTCCCACCATGAACTAACTAAGAGTTTTGACAACAAAAAAATGTTTGGCCCTATGTACCAGATACATGAGAGGGCCAATAGGCTATCTATATAAGGTGGGGTCTACTACCTTCTCCTTTTATTCTTCAATGTTCTTCCAATTTGTTATCATAAGTGTAGACATGTATCTCTAGTCCATATTCCTAAACTTCTTTAAGATATCTAGAACATATCATCCTTGACTAAGGAATATTTCCTTATATGTCTTCCACACCTCGAGTCCTAGAAAATAGTGCATCAAATCCAAGTCTTTCATTTCAAACTCTGTTGCTAATTTCCTCTTACAATTTCCTATGAGCTCTATTGATCCAACATAAAATAGTTTATCCACATACGAAATGATAATGAGTGTTTCTGCTCCAACCACATGATAGTATAGGTTCAAATTTGCCTCACTCTTCATAAATCTTATCCTTTGTAAGTAGTTGTCAGTACAACTATACGAGGCTCTAGGAGCTTCTTTGAGTTCATATAGTGATCTATTTAAGCTACATACATGAGTTTCCCTTCCATGTATCTAAAAACCCTCTGGATTGTCAATGTACACATCTTCTTCTCTGACTCCATTCATGAACATTGTCTTGACATCCATTCGATGAATCTTCCATCCCATCTATGATGCAAGTGAGATCATAGATATAATGGAAATTTACCTAGCTATGAGAAAAAATGTATCCTCATTATTTATTCCTCATTTCTAAGGGAAACCCTTGACCACAAATCTATCTTGGAAATTTTCAATGTTTTTATTTGCATCATGCTTGATCTTAGAGATCTAGTTGGAAGCAATCATTGACCTATCAAATGATCTAGGCACTACCTCCCAAACATCAATAAAATTGATGGATTTTGATTCTTCCACCTTAGCATCCTTCCACACTTTATATTGTGTAGTCTCTTTATAGTTGTAAGGCTCGCTATCAATCAACTGAGTCATTAATGACACATACTCTGAATATCTCTATAATGGTCTCATATCCCTAGTGTTTGATCAAGGGACTCTTATAGACTTCGAACAATATTTTAATGTATGAAGATCATTGTGATTTATTCTCCCACTTGTAGTGGATCAAACTTAAAACTCCACATCTTGTTGTTGTTCCACATGCTAGGAACCTTCCTCAATACTTGAATCTATGTCTTACACCTAAGATTTGTAGTTTAATCCTTGGAGGTTCTACGTGTTGATTTAGATTAACTGTTAGTTTCTCATGAGATCTTCTAAATGAAGTCTCTTCCTAAAACTTAACATCCCTCCTTGTGATGAAATTATTACTCCCTGGAATATAAATCTTATATGCCTTGGATATTTTTATATAACCAACAAATAATCCCTTCTTTGTAGTTGAATCAATTTTCGTGTGCTTCTCATTTGGAACATGATAATAAGAGATACTAAAAAAATTCCTAAAGCGAATAACTTATCTCTTATTTCCAATAAATTCCTCCTTGAGTGTCATATTTACCATTACTTAATGTGGTAATACATTCTAAATATAAACTATTATATTACCTACTTCTCAAATATATCTAGGCAAATTCTGATCATAAAACATGGCCCTAATCGCTCCAACCATTGCTCTATATTTTTATTCCCCAATCCAATTTTGTTGTGGGTTGTAGGGAGTTGTCCATTCTCTCTTGATTCCTTCCTAAGTACATAAATCCTTGAATGATTTCTCATTGTACTCACCCTCATTATTTGTATGATGAACCTTTATCTTCTTTCTTTTATACAATTCTCTAAAAGATCTTTAGACTCTCGGATCCAACTGAAGACTTCATCTTTTATCTTCAAGGAGTAAATACATGTCTTCCTGGAGAATTCATAAATAAAGGTTAAAAAACATTCATAACCCCTAAGAGATTTAGTAGATAATGGACCATAAATATCTTAATTTATTAATTCTAAAATACCCATTTATTTTTTGTCTCTCCTTGGAAATGTTTCTTTTAAAAACTTTCCAAGTACAGACTCTTTACATTTCTTTAACAAACTTAAGTACTCCAGGATGGATGTAACACATCCTCCTATGCCAAAATTTTTCCATATCTCTATTACTATTTCTACTAATTAGTTCCTTGGGGTCTTCAACCTACAATTTATATAGCTTAAATTGCTCTTGACCCCAGTCTATTTTACTAACTTCCAATCTCAGTGGTGTTTTAAATTCACCTTCTATCCTCTAAAGAGTACGCCATACCCTTTATCTATAAGAGTAATAGGTAATACATTTGTAATCTGAAGGTTCTTGTCTGACCCCCTCTGAACTATGACTGTCCTTCTGCCAATAGGAATACTCTTTGACTTGTTAGCCATTTGTATGTGTAATTTTATCTCTTCTACTCAAAAAGTAATGTGTAAATCCTATCATGTGACATGAAACCCCACTATGGATGTTCCAGAATCATACGAAGGTAGAGCCAGATAGAAAATTTATTTGAGTGAACTATTCTTTAAGTCTTGAAGATATCTTATCAATGTTTTCTTAAGCTACTATTTGTTATTTATTCCTCTTGTCACCTTTTTCTCTATTTAGACATTAATTTACATAATGTCCCTATTCATCAGAACAAAAAAAAAAGGATTTTTCTCATGTCTTTACTTTTATTCTCTCCTTTTGATTTAGGCCCTTTTCTTGAGCCTTTCTTGAAATTTTCCTTTCTTGCAAGCGAAACATTCTTATCATCCCCAACATTGTAGCCTATACTGTTGTCAATACTAACGAGGATCAACCAAATCTCTTCCTGAGTAAAATCATTCTAGAGGGGATCTTATTCAATTATATCATGTCATCCATTAATTACTTGGAGAAAGATGTCCCACTTCTTTGAGAACCCATTCAGGGAAGTTCTCAAGAGCTCATCATCATCTATTTTTTATCTGATAGTTGCTAACACATCTTTGACTTGTCTAAACCTGGTGGTGAGATAATTGACAACAACTTTATTAGTAATTTCCTTTCTACCCTCAATCCTAAGAGAGAATATGAGACCTAGACCCGAGGATCTTCATCTAGGTCACAAGTTTTGTTCTATCCATAGAGTGAGAACAAGAAAATGTAACATGACAAGACATGAAATCCTTCTTCACTTTGAACTCCATAAGACTCAAGAGGGTATTCCTACTTTTATGTTTGCACATATAATAGCACTAGTACATTTGAGGCTTAATTCTGAAGGCTATCTGTCATATTTTCAAAGCCTATTTGTCAGCAATTTGATAGATGTACCCGTCAGGGTTATTTCATTGGATATTGCTATAGAAGTGGTAACCATCGGTATTTTGATATCGCTACCTATCAAAACTTACCACACTAATAGAAACTTATTATAGAATTTCATATGGTACATCTATTAGAAAATTGACAGAACATGTGACCTCTATAACGGAAATACTGTTGGAATGTCGACAGATTGGTATTGACTGTCCAACAGGAAAACTCGTCAGACATATAGCAGTCCCATCGAAATGATCTATCAAAAATAAATTCTACAAAAAAATTGAGACAAAACTATCTGTCAAAAATAAAGTTTACAAAAAAAACCCCAAATTCACAAAAAAATTCATCCATTAGAAGTTGCTGTCAAAATTTGGCCTCAAATGTAGTAGTGTAGACTCACACTAATTGATACACTACAATCCTAATCCTATAAATGTGGATAATTATTAGAACAATATCGTGGGTATTTCAAATTTCATTACTTTCCCTTGCAGTCCCATTTCCTTTAACTACGCCTGAGCACACAATTACACTAATCTTACTCCTAATGACATAAAAGTAAAATACACTTTTTATTTTCAATTGTTTTTGAAAATACTTCAAGGTCTTCATGGATTAGTGACTTGCCTTGGGTCACTGTTGGATGGTTAAGAGTCGCCATTTATTTGAACTTTCCAAGTTCGTGTGTCTACGATGGTCAAAGCTTCATTCTATTCACTTTTCCACCTTGTTGGTTCTTCTGAAGCCTTTACACATTTGAGTCTGTCAAATCTAAGATTTTGGCGTCATTGGGATCAATTCTAGTCTATCTTAAACTGATAACATAACCTTTCAAGTCATTTGAACCACTTTGAACCTCTTCGAACTCCGGTTCAAAGTAGTTCAAAGTAGTTCAATAGCGGCCTAAGTCTTTTGTTACTAACGATGTGTTCACGCAGGAAAGCACACGACATTTTACCTCTTAAGAGAGGTTGAACCTCTTTGAACCCCTTTGAACTCCGGTTCAAAGTAGTTCAAAGTAGTTCAGAAAGGATGCCGGCGGGATCAATAATGATATGACGACCTGACAAGATGGGCCGATTGACGTGGCATGATTCCATTTGCTGGGTCAGTACATGGAAACCAAGGAAATCACTTGCACGGGTGGAAAATATTTGGTTTGAGGGTAAATAATCACGATTGGAAAAGGTGGCAGATCCCGAAGATATAATTTGATTCGAAAGCATTTATTGCTTAGCGTCACTTGGTATTGAAGGCCCGATTACTACTCGCATAAAGCTGTATATCCCGCGCTTCAAACGGAAAATAAAAAGAGCTGGGTAAGTTATTTTTCCCATTATGCATTGTGGGATCTTGGCGCTGGAAAGGTGGTCTGGTCGAGTTCAAATCTTACAGGTAGCTTTTTCGAGCTCTGCTCCTCATTTCTGGTTGTTCCTTAAAATTCAATATTTCGAACAGTGAGCTGGTAGACTTTCATCTTCTTAGGCAAATATGAAGTCTGTTATGCATTTCTTTGGAAATGTGAAGAATCTAGAATGTAGGGCTCCGGTCATAACAGACACAGATTTGTTAGGGGTTTCGGTTGACACCATAACTTCAAAACTCTCATCTCATGTTGACGAAGAGTTTGTTGTTGAAATTTTAGCCAGTGGTCTATTAGAAGCGGCCGCATTCCCACCTTCCGCCGTTTGTCCAGAGTTAGTATAGGAATGTATCAATAGATATGTTCTTAAATTGAAGAGTATTTTAAATGCAGATGGTCAAACCCTAATACCTGTGAACCGCGGGACCATTGCAGCAGTTTTCAAAATACCTGATGAAGGTCTTGTTAATTTCACTCCCACCTAGTCTCTGGCCCAATTTAGGGAAAATGTTGACATAAACAGAAGCCACATAGCAAGAAGATGGACAAAAACCAATAACAAAGGAGGGTCGCAGTTGCCCAAATCCCTCACTAAGGATCACATGAACCCCCTGGTACATGATCTGGTTGTCCTCCTCCACCGATTGAAAGGTTCAGAACAGGCCTTGTTCTTTGACGAATGGATGTTCCATTTTGTGGAG
>MU224218.1:90414-114819 GCA_018584345.1 Thuja plicata
GAGATCATAGCCGTATCTCTTAGGGATCAACTCAAACAGAATCAAATGACCAAAGAAGGGTTTTATATGTCCTCGTACCTAATGTATTTTTTGGCCTGCACTCAAAATCTATCTCCTATCCAGAAAGTTCCTTGGAATGAAAGCTTGTTTATCTATGAGTATTGTCCATTGTTGAGAAGAGATAAAGTTTTAGAGGATTGCAGGACAGTACATGATGTGTTTTGGGGGAAATTGTGCCAAGAACTTGCTGGCAAGCCGAACCAGAGGATTTCAGACAATGCTCAGAAATTGGTCAAAGTATTTGGTAGCTTCTACATTCAATTTCCCCGCTTCACATATATTTGGGTAGGTGGATTTGAAGAGGAACCCTTGAAGCTACCTAGGTATGCTTTCGATTGTTTTGTTCTGGTAGAAGTTTGCAGACAGTTGTTCATTGTTATTAAAACTGCTCTCCTGGAAGACAAGTGGAACTCTTTGTTCCCAGTGAAATTAGGCCATCTAGTCTGTAACAGTATGTTGGATGCATCTGTTGTGGGGAGCAATTTACTGAACTTTCACATGCCTTTTTATGAACCAAGTACAGGATTTGATAGAAAAGGTTTTTCGAGGAAGACCCTAGGGTTAAGCAAATGCCCTTCCCCAAGTTATCATCTGGAGTATCTATGGGAAAATATCAGTGATGAGAAAATGATCTGGGAGAGGGATCGAACCAGGCTTACTGTATCTCAGATCAAGATGTTGCAATTGAAGTTTGATATCAGAAGTATAGAAGAGGACAATTCAGAGGTTCCTCGTCCATCCGCCACCTTTTCCGAAGCAGAAGCTGTCCCAATTATCGATTGGAGAAGAAAAGAATCCAGTGATATCAGACTCTGGGCCCGCAGTATTTTTGAAGAAACTGAGAATTGGATTACGGCAAGGAAGAAAGGAGTTCAAATCCTTACAAATACATGCCTTGATACTGGGTCATCTATTAAAAGTGTAAAGCAAGCTCTTGCTAATGATTATCCTTTAGTATCAAATGCAGGTGAAATAATATTATTGAAGGAGAAGACAGCCTCAGTGAAACACCCTACCGTGCCAAGATCAAGGGTAAGGATGAGGTCTGAAAAGAAGAATCAGATGGCTTCAGAAGAGCCTGATTATTTGGATGATGTCATTGATCTCAATGATGAATACCTCTCATTCACCCCCGATCACAAAGGGAAGGTTCAGGAAGTTCTCACACACTGTCAAGACCTATCTCAGGTTACAGACACACCTGTAAAGACCCCCGATAACCAAATTATGCCTAGTACAGTCCCACCATGGCTCACTGAATCGGTTAACAAGAGGAGAAGTTTCAAACCGCTGTCTATGCCAGTTAAAGAAATTGTTACGAGGTATGCAGCATGCACTCCGAAAGCTAAAAGAATGAAAAGTGACATGAGATTAACAACAGACCCGTCTACAGGGAAGGTTACTGCTGAAATCGCCACAATAAGGCCTATGGGAGAAACACAGGATCCTGAGCCTGAGGATTATGAGATAACAAAGATGGAGTTAGGGGTGCTGAACAGAGACTCCAGCGATCACATTTTCAAATTCTCTGTGGATCATATGCTAGGACAGTCGCAGAAAGATGGCAGAGAGAAACATGAATTGAAGAAAATAGTCTCGACCATGGAAGAATTTCTCTCTTCATTAGCTGAAAATGGTGCTCTACCTTTAGCACAGGCCCATCAAGGATTCGACCCCAATTCGGTAGAAAATCAAAGGTTGGTCAAACAGGTACAGCAGGGTAGGACCTGGACAGAAGTAATGAAGGCATGGACAGATGGTATTATAGAAGAAGGAAGCACTTTCATAAGGGAGTTTGTGAGCACCCGTGTAGATGGTGAAATACTCCTGGGGGAGATTCAGACTTTGATCTCAATATGAGAAAGCGAGGCAGGAAATTGTACAGAGGTTTTGAAGCGAGTACAGGAAATTGAAGATTATGGAGTAAAACAGTTTTTGACTAAGAATCCCATGAAGTTAGTTGACCTGTGTATGTTGTTCATCTTAAAGAAAAACTTTGGCTGGAAGAACACATTATTCGAAGCAGCCATTTCTCAGATGCGAACCATGGAAAAGGAAGTGAAGGAAATTCACTCCGACACCTTGAAGGATATCAAAATAGTAAACCGCTCAGGCATCTTACAACTGGAAGATGGAGATCAGGGTGTCGATGTGATAGTTAAGTCCTTCGTTGATGAAATGAATTCTTTCAAAGAGAGTGAAGCTCCAATGGTTCACGACCTCACTAGAACCACCAACATTGAGGCTATGCTGATCTTTAACCGGGGACAACTGCCAAAACAAGCGGAGAAAATCCAGAAAATGCGGTGGGAGAAGAACGCAACACACGCCAAGTTAATCGCATTAAAGAATCTGCACAGCCCGCCTTCTCAGGAACTGCTCCATGTCTTCCGGTCATGGAAGCTGGTAAAGGTAGCCACGTCAGCAGATACACAGGAAAACTGAATCAGATTCAGTTTTATTTTCTTAATTTATCCTTCTTTAAATATTTTCCGAGAACTTGGTTGTAACTGGTAACTGTTTCTTGCTTTGATTGTGTCTGAGAAGCCGGGTTTTTCGGGAGGCTTTCTCAGACGGTTAAACTATATAAGCTGGAGCTTAAGACTTTGCAAAGGGTTAGAATAGAATAGAATAGAATAGAGGGAAAAAAATATAATTTAGATAGTAGCATCAGTTCTTTCCTATTTTACAATAGCTTAAATGACTGATGATATCTGGACTTTGAGCCAGTCATACTTGAATACTCGTGCATGAATTTATTTTGATCTTTGAATCAGATGATGAAATATATATGTTCTACTTTGAGAGAGTTATATATTGAGCTTGTGCATGCGTGATTCTGTTTCAGTCATTTATTTTAGATTTCTGAATTCCATTTTTCTATATATGAGTATTTAGTTATTCTGAATTTCTTGATCAGTCAGTTAGTTTAAATTTCCTCTGCAAAGTAGTTTCCCGTTTCTTGTTTAGTTTTGCAAGTTTCCTTTGCTTTACCTCATCTGTCCAAGAACAGTTGAGAGATCTTTTCTTGCTTTTCAGTTAAAAGGTTATATTTTAGATTGCAATATCCATTCATTGAAAATCTTTGGAAGGGAGCTGTACCTTTGTAAAATTAAGAGGGAAGCAAAGTAAATGCTTACCCAACTGTTGTTTAATGATTTTTTTTGAAGGGCATAGAGTTAGAAGATAAATATCAAGGTTTAAGGAGAACAAATCTGTTAGCCAACAGTCACAAAGTCAAACATGAAACTATAAAAGAGATTCCATTAGCATACTAGCCTTTAACTAGTGAGTCTTAAACATGTTAATGTCTGTCAAATTAACATTCCTGTAGACACCTAAAATTGACCAAGTGTTCTCAGAACAACCAAATCTGCATTTTTCATCAAATTGCTCCTAATCTCATCAAATTACATCAAAATGGATCAAAATCAAATCAAATGGATATTTATCAATCAAATTAGACAAAAATAAAAAACTAAATCAAAGGATTAATTAACCATGACATCAAATAATAAAATATAAGCCTAAAAGGATCAATCAAAATTATATAATTTATTTTAATCAATTAATTGTATAGTTTTAAATAAAAAATCAAATTGAACCTATTCATCCTTACATGGCTAATTTAATTAATTGATTGAATTAAATAATCCTAATATCCTTCAACATAAATTTTAGCAACCAATGAGAATTGAGAACACAAAGCACATGGATTGCTCCCAAATTTTAATCTCAATCACTCATTTTCAACTTTGAATCTCAATCACTCAAATTTGTCTATTTGTCCAAACCTTTGAGACAATCATTTAAATTTTCCCTCCATTTGAAACCATTTGAAATCCTCTCATTAAACCATGGCTTAATCATGATCAAGTAACTCCACCACCTACACTTGGGAAAATCCTATAAATAGAAGCCATTTTGAGGGCATAAGATATCCTAGAAAATTAGAATGCAAAGCATCAAACCTCTTGTCAATTTCATATCATCTTGAGAAATAATTGATAGTTTCATAGTAAATTGATAGAATTGAGATTATTATAGAAGCATTTGGATTACAAATCATAGCAATTTTGAGAGAATTGAGCTAGATTAGTCATTTACTATCATCAATTTGTCATTCTAGGATTGTCATTAATAGATATTAAGGCTGAGAGCTCTATTAACAAATCTTAGATAGAGATCCATGGAATGTTTATTGATTTGATTACAATTCTTAGTTTAAATTTCAATTATTCTTCAATAGAATTTTAGTTAAATAAATAAATTTCATGAAGGTGTACTTTATTCACACACAAATGGCGCCCACCGTAGGTCTTTGAGCCTCATTTCTTCATTTTATTTTAAATTTTGTGTGTTTTCCTTCACTTTTATGTGTATTTTGTAGTTTGCAGGTAAAATGATGCCTATGGATAATCAAATGATGCCTGCGAGCAATCAAACGACACCTGTGAAAATCTTTCTCTCTCTATCTTAAATTATTTTATTGCTTGTGAGGTAAAGTGTGACGCTTTTAGCTATAAAGCATCGCCTGTGACCAGAGAAACACCGCCTGCAATATGTTATTTGATGCCTGTGATCAACCTTTGACCACAATTTACACTTTCTGCAACGCCTGTTAATTCTTTTTTACTGCTTGTGCATTTTTAAATGTCGCGTAGTAACCTTTAAATTTCACGTTCTAAGTTTTAAATTCCTCATGTTAACAGTTAAACAATGCCCATTAGCTGTTATATGAAACCTAGAATTTACTACTTAATATTGAGTTTAAATTGATTTTCTCTATGTTTTAATTCTCTATTTTTTTTGTTTCCTGAAGAATGAAATAACACCTAAAAGTGCAGAAGCTAGAATTGAGGGTGACACGGCCAAATAGAGAGGTAAGGATTCTAACAAAGCACTCTAAAAAACTCCATAACGCAAATATTTTAGAAAGTTTAGAGGTAGAAGATCATTTGTATGATCATTATTTGAAAATTACTAGTGCATACAAAAAGAAGTTTCCTACTTTAAATTGGTGTTATGCTTTAGGTTCTTTAAGTTTGATTTGATAAATTTGATCAAAATAACTTAGGTGCATTTGTCAATTTGGTTTCAAAGTTTATCTTCACTTTTTAATTTTGTGTTGACTAACTTGTTGGTGGAGCCGGAGTGGGGACTATTGTGACTAGGTGAGTAAGAAAACAAGCATCAAAAAACCTCAAAAAAGTGCCTAGCCTTTGCTAGCTACAAAAGAGGTATTTTTTGAAACAAGCTTACATTCCCTTAAATTGTGGCAATTCAATTGTATCTAGTCTAAATAGGAAAAACCCTATTATCGTCCATCTTGATAAAATATTAGGTATATGCTCTCAACTTTTCAAAGTTTATCAAAAAGCCAAACATGTTGAGTTTGAGGTGGTAGAAATAAAGGGAGGAAAATTAACCAAACATTTCCATTTTTAAGAACCTCTTTCTAATGGGGTTGAAAAAGAACAAGTGTTTTTGGAGTGTTTGGAACAAGGAACAATAATAGGGATATGCTCTTCACTTTTAAGTGAAACAAATTCCCAAACTTGTTGAACTAAGTTCAATTTGTCATTTTTCTATATATGCTAGTTAAATTAGAACTTTAGAGGGCCTGCCTCCCAAAAATTTCCTTACGAGGACGGTGAGAGGGAATGACCCAAAGTGGGAGACAATCACTTTTTTCGTGATACTATCCAACCCACTATAAATAAATGCATTCTTCCTTAATGGGAAGGTGACCAGATTGTGTGCAAGTTATCTTCACTTCCTTGAGTAGTCCTTTTGTGTGTGTGGGAATCCCGCAAGGGAGTAAAAGAATTTGACATAGTTTAGAACAGAGGTGTTAATTAAAACCCAAATAAGTAGCAAGCTACCTTTTAGACCCAAATGTTAAAATCCAAATCTGACTCTAGGTAGATTGTGTGGAAGCTATTCTTGTTTTACACTTGTGAAAATGATCGAGAACATACATGTAGTGTTGTTTTAGGGACATGGTACAAACTTGACGTATGTGTTGCATTTGTATTTACTTTTAAAGCAATAATATTCTCTAGCAGACCTGATCATAACCCTTAAACTTTTAAAAAATCCAAAAAAATAAAAAAAACAACATGGATTTACCAAATGTCGTGTATTCACATTTAAATGACCCCTACAACAAGTTCTGTGGTTCCTGACAAACTGAAACAATGCATGTCATCATTTAAATACCGTGTAAGTCACTAGAAAGTGATTCCTAGAAACATTAAATTGATGCCTAACAATAGGAAAACACCGCCTACTAACTACAGAGTGCCGCCTACACAAATTCCAATAAACACCTACTAACTGTTAAGTCACGCCTACACACTAGCAAGTGACAACCAAAAAAAAGAGGGGAAAATAGTGGAAATTTCTTGATGGGTTGAAAAAAATTGGATTTCATTCTTGAGTATCATTTTGGATTTTTCATCTGTCCATAAGTTCAATCTGATCAGAATCCCCATTTTTGGACATTTTACAAAAAAATCATAAGGGATTGGTCAACTTTAGTGAGAAAGCAGAGATTTTACGCATTTCATGTCCATGATAGACTTTACTTGATCTAACTCTATTAAAAACACACTGCAATCAGGTTCATATCTAATGCAGGAGCTTCCTTTTCCAAGAGACATGTTCACTTCTTCACGACCAACGCAAGAAACTACAAGAGAAGCAGAACCAACTATGTCTTTCCTGTTTGGAAACATGGACCCCGATCAAATCAACTTCACTAATAAGGATATCAATAACAAAAGAGGTGGTGCAGTTAATAATAATAACAATAATGGGGGAGGAATTGACCCTAATAACCAAGGGTTAAAAAATAAAAATAATGGAGGAGGAATTGACCCTAATAACCAAGGGTTAAATAACAACAACAATGGGGGAAATGTTCACCCTAATGAGGAAGAAGTAACTGATGAGAAGGTTAACGAAGCCATGCAGCCCATTCTTCATGAGACTCCTGGAGAAAGTGTTGGATAGAGATAGGGAGAAGTACTTTTTAGACCTAGCCCAAGCGGGTCTCAAAATCCCTCATGATTATGATGTCAATCAACTCAAACAAAAAGAAGTTGAGGCAAATCCTATTGATGTCACAAATAAAAAATTTAAATTAATCCAAATGCAATTGGAGACAATGAAACAAAGAAGTTCTCCTAAAACCTTTTCCATCAAAGCTTTGTGTCCTTTTCCATTCGATAAAACCCTAATTATGGTTCCATTCCCAAACAATGTTGTTTTTCCTAAATATGACAAGTATGAAGGAGCATCTGATCCCCAAGATCATTTGATGGAATTTTGTGCATTAAGCCTTGAGTTTATTCATGATACCACATATTTGATGAGGTTTTTTCCTATAATTTTAGGAGGCATGGCAATGGAGTGGTTTTCCAAGTTACCCTCCAGCATTTGAAATTTTGAAGAATTGGCCTCCAAATTTGTAACTCATTATTCCTACAATATCAAACATGAGGCTATGATGATACATTTATGTAATACCAAGAAATGAGAGGGAGAAGGATTCCTAATTTTCTTACAATGATGGAGAGTGGTATTCTCTAGATACCCTCGAAGTGTACCTAAAAAAGAAAAGATGGATATCTTTTTTAATAACTTGAATAATGAGATGAACTACTGGTTAAAGTTACAATATCCTAGGTCTTTCCAAGACCTAATTGAAAATGGGGTTACTATGGAAGAGGTATTTGTTAAAAGTGGACAACTTAAGCTTTATAAGAACAACAACAACAATACCTCCAATAACAACAAAAATAGGAATCCTCCTAACAATAACCGGTTTTGGATGAGGAATAACAATAAAGGAGTGGTCAATGATGGATTTGTAGAGGAAAATAATTTTAAGGCCACACCTTCTAATCTTTCAAGAGGATCCACTCAAGCTAACAATGTTACTCAAGCACCCAAAGTGCCTTTCGACAACAATACCAACAAAAATAACTTTGGGAATTATCAAGGGGCTAACAAGCCTAAGTCTTTCTTTGCACCAACACCTAAGAGGAATTTCACTTTCTTGGGTGAACCACTCAAAAATGCATTAAGGACACTTATTGAAAATAATATTATTGATTTACCAAGGGCTCAACCATATTAACCACAAATAAAACCTACATGGTGGAGTGAGTCTAACCATTGTGAGTACCATAGGAATCGGGCACATAAGACAAATGCTTTCATGCACCTAAAACATGTGTTGAAAGACATAATTGACAATGGTGCGATTAAGGTAGAAGGATCTCAAAATAACGAAGACCATATGGCTTTTAAAACTCCTTTTTAAAAATATGAGAAAGGTGAGTCTTCCAATGCTAACAATGGGGGAATAATGGAAACAATTCGAGAGGCAACAACAATGTAAACTTTTCCCATAGCTAATGTCAATACTATTAATGCCCTATCTAGACATGATAGTAATATCAATGTGGTGGTGATCAAAGAACAACCTAACAAAGAGACCTCTAATGTTGTAACTAGGGTGCAACAAACACAATTTACCCTACAAGGAAGTGCCCCTAAAACATTTTGTCTTACTCCAACAACTATTATGATAAATCAACATCTTCTTCAATAAATCCTTATAATTTGGTGGATAATTTGCACAAAACTCTAGCACAAATCTCTATCTTGGATTTGTTGAAACTTTCTCTTAACCACAAAGAGATCTTGGAAAAATTCCTACTGGAGACTAATGCTCCTATAACTTTGGAGGAAGATAAGTTTCAAAAAATGGTAGGACATCTCATAGCTCTTCATTGTCTTCCATTCTCCGAACAAGATGATATGTCTATTACCTACCCTAAAAATTTACCCTTGCATATAGAAGTGTTAATCCAAAGGCATAGGGTTAAGAGAGTTCTCATTGATGGGGGAGCCGGTCTTCATATTTTCACATTGAACCTTGTCAAGTCTTTAGGGATAACTGAATCATCCATTGATCCTAAAAAGAAAATTACCATTAAGGCTTATGATGAGGAAGAAAGGTCTTCAAAAGGCACGATTGTTTTACCTATTCAAGTGGGACCTATCAAAAAAGACACCATATGTCAAGTCCTTGACATGAAAATAACTTATAATATCTCATTGGGAAGACCTTGGATTCATCAGATGCAAGTGGTACCTTCCACCTAACATCAATGCATAAAGTTTTCACACATGTGTGAAGAGATCAAAATTGGAGGATATTCTAATCCCTTTCAATATTTCAACACATTCAAGCCAAGTCATGAATTATTTATTCCTCACAATAGGGAAGGAGTCATCCCTAATGTCGTTAATGAAGAACATAAAGAGGAAAGTTCAAATTTAACATCAAATGTTGTATCTACCTCAAACCCTAATCAAACTAACTCAACTACATCAACTAAGGGAAAGGAGAAGATGAGTTATGAGGGTCAAAATTCACATGAAAATTTAGTTAAGACTTCTACACCAAGGGTGAAAATTTAGAAACCTTCCAAGGAGGAGAGAGAACAAGCCAAGAAGGACCAATACCAAAAGATGAATGAAATGATGCATAACTTTGAGAAACAATGTAGGATCAATTCCAAAGGAGTGGGGGAATATTCCACTTCCCTATTTGATTTACCAACCTATCCTAGGACACATGGAAAAAAATCAAGTACTCATCCACCTCATAAATATAACTCTCATTTTGTAAGAGAGAGTGACAAATAAGCCCTATAAAAAGAGGACAATGAAGTACTACAATGGCTCTACAAAGAGGACGACACTTCAAATAATCCCATGGAATAGAAAGAGTACAACACATCAGCATTCAAACTGACCAATATGGAAAAGGGTACCAAATTATGCAAAAATGGGGTACAAGGGAAGAGGACCCTTAGGATTCAGGAATAGAGGATTGCTAGAACCCATTGAACCAGCTTGGAGATCAAAAGAAGAGAAATCCAGAATAAGATATCAAAACAAAGGAGAAAGTTCAAGCCCAATGCATGATTTTCATGAACATGTACACATGGTAGGATTTGAGAGTGAAGATTATTCCAAGGATTATGAGCGGGATTCCCTTTCCGAAGAGTCTTGTCATGATAAAGAGGTTGATGTTATTCACACATATGCTACTATTCCTAATGTCACAAGTTAAGACAATGAGCATCAAGGTTTGAATTCTACACAAGTGTCAAGTGAACCTCAAGAATCCAATATAGGTAAAGCATCTAGGAATAGTCAATGGGTAGATGAACCTTGGGTACCTTTGTGGGGCTATGATTCAAACATTGTATTTAATCCACACGTATTCTTTCCCATGGGAATCAACAAGGACTCTAGTGAAGGAGATTTCGATCCTACTTCTATGAAACATCTTGAGGAAGCCCATGTCATAGACCTAAGCGATACAATGTACAAAACTTCAAATGAGGTCATGTCCCTAAACCCCTTGAATGACAATTTTCCAAATGAATCCTTAGCCTTAATGCACCCCGAACTCATTGATTGGGATTTATCTGAACCAAATAACTTATTATACTTTCCCAATGAACTTGCAATGGCCCAATACCTAAATTTTGTTGAGCCATCTTCTTCCATCAATGAATACAATCTGGACATAATGATAGAGGCAGGGGTCCAACCTCTCAATCTACAAAATAAAAGAAAAAAATACAAAAAAACTGAAAAGGTCTAGTGGTGAAAACCACCATGTGGCAGTGCTAGAACCTAAAAAATTAAAAATATCAGATGTTTCCAAAGGTGAAAACCCAATTGTGGCACCTAAGGAAGAGAGGTTGGACACCCTACCAGAAGATGAAGATGAAAGGTCACCCATCCTTATTGAATCAACGGAGAAAGTTACCATTGGCACTAAAGTGGATCCCAAGTTCGTTCATTTAGTAGCATTAACTTTGCGTGGTCTTATTCTCACATGCCAAGGTTAGATCCAAGCTTTATAATGCATCATTTGAATGTGAAACCCGTAAAGCAAAAATTGAGAAAGATGCACCCTCATGTGGCACTTTTAGTGAAAGCAGAATTTGAGAAGTTACTCAAGGTTGGATTCATAAGAGTGATTGCATATGCAGAATGGATATCAAACATTGTACCCATCACAAAACATGACAAATCCATTAGAGTTTGCACGGATTTTAGAGACTTTAATCTTTCTTTCCCAAAAGATTATTTTCCGCTACCTAGCATTGATGCTATAGTGGACTTAACAATGGGTCATTCTATGTTTTCCTTGATGGATGGATTTATTGGATACAATTGAATTTTAATTGCACCTGAAGACCAAGAAAAGATAGCTTTTACATGTCAATGGGGAACCTTTTGTTGGAATGTGGTGCCCTTCGGTCTCAAAAATGCCAGAGCAACTTACCAAAGAGAAATGACCACTATCTTCCACGATATGATGCATACGTTTTTAGAAGACTATGTGGATGATATTCTAGAAAAATAACATGAAAGAAAGGATCACTTACCAATATTAGAAAATATTTTCACAAGGTTAGAGAAATTCAAAGTGAGACTTAATCCAAAGAAATGTGCTTTTGGGATACAATCCGACAAACTCTTAGGTTACATTGTTTTTGCAAAAGGAATTGAAGTAGATCCCAAGAAAGTGAAAGCAATAATGGACATGGAAATTCCCAATAATATTAGTCAAATGAGGTCTCTTCAAGGAAGACTTCAATCTATAAGGAGGTTCATTTCCCAATTGGTGGAAAATTGTCATTCATTCACAAGGTTGCTACATAAAGATACCATTTTTACATGGGATGAAGAGTGTGACAAAGCTTTTACATTGTTGAAAACATACTTGGTGAATCCACCCATCTTGATGCCACCTATCAAAGGAAAACCCTTATTAATTTACATATCAGCAATGGAGAAATATTTATGGTTTCTATTAGCACAAGAAGATAATGAAGGAAAATAAAGAGCCATTTACTACTTGAGTAGAACATTGATAAAATATGAATTGAACTATAGATTCATGGAAAGGGCTTGCCTAGCAGTGGTGTTTGCCTCTCAAAAGCTTAGACATTACATGTTGATGCATAAAGTGAAGTTAATTGCCCAAATTGATCCATTGAAGTATCTACTTAGTAAAACAGCTCTAACGGGAAGGATTGCAAAATGGGTGATTGTGCTTAGTGAATTTTACATTAAGTACATGGATAGGAAAGAATTAAAGGGACAAGTGATTGTTGATTACTTGGTCGAACATCCTTTAGATTCTACACATCCAATTCAAGTAGAGTTTCCTGATTCAGAAATTGTTAATGTAGAAGAAAAGACATGGACCTTATATTTTGATGGATCATATACTCAAAGTGGTTCAGGGGCAGGAATTATTTTGATAACACCTCAAGGATACACAATCCCCAAATCTTACAAACTATTGTTTCCTCGCACAAATAATATTGCTAAATATGAAGCTTTGGTCATAGGTCTCAAAATAGCCTTAGAATGGAATGTCACAGAATTACAAGTTTATGGAGATTCGCAATTAGTCATCAATCAAATCAATGATGAATACAACACTGAAAAATTGATGCCATATAAAAGGATGGTGAATGATTAGAAACTATATTTTTCTTTGATAACTTTGAGAAAATTTGATGAGATAGAAATAGAGAAGCTGATGCAATGGATACCTTGGCTTCATTACTCCAAATGCCTAATCAAAATGCAAGGTACGAATTCTTGGTGGAAGAGTTGGAAAAATCGGCATTTGACTTACCCGATACCCAAATAATTTCCCTTCTTAACGGACATGAATCACCTTGGTATGGACCAATCTACACTTATCTCAAAGACCAAACCCTACCTTTGGATCAAACGTGATCTCAAAAATAACATTTCATAAGACAATTAGCTCGTTATACCATCCTATCAGACACATTGTATCGCAAAGGTCTTGAAAAAATGCTCCTTAGGTGTCTAGAGGAAGAGGAATCAAGATTAGCTTTAAGAGATGTCTACAAGGGGATTTGTGGGTCGCATTCAAGTGGATTAAATTTAGCTAAGAAAATCCTTTGCATGGGGTATTTTTGGAAAACCTTAGAGAAAGATGCTTGTCAATTTGTGAAAGTTTGTGCTAAATGCCAATTTCATGGAGATGTGATCCATGCACCCGCACAAGAATTGCATCCATTTGTCACACCATGGATTTTCTATCAATGGGGTTTTGATCTATTTGGCATGATTTATCCACCATCTTCTAATGAACATAAATACATTCTCACAGTGACAAAATATTTCACTAAATGGGTAGAGGCAGTTGCTTTGACAACTGCAACGGGAAAACATATTTCCATGTTTATCCTTAATCACATAGTTTGTAGATATGGTTTTCATCATGCCATTATCATGGACAATGGAAAAGAATTCAAGAATAAAGATGTGGATAAATTTGTGAGACATTTCATATTATTCACCATTCTTCCTCCATTTACTATCCTTAAGGTAATGGACAAGCCGACACCATGAACAAGAACATCCTTAAAATATTAAAAAGATCTGTTGATAAGTTAGGAAGAGATTGGCATATTTAGATAAACCCGACATTGTGGGCCTATAGAACTAGCATCCGAACACCAACATAAGCTACACCATTATCCTTGGTTTACGGGGCTGAAGCTATTTTACCCTTAGAAGTTGAGATTCCATCCCTAAGAGTTTCAATACATGGATTAATTACTGATGAGGATTATAGGGTTGCCCGACTTTAAAAATTGGAATTGTTGGATGAACATCATACACAAGCATATGATCATTTGAAGGTATATCAAAATAGAATTTCAAGAAACTACAACAAGAACATCAAACCAAGAACCTTTCAAGTGGGAGACTTAATGTTATGAGAAAACCCTAAAAATCAAGCCGGTCTAGAGAAAAGAAGGGAAAATGGGAAGCAAATTGGCTTGGAACTTTTTTCATCACTTCTTCCTTTGGAACATGAACCTACAAACTAGCTGATTGTGAAGGAGATGAGTTGCAAGAACCCATTAATAACATCCATTTAAAGAGGTTTCATACCTAATAAAATGAAAGAGAATTAGAAGAAAGAGTATCAGATGAGTTAGCATCTTCTTTGTACATGAGAAAAGTAGAAAAATTTTAAAAAAATGAGAAAAGATCAAAATAAAAAAATGTTAGAAAGATCAAAAAGTCAAAAACAATGGAAAGAAGGCACTTAGGTGGATGAAAAGGGCTCTTCTAGGCTTTCATGTGTACGCCTCTCTATCTTCACTTTTCTTCTGAGTTTACCACCTGTCATACCACATTCACTGCGAGAGTTCTCATTAGGGTTAGTTTATAATGGCTCCGACCAACTTTGGCCCAATAGTTGATGTTGGTGCTCAAGTTTCTGCTACAAAAAGTCATGGCACACCCTCTAAACGAGTGACTGTGCAAGTTCATACCGAAGGTCTTCCATGAGGTAACCCTAATATTGTTCTTAACATGCAATAATTTGATGCTACCTGTGATTGGTTAGAGAAACATACCTTGATAGGGTATTTTGTGGGCCGTACTCCTATGAAAGTATTCTAAAAGATTGGATCAACAAGAGATGGACCCCTCACGGGGTTCACCTTGAAGGTGTTCAAAACCTTAATAAAGGTTTTTTCTTATTTTGTTTTGCCAACCCTTCCCAAGCGGAGGTAGTCTTTAGCCATGGCCCTTGGATGGTTAGGTCTTCTTTGCTTGTCTTTCAGAGGTTGTCTCAAGATTTCACAGTCTCAGATGACAAGAAACTTAGGGTTCCCATTTGGGTTGAATTTCCTGGTCTTCGATTGCCATGTTGGCCATTTATTGAGTCCATTTCCAAAACCCTTAGAAAATTTGTTATCATGGAGCATGATAAGTTGTTCAATGTTCGACCATAGAAGTGTGTTTTCATTGAGGTGGACCTTTCCAAGGACCTCAAAGATTCTATCAAGACATAGGTCAGCTCCCACACCTTCTCTTAGAAGGTTCTTTATTTGAACCTTCCAAACACTTTTTATAGGTGTCAATCAACAGAACATAAGATAAAGGATTTCCCTTTGGCTGTTCCCCGGGTCAAGCTGCGGCCAAAGGAATTGCCTGTTAAAAATTTAGAGGCTAGAAAGAAGGAAGAGTGGAACACAATAGTGCAAAAAGGAAATTCCTCTTTAGCTCCCAAACAGGTGCTCACCACCTCCACTTCTACTCCTCTGCCAGCTCCCCCAGCTGACGAGAAAATACCGGCTGCCAAAGCACCGCTGGTCATTCCTCAATTTTCAAACCCTGCTTCTTAGGGAAAATCTCCAGCTATGTGGTCTACCAACCCAAGGGTGGTGCGCACTCCACATGCTATGTCATTAGTTGTTTTTTTACAAACATTGTATTGGTCTCGCAGCCCTAATGGTCGTACAGAAGACCTAGAGGAAAAGTGAAGGTATGTCTCCCCTGGAGAATTACCCTTTAGCTTTGGATCCATTCCAACTTTCTTGCAGAATAGTTTCTTTTCTCTTGAGGATGAGGAAGATATGAAAGATTTTTCATGAATTTTTATCCTGTAATGTGCGAGGTCTGACTGACCTCTCTAGAAAGTACTATGTTTGAGATACTTATTGCAAACTTTTCAGTCTGGATGTTTTGTGTTTATAGGAAGTTAAAATCTTTGGATTTTTGCTTACTTCTTCCTATCGTTTCATATGGTCAGATGACATTGTGTTTTCTTGTCATCATGAAGATGGTAAAGTTGGTGTCATTACTTTTCTGTCACCTCACCTTCAATCTTCTATTATTTCCCATGGCTTCGATCCTATGTAGAAATTCACTTGGATTTTTTTGTCCTTCAATAATAATTCCTTTGGTATAATTAATGTTTATGCTCCCACTGATGCTATGGAAAGATCTCAACTTTGGTGTTGGTTGGCAGATCATTTGCCTCTCACAACTTGGGTGATGTGTGGGGACTTTAATATGGTAGAGATGGCCTCTGACAAAGAAGGGATTTTTCCTTTTTGCTGGACAGCTGGTGATCGGGAAGCGCGGTACTATATGCACAATAAATTGGGCCTTTTTGATCCCAATGCTAACCGCCATCGGCAAAGTGGGGTCTGGCACACTTGGTCTAATTTTAGAGCTGGGTCTGACTGCATATTTAAGAGGCTTGATAGTGCTATGATAAATGCTCAATATTTTTTCTCCTTTTCTAAAGATCAGGAGTTACCTGTCATTCCCTTGATAGATGTGACCTTGTTAGATCATTACCCCATATTTTTTAGCATCACATGGAAATCTTCTTCTTGAAGGGATTTTAGAACATAACTTTTCTTAACACATCTGTGTTAAATCATGCCTCAACCATTTCTCACATCCTTCGAGTCTGGAATTTAGAGCCTCAACCCCACACCCATTCTGGGTGGATTCCTTGGTGGAATGATCCCATCACCCATACAACCAAATTTATCTACATCTATGGCTGCCATTTGGCTATGTATAGGAAGTGGTCTTATGACGCTACCACTCAAGCCCTTCAAAGTGCTTCTGATGCTCTTGCTTTGAATCCCTTTGATTCTGAGATTTAGCTTAAACTTGCCCAGCTCCACCATGAGAAGAAAATTGTAGACAACTATGCTTCTCGAGAAACTCAAATCAAAGCTCGCCTCCACTAGTTGGAGGTGGGTGATAAAGCTTCTAAAGATTTCTTTCATGCTCTCAGAGCCCTTCATACTACTATTGGGATCAAAAAGATCAAACAAGGTCATGAAACTCTCTCAGAGGTTCCTGATATTCTTTGAGCCTTTGTTCAACACTATGAAAAAGTGTTTACTTCACAAGGAAACTCAGTTTCTTGGGAAGAAGCTCTTAGGGCATGTATTGTTGTTACTCCAAACCACATGTTAGTTGAGAAAAGTGCCTTCTATGAACAACTTCTTACCATCAATGATCTAAAAGAGGCTGCCTTTTCTATGGCCAATGATAAGTCCCCTAGATGTGATGGTTTCCCTTGTGAGTTTTACAAGCATTTGTGGGATGCTATTGGTCCTAACCTACATAACGTGTATCTCGAAGCCTACCATAAAAAAATATGGGTGCAATTATTAATAAAGGAAACATCAAATTCATACCTAAAGTCGGTGACCCAAAGATATCTATAACTAGAGACCCATCACCTTGTTGAATGTTTCTTACAAAATCATTGCTAAAGCTTTGACTCTTAAAATTAGACATCTCCTTCTGCTGATTGTCCACCCTCAGAAGACTGGTTTCATTAAATCTAGATATATCCTTGACAACATTATTTCTATCTGGGAGGGAATAGAATGGGATCGTCAATCCAAATAGAAGACTTTGTTTCTCAAAATTGATTTTTCCAAAGCTTATGATCACATTGAATGGCCTTTCATTCTTGCCATGCTGCAAGCTATTGGTTTTCATCCCAATTTTTTGCAGTCTGTGGAGATGTTTTTTGGTGATTCCTCTACGTGCATAACTATCAATGGCTCGCAGTTTGACACCTTTGGGATTTTTAGGTCCATCTGCTAGGGTTTCCCTTTGGCTCCTGCATTATACATGCTTGCTGCTGAAGGTTTTGGTTACTTGTTGGCCAACTCTATTTCCTCTAGATTAGTTCAAGGCATCTCTCTTTCGAATTCCTCCTACCAGCTTGTCAATGGTCATTTTACAGATGATTCCTTTCTCACTCTCCTTGAGGATAAGGAAAATATTACTAATGCCCTGCAGTGTTTGGAGACTTTTTGTTAGGCCTCTAGGTCTGCTATTCAATGGCATAAGACTCTCTACCATAGACAATATTTTCTACCAGGTCCTCCTTGGCTCGATAATTTTGACTAGAAATGGGTTCAATATGGGGAGTTTTCCAATTTTTGGGAATCGCCTTCACCTTTCAAGGCTGTTCTATAGATTTATGGAATTCTGTGATTGCTAAAATTGAAAAGAAACTTCAGTACTAGATTACTAAACCCTTCTCTCTTGTGGGGAAATTTCAAATTTGTTCTAAGGTTTTGGCTGCTACCCATGTTTACTATTCTTCTTGTTGGGATCCTTCTAAAGCCTCCTACCTTAAGTTGGAGTGCCTCCTCAGAGATTTCCTCTGGGCTTCGAGAGCCGACAGCCATGGGTTTCATAGAGTTTCTTGGGATTATTATTGTCTTCTTAGAGAGTCTAGTGGCCTCAGTCTTCTCTCCACTCAAAATAAGGGCTTTCTCTTTGTGCCAAATGGATTATTCATGCTCTCTCAAGTGATGAAGATTGGAAAAACCTTGTTCGACATTGTATTTCTTCAGGTTATCCTGTTCACAAGCCTGCTTGGAAGGGAATTGGTCTTCAAACCCTCCTCATTATGCGGTAGCCTATGCACATTCATGGCACCTTTGTGATCAAAAGCATATGGAAAGCCATGAAGATATCAAACGATGGCTCCACTGGGATGGTGATGGCTTTCATGATGGGATTTCTTTGAATCAATAGAACCTCTGGTAGTCTCCGTTGTTATCCATTCAGGGTATTCCTCTAGCTAGAACTCAAGGTAATAGTGCTCCGCATTTTTTCAAACGTGGTATCAGAACACCTAAGGACCTGTTTTCTAGGGTCACCATGAGCCTTTGCTCTTGGGAGGATATGTAGGCCCAGTTCCGTCTTGCTCATCTAGATCGTCTGACTTATGATCTGTTGGCTTCAGTCATTCTAGATCATTTTCTTCATAAGGTCAGAGTTCATTCTATCTGAGCGAAGTGGGAAGAATGGAAGTGGCACCCCACCACTCCCTTCAGAAATTACAAGCCTAAGATGGGTTACAGATGGTTGTCACCTCATCTTCCCATGGTGGACACTCTTAACCAGAGATGACATTTGCACTCCTCTCCTCATCACTGGAGCTCTCATTTCTAGATTATTTGGTCTGGTATCATAGAGCCCAAGATGGCTCTCTTTGCTTGGTATTGCTCTTTCAAGGGCTTCCTTTGGGCCCTCGGATCAATCATATGGATATTCCTGATCCTTGGTGTCCCTTTTGTGGGAACCCAGATTCTTTTTTGCACATCTTCTAGTTCTATAGAAGAGCTCAACAACATTGGGAGTGGATTCACAATTTTTTTAAACCACTCTACCCTGTACCCTTCTCTTGGCATATGATTTTCCTGGGAGACTCTCCAAGACTTCCTTCCAAGCTTACCCAGATTAGGCATACTTTCAAGATGGAAATTTTGTTCACTTTTTGAAAAGATAGGAATGTTGTTCTTTTCACTCACAACTTTCTTGATATTAATGTTACTTTATATAATAAAGCTCATATATGTAACAATGTTATGATGCAGATTCAAGTGCAAACTAACAAAGTTGCGCTAGAGGTGGCCCACCTTCAGGAGCTGCACAATCATTGGGGCAATGCTCCCTGTACAGTTGCCCAATTCCCAGATTTAGTTTCCGCAGATGGTACTCCAAACAGAGGTCATCATCATGGCCATAGCTCTTTGGCTTGCCGCTCCCGCACTCTACAGTCGTAGGCTCCCCACTACCAATCTCCTAGAGGTGGCAATGATTCTTGGCAGTGTCACTCTACTTCTCTGCCTCACTGCACCTCTTGCTGGTCTCCGGCTCTGGTTATTTCAGCCCCTCTTGATTCTCCTACTATTCATGGTGGCCCCTCTTAGCCTCCTTCCACCTCCTCCAAGTGGTCCTTCCCATGCCTGGATTTGTCTATTTCATCACCTCGGGCAGAGGAGAAAGAAAAATAAAAAGATATAGATGATGCTATTGATGGATGGTCAGTTCTGGACCCTCCTGTCAATCCCAGGGATGCCTAGGGTTCTGATGACAGAGATCCTCCTCCTTTGGCTAGCACTACTCTTGCAGCCTGAAGGCTTTATGGTTTTTTTAATGAATAGTTTCTAGTTTTTTCTTTCAACTGTTGCCGTGTGAACTCTCACGGGGTGATTTTTATATCCCTCGACCCCTTTTTTTGTAAATATGTAACTTTGATTTTAATTTAATGAAAAGGCACTATTCATAAAAAAAATAATGGAAAAGCAGAAAATCAGAAAAAGGAGAAAATTGAGCATGAAGAAAGAAAAAACATTCAAAAATTAAAAAAATTGTTGTCTTGGTGAAAACCTAGCAAATAGGCGCCTTGATGATAAAAATAAAAAATAAAAAATAAAAAATAAAAAATAAAAAATAAAAATGAAAAATGAAAAAAGAGAAAAGTGCCTTGGTGAAAACCTAGCAATAGGCACCTTGGTAGCAAAAAAAGTGAAAAAAGAGAAAAAAGAAATAAACCCAAAAGGTGAAAACCTAGAAATAGACACTTTTTGTTCCCTTAGGTCTTTCCTAGTTGCATTTATACATATTGCCTTTTCACCGTCTCATTTGTACACATCCTCATTGCATCCATCATTTGTCCATAGTCATAATAAAGTCTCTCAGCTACATTGTCGCATTCTAGGTTTCATGTTGCCCATGGTTTACATATAGTTTCACTTATCACTTGGGAGAAAATCATTAGTTTTTGGTACAAATGGATTCAAAAGTGCTACATCTTGGTCACATGATAGAAGTATATTTTTAGAACTTCAGTGGAGAGACATTTTTGGAACCTTTGATGGATATCTTTGCTCAACCTAAACAATTTGACTGCATAACTTGATCATTGACCTTCATTGACCTATTTTATCAGGATTCAAAATAGACAATACCCTAAATGATTAGAATGTTTGGAATTCTTATTGAAAATATTGATACATTGCAAAACACTTGAATTTTTTAATAATTTTCATTGACCTTTTCAAGTCATGTTCTTTTTAGCTAATCGATGATGTTTCGACTAGATATGCGATGATGGAGACATGATGTTTTTCTTGACTTTTGTGTGATTGTTTTGAGGAAGATCCCCTAACTTGTGTGAATTCCCCTAAACAACCATCAAGGTCATTCATATATGAAGGATGATTGACCTTTGTTTGTTTATGCAAAGGATACCTTGGCTATTTAGATCTTCCATAGCTTAATACCAAAATCCACTTGCAACATTGAATCTGATAACACCGGTATTCATACTCCCATAGTTGGTCATTCAACTCGTGAGGGTTTTACTAGTTTCATAAATAGATTACCAAATGAGATGAAAGTCAAATTCATATTCTTATGGTCGCAGTGGCACCATTAATGATTGTATCGACTCCCAGTTCCACAACGCTCAATGATGAAAATATATCTTTTTTGCATTTTTTTCACAAAAATCAATGACAATTAGTTCCATTGCATTGCATTTTCATGTTAGATTAATTGCATTATTTAGAGGATTTTTCCAAGTTACAAAGGGGTTAATCAATTTTTGGAGTTCAATCAAATCAATGGTTTCAAATCAACTATGTGAGATTATCTTTTAGATCCATGCATTCATTAATCATTATCTTTATACATTACAAATAAAAGAAAAGGAAAAGAAAAATTCATTCATTTTTCATCCTTAAGATTGCATTTCATTCATAAAGTTTCATACATAAAAAATCCAAAATGATAGTTGCATTCATTTTATCATTGCATTGCATAAACCATCACATCATGATAGCATAAAAAAAACATATAGAAGAAGTTGCACATATCCTTTGTGTTAGGAATAAGGTGTCTCAACCTTGGATAATTCCTATTCTTATTATTTGTTTTGTAAAATGTATTTTCTTGCAAATAATGTAATTAAGTGTGAGTGTACATGTCTAGTTGGCATGTTGATGTGTCACTCCACTTTATGTGTCGGCATCTTCAATTGTGTGTAAGGAGATCATAGTTGAAATGGTTATGACAGATTCCTATGACACGTAAGAGCTATTTCTAGGAGGTTTCAATGATAGGTGAAGACATGCAAGGCATGTGGAAATTGATAAAGTTGAGTACTTTACACTCTTCCACAATCGTGGGGTTCTCAAAGAATGGTAAAACCCTAATATGGCTATCATTGGAAGTTTCCCTAAAAAGGAAAGCGCATGATATAAGCATTTTTTAGGGTTACAAGAAAGGATACAAAAAGAGTGTATTGTTGATATGATCAGGTGCTACTGGATTTGTCTTAGAGTGTCGATTGTCTCCTGAAAGAACTTGCATTGCAAGTGTGTTGTAACCATTGTGTTGAAGATAATACATTATGTAGGTTTTGGAGTGCTGGGGTTTTTTACCGAAAGGTTTTCCCCAGGGTAAATCATTGTGTCATTCTCTATTTTCTATATGCATGGTATGTGGCTGAAATATCATTGTTAAAAGTAGTTAATGAATCTAAAATTGTAAGGATTTAAAATAATTTTCATAATAATTTCCTTTAGAGATTAGTGTAGGAAGCTATTTCCGCACCTGAGTTTCCTTACAAGTGGTATCAGAGCCTAATCAACTTTTGATCCTAGTTGTTGGGTAGGGTTTTTTGAGCTAATCTCAAGTTGAGTGGGAGTTGTTTGTGTAGAGCATGTTGGTTGTATTTCATTTTTTTGCTGGTTCTCCTTGTTCCTCATCTTGCCTTCTAAAAATTTCAGGTTTTCATGCTTAAACCTTGCCAAAATTGCAAAAAACCCTGAAAGCCCTAAGTATCCAAGTGTTAAAACGATGCATTTAAACCCTATGACATGTCTTATGTTTCAGCGTTACTTTTTCATTCACTTAAGACATGTGCTTTAAGTTAAGTCACCTCGTCACGTTACCTGGGACGAATATTCCAAATGCTCTCCCGACTTTGCTTTTCCTTTATGTCGCATAGTCTCGTTACAAAATAGAATATTCTTTCAGCATCCTGAGACTTAGCGATATCTTGTTAGTCGGGTAGTCGCAAGAGCTTCGTGTTATAAGCTTTGTGAAAAATGGGACCCACTGTTAGTCGGGTGATCGCAAGAGAAATTAGCAGTTATGACAAATGTTCTCAAACTTCGCGATTTACTTCATGTCGCATTGTCGCCAGATCAGCCCAAGGTTCACAGTTAAGTTTTCCTTCAGTCGCGTGGTCTCGGGATCAATTGGCGGTTAAGTGATTTCACTCCAGACTATGCGACTAACCATTTGAAGTTTGCGGCATTACTCAGTCGAGATGTTGCCAGAATAGGATGATGACTCGGCTCTTCAGTATGCATTGAGTGAATCAGTGAGCAGGTGACATCTGTCATAAAGTAAGTGGTTGTTGGGAGGTCGCTAGAAGGAAAAAATGGATTGAGCAATAAAGAGACTAAGGTATTTTTTTCCTTCAGTCGCAAGGTCTCCAAATGATTCAAGGGCATGCCCAAATATTAAGTGATTAAATGACAGTCGTTGGATGAAGGAATGAAGAGATCTGATGGTGGTCGCGATGTCTAGAAAGGAAAGTGCCCCAGGGAAAAAGTCCTCCCGACTTGGCGATTAGGGTATGTCGCAAAGTCGCTATGAACAGAGAAAAGGCACGTGCTATATGTTGAGGAAAAGTTATAGGTATCTCCCGACTGGGTGACTAAGGCTTGTCGTGAGGTCTTAAAATAGAGCATGAGCATCTAGTGACAAGGAGATAACCGTAAAGGTTAATAGTAATGGCTAGTCGCACGGTCTGGGAAAGAATGATGAGTTAAGGTTAACTCTTCACGACTTTGGTTTTGCTATTGTCGCTCAATCACTAGATGACTTGGGTTAGCCAAGGTAAAGAAAGTACATTGTCGCCAAGTCTGAGAATGGAACCATAGTTAAGAGAAAGGGCTCGCGACAAAGAGACTTCCTGTAGTCGCATGGTCGCCTAATTATGAGATCTAAAAAGCAGCGGCAAGTGGTTGACATGACAGGATGAATCACTCGGCAACCAATCAGAAACTTGAATGTTGATTACTGTGCACAAAAGGTAGCTGAGATGTATGACAAAGAATGAATCAGAAGATGACATGTCAGCTGTCTTAAATGTTTTATGATTGCACCAAGGATTCATATTTGAAAATTTGATTTCCTGTCAACTTCGTGCAACTACGGCTAGGTTTTTCAAAGCTCACGGCATGGTAACTTAATGGAAGAACTGACGTTTCTGAATTATGAGCTATGTACTCTAAATCATATGGCTATAAACAAATGATAGTGCATTCATTCTTGTTCACCGTGCTTTCAAGTTTTCAGAGCCAGGTTGATTGTTTTCAGTGAAAAGTGATATTTTGAGCAGTTGCAGTGTATCCAAAGTAAGCAGAGATCTTTAAAATTTACAGAGGATTGTGCTCAGAGAAAATAGATGATATTGGAGATTAGATTTGTTCCAATATCGGTTGAAGGAAAGAAATTCAAGGTGCTTGCAGAGATGAGTAGGGCTATGAGCGTCGCTTCAACAAGTGGAGGCAGTGGAGAAGAACAAAAAGGAAA